>CM050163.1:106310833-106883333 GCA_027410445.1 Discoglossus pictus | reverse complement strand
AGTTGTGTGGCTGTGACTTTATATAATGTGTATGTGATCCCTGGTGTAGTCATTGCCTGTAACCAGGTTATCACAGGGATTATTATATATATACACAGCTCTGTGTGGTCTGGCACCCTGCCTGTGTTATGGGAGCTTGTCCTGTCTGTCTAGTTGGTTCCTATATAAGTCTTTCTCAGTGATATCTTTGTGAGTATTTGTGGGTATCTGTATTTCTGCTGAGGGTGGCCCCACAAAGCTGTACATATAGACCCTGTGTGTGAGTGCTGGTCCCTGGGAAGCTTTCAGCACCTGTCCTCTGTCCAGCCTCCTGGAAACAGGCACAAGATCAGCAGCAGTGATTCTGCAGAGCATCACCTCCTAAATCTGCAGAACATCACCTCCTGAATCTGCAGAGCATCGCCACCTGAATCTGCAGAACATCGCCACCTGAATCTGCAGAGCATCGCCACCTGAATCTGCAGAACATCGCCTCCTGAATCTGCAGAGCATCGCCTGCTGAATCTGCAGAGCATCGCTTCCTGAATCTGCAGAGCATCGCCTCCTGAACTGCAGAGCATCGCCTCCTCAATCTGCAGGGCATCGCCTCCTCAATCTGCAGGGCATCACCTCCTCAATTTGCAGAGCATCGCCTCCTGAGTCTGCAGATCATCACCTCCTCAATCAGGTAGGATCATAATTTGGTTATATTTTCTTTCATACTGTACTTTTTCTTCTGCTCATAGACACTGACCATTAAAGGTATATTTCCGTTTAATGGATTATGAGTACATCTGTTTTTTTTTTTGTGCATGAAAAACATACCAAAATAAACATTATTAAACTCATCCTAAAGTTTGCTAAATCTCTTGAGTTTGCAGTTGATTTTGATAGTTAACATCCTTGGAAATCACTGCGAAAATTAGCATAACATTCTTAATTTGTTTTGGCCAATTGCAGTCAGCTAATACATTGTTTCAATCTGTGATAGCAGTTTGTGCAGCAAGGCATCATGGAATGTGTAGTCTTGTTTTTATCCTGCACAAGGAAGCAAGAAGGAGATCAGACACTGCTCCATAGATCTGCTGTTGATGCCTTGAATGTTAGTATAGGATTAAAATCCGTACCCAAATTCAGCGTTTCTATTGGTAGGTACACTGTGCCTATGTCAGCAGCTCCGGGGGTGTGGAAACCATTTTATTAAAATAAATTAAATCTTATTGTGTATAGAATGAATCAATGTAATGTGTGTGTCTGATATAAGCAGCAGGTGTTAGATTAGAGAAAGGTAAAAACAGGTAATTCAATACATATACAGATTTATTTAAAAAAATGGTTTCCACACCCCCAGAACTGCTTACATAGGCATCTGCTCTTAACCAATAGAAACTGCATTCACATTTGTTTTTAACCCTATACTAACCTTCAAACCAACAATAGCACAGTGCAGAGATCCAGAGCAGCACTGCCTGAAGTATCTTTACATCCCAAGATACTTTGCTGCAGACACTGATCCCCAGACATTGCAACAAAGTTGTAGCTGCCTCTGATCGTTTTTTCAGGGGCATTCTTTCTCAAAATCAACCGCCAGAAAACTGAAGAAATTTGCAAACTCTGGGGTACGTTTTATTAATGTTTATTTGGGGATTTTTTATGCAAAATTGTTTTCATAAACTACCGATTCTCCTCTATAAGATGCACAATCCATGACACTTCAATATACAGCTGACTGATCCCATGAAGTATATTTCATAAATATGTGTATACTTAATACTTGCTGTAATAATCCTATGTATCTGTATGTGCACAGTTTTTTATAAGCTGAATTGTTGTGTATTAAGTCACCAGTTATAACTTTTCATATATTTTCGGTGACGTCCAGCATGCCACTATATGAGAGGATACTAAAAATATAGATGTATATCCATTGTAGTTTGGTAAGAGCTTCACCGGTTCCCTGGTGGTCCAGTGTTTAGGATTTGGTGCTTTAACCTCTGCGACCTGGGTCCAATTCCAGTCAGGGGACCAAGAGGTCACTCCACACTGAAGCTGAGCAGGGTTGGGCCTGGTTGGTACTTGGATGGGAGACCACCTAAGAATACCAGGAACTGTATGCTGTGGTCCACTGCCAGAAGGAACTGGCAATCCACTCCAGTATCTCTGCCATGAAAACCAAGTGGATCAGCATGACCATGGTCAAAAAGGTTGTAGCTAATTAGTTTAAACCATGTAAGAGCATGTTGCACATTTTGTTGCACATTATCAAGTCAAGCTCTTCAAAGATGCATACTATAAATATGACACTTCAGTGGTCCTTTTGAGATATATATATATATATATATATATATATATATATATATATATATATACAATAGTTGTAATAGCTATTGGCATATTTAGTTCTTGCACTCATCCATAATTGAAGACTTCTCCATAATTATCTATAAACCTTGACAACAAAACTAATAACGTATAACAATATTATAATTATTCTTATGTAGTGAATGCACATTGAAGTGCTGTACCTGGCATAGTAAAGGCTTGATCTTCGATTTGAATATTTATTTTAAAATAATTAATTAGGGTATGAAACTTGATATGGAAAAATATTCCATGTTCTGTCTTTCACTCATTTGCTCATTTTTTCTTCTCCCAGTACACCCAAGACATTGCTTCTTCTTTGGCCATGACTCACTTTCTCCACTTGCAGACATTTCCCTAGTGGTTTCATTATAAACCGCCACAATAACGAATTTAATCAATTGCTACCTTAAAGGAACATTATAATTTTGTATTTATAACATGCTATGTTGCAAATCTAGAATTAATAATGGCCAAGATATTTTTAGAAACAATATTTAATGTTTTAAACATATATATATATTTATATATATACAAGGGTCATTTAATTTTTCTTATAAAATCAACTTTGTATGTTAAATTTCAGTTTCCAAGGATACTTCATGCTCGATGCTCAGATCATCAAACTCAGGTGTCTTTGTTATAAAAGTGCAAATTAATATTCTTAGGGTAACAGTGACCCGCTCTTGGTCTCCAAAGTTCTCACCTATTTGGAATTAAAGATGAGATCACACATTTTGGATAGATTTATAAAGAAAACAAAGTAGATGACTAGTACTGGTTATAATTGCAATTAATAGGTAGTGTATTATATTTTACATTATGCTTTTGTCCTTTCAGTTCTTTGAAATCATGTACTGAAAATATTGGGCTTTCATGCCCCTTTAAAAACCTCTTAGATATCTCCTTCATTGTTCAAGTCTCTTATGTTCTTATATGTACTTATTTTGTCACATTTGTTATCTATTATACTGTATGTATATAGTCTCCTTCTGGATTGTCGTGGTGAAGGGACTTATGTGCTCCAATGAAGCTGTTAGCTATACCATGTAGGGTCAACCAAGATGGGCAGGTCACAGTAGAGAGGTCAGACAAATCACAGCCCACTGGAGATGGAACTGGCAACCCACTCCAATATCTTTGCCAAGAAAACCTTATGGATACTCACAGCCAGGGACTTAATGATAGATGTGCCTGCGGTGCTGTGGTCCATATGGATAGTCATAGACATCTGAATGCCTAGACCCATGTACAGTAGACTCTCAGTTAACCGGAACTTAAGCAACCAGAACTCTCAAGCAGCCAGAATTTTTTTAATAATGTACTTTAAATAAAAATAATAATTTTTGAGGCTCAACTAATGCCAGGAGCCAGGTTGTTATGCCACAAAATGCTTACAGGCACCTAGATTTATGTCTCTGCAATTCAATTTTAACTGAAAGCAGACAGGCAGGAGTGACTGAGCCAGTGCAGTGTTGGCGTTACTTTCCCCAGGTTCAGCACTCTCCACCCGAATGTACCTGTGTGTGAGGAGTGAAAGCTGCTGCTGCTAGAACAGCCCTCACTGACAAATCTACTTAGCAGAGCATCCTATGTGCAGCTAACCTAGGCCTCTTTTAACAGTAACTCTCAAGCAACCAGAAACTACATTTATCCAGCTACTACCAATCCCCATGGGTGTCGGATAAATGAGAGTCTGCTGCATATAGTATGGCAAGTACCGTATATGAATGTTCATTATTGTTATTTGTCTGTCACTCAATCTTATATTTTTAATATAAATGTACAGGAAAGTGTGGAGCTTTCATTTTATTCAAAATACTTTAACCTACAGTAAGTAAGTAAAACACTTTGTTAAACTAAATTTTGAGTTTCTTATTGAACACTGGCCAGAAAATGTCAGTATTTTTCAAATAATTTGAAATAGTTAAAATATATATTTTCTCTATGCTAATAAATCTTCCATTACATTTATAAGGATGTGCAGATATTGATACAAGCTGACACACTGTTACATGCTTAAATGTAAATCTTTATAGTTCACTGTAGAAATATTTTTTTTCATCTAAGATAATTAAAAATAAATAAATAAAGTATATTATATAGCTGTTACACTAATTGCAGATTATTGTATACTGCAGAATGTCAGTGCATAAAAGTGATGTCAAGTGCAAATAGTGGTAACATCTTGTATCCTATTCCAGAACCAAAAGCACACGAGACATAACTGGATTACACACCAATGAAGGGTCTTGTTAAGAGCAACCTGTTCATTTGTTGCATTAATAATTATCATGCATCGTCTTTTGGCAGTAGAGCATTGAAGATTGCTGTAGTTTAAGTTTCACACATATAATATTTTTCATTTATATTAACTCAGTGCTGAATATTCCGTAAAGTATAGCTGAAGTTCTCATTTTCTTGTAAATTTTATTGGCTAACTTGGTCTGCGTAGGTACTGTGCACTCAACCCTGTGTTGTGCACTGTGTCATTTCAGACTTAAAAGTTACAATAATATTTCAAATACAGACAAGGTTGTAATGTTTTAGTCTCATTTGCACAGTTCTAATCATAATCATGACACCATGAACTTCTTGGATTTATTGCTCACAATTACTGTAACTAATCCAAATTCTCCATAGAGAATGGTCATTGACAATGGCAGCAAGCAACAGGGTGAATTATGCCACTGTTTCTGACCAATGTTGAGGTTGATGTTCTGAAGAGGGGAAATTATTGTTCAGGTCTCAAAACACTTTTAAAGATAGCCCCCCTCTTTGTAGCGAAGGTAAGACATTTAGGAAACCCTTGTTTGGGTTTTTCTTATATACCTTATTTTTTGGTGCTCTTTTAAATCTTTCATGTATTTAATCTTGTGTACATTGCATACTTCCAAATATGTCAAATGGCTAGTGAGGTACACTTTTGTTGTTGTTGTTGTTTAGTTGTTCAGTCACGTCTGACTCTCCATGACTCTATGGACCACAGCATGCAGGTGCATCTCTCAGGCACTGCCCCTCTGAGCTCCATCAAGTTCATGTTCATTGCTTCAGTGACCTCATCTATCCATCTCACCTCTGTCGTCCCCTTCTTCTTGTGCCTTTAATCTTTCCCAGCATCAGAGTCTTTTTAAGGGAATCTTGCCGTCTCATGATATGGCCAAAATATTTGAGATTCAGCCTCATGATCATACCTTCTAGTGAACAGTTTGTCTTGATTTCCTGAAGTATTGATTTATTGGATCTTCTTGCAGTCCAAGGGACTCTAAGCAGTCTTCTCCAACACCACAATTCAAAGCCGTCAATTCTATGGTGTACAGACTTCTTTATGGTCCAGCTCTCACATCTGTATGTTACTACTGGGAATACCATAGTTCAAACTATGTGGACCTTTGTTGATATCTTTACTTTTTATTAGCTTGTCCAAGCTTGCCATTGCTCTCCTTCCTAGAAGCAAACATCTTTTAATTTCATAACCACAGTCACCATCTGCAGAGATCTTGGGTTCAAGGAAAATGGAATCTGTCACTGCCTCCACTTCTTCACTGTCTATTTGCTAGGAAACGAGATTGCCGTTTGCCATGATCTTCATCTTTTTAACGTTGAGCAGCAGGCCAGCTTGTGTACTCTCTTCTTTTACCCTCATCAATAAGTCCTTTAGTTCCTCCTCACTTTCAGCCATCAGAGTATTATCATCGGCGTATCTGAGGTTGTTGATATTTCTTCCAGCAATATTGATTCCGGCTTTGGATTCATCCAGCTCGGCCTTACGCATGATGTACACAGATTCTTGCATAGTCAGGTTAAATCAACAGTTTGAGTGCCATAAAAGCTGTTGCAGTAGAATTTAAACAACTATAAAACAGTTATGAGCTTCAAATAAACAGACAAGCTTTGCACATTTTCTGCTTAACTGCTCTATATGATAATGCATAGCTGTTTTAATGACTTCAGTCGCCATTTAATATGTGCAAACTCTCCTTACAGACACATGTTCCCTAGATCTGATTAGGCTTCTATATTTCCAAGAGACAGTGGGGCATGACTAGGGATAGGAACAGGGTGCTGTCCTTAAATGTGAGACAACTGAAGACTATTATGGGCTGTCAGTTAAAAAAGAGGGGTAATTGGGAATTATGCATTGCTATTTTGTGATCTTAATAGTAATATAAAATATAAGATCACTTTCACATTACAAAGCAGTACTGCCGATGTCAAGAGCAGCTCTTTTGTCTTTTATTTCCTGACAGAGAGGTGTCCTTGATTTTCTAGTTGCATCGTAACATTTGATAAGGTTGTGCACTATAGTTGTGTACTTTGTATTCAATACTGATTTACATTTTCATGATAAAATTACTGCTTTAAATGATCTTTGTAATCATAAATGTATAATATTCTCTTTTGAAGAGAATATTAGTGTATATAAATATAAATGTAGGCCTAGATTATCTGCACATAGGATGCTCTTCTAATATTTGTCAGTGAAGGCTGTTCTAGCAGCAGCAGCTTTCACTCCTCACTTACACACAGGTAAGTTCGGCTGGAGTGTGCTGCACGGAACATAGGGGATGTAACACCAACACTGCACTGGCTCTGTCACTCATGCCTGTCTGCTTCCAGGTAACACTGAATTGCAGAGACATACAGTGGATGCAATCTAGGTGCCTGTAAGCATTTTGTGGCATGGCAACCTGGCTCCTGACATTTGTTGAGCCCCCAAAATTTTATTTTTTATTCCATTTTTTTGTTTTCTGATTGCCTGAGTTCTGGTTAACTTAGAGTCTACTGTATTTGTTTACAAGGAGCACTCTCTTAACATAGAAACACCCTCCAGTGAAGAATTGCATACAAAAGTACACATTTTAAAGGTTTTGAGAACTATTCTATTAGAAGGCCACAACTGACGCTATCTTTTTGCAGGTGTTTTTTTCTCTAAATGTTTAGATGTATTGACTCAAGCTCACAATTTACCTCTGTAAGCCTGAACTCGTAAACCCTGCCTTTTTAAGTCTGATTTCAGGGGGCTTGATCATATGATCTGACAATATTTAAGCCAATAGTAAATGAGAAACATAGAAGTTACACGTAATCTGCAATCGGAGGCTACAAATTAATTAGTGCCAATAAGTAATATTTGCAGATTGGGCTCGCAATCAAGCAATCTAGCAATCTATAAAATGCATTTGATCATCTGTTTTAGTCCATGTGGACTTCAGGACATGTATTTACCCCTTGAGTCCCGGGATTGGTATTACTCAGAAATAACATTTATAAATACTATTTTTTAATTGCATATTTCTGTGTTTGAGACAGTTCTGCAATTAATTCTAATGTTTTTCTTAGCCTTCCCATACTTTTATAGAACAGTATTGTGTGTTTAATTACTGTTACAGCTCTAATAGGTGTCCTCTATTTACTACTCTTAATATTTTTGACAGAATCTTGATACTTTTTTCAGTTGCAGGCTAGACTTTATTTGTGAGCTAGTGCTACGGGTCTAATAGAATATCAATTTTGTGTAACTTTACTTATTTATAATATTCCAGCTGTGCTAAAACCAATGGAGTTCTAAGGCCGGTATACGTCTTTGGCTGGCCTGTAGTGATTGTGGTCGGGAACTCTTAATCAGATTAGCTAATAGAATCTGTGGCAATATTAAGAGCAGTTTTAAGTGTGTATAAATTTACGAATTATCCAATAGAATAGGGCCCCTTGCTTGTATTCAACTTTGTAAAAACATTTGGCCTATTATCAAGCTTAGTGATTCAATTAAATGTATCGGAACAAATGACCACAGTTGTCCTTTAATAATCACATAATAGTGATATAAAGATTATCTAACGTGATAGAACAAGGGCAAATAAACTGTGAGGGCTTCCTGTAATCCAGCCTCTCTGAAAACACATATAAAGGTAGCGTTGTTGTAAGAGAATATTTTTTACAGATAAAATTTCAGATATCAGAGAGAATTGTCAGTAGGTGGTTCTGCTTCTGTTGATCTTTCCTCAATGTCACCTCTAATTTATATCAGTTCTCCTTTAGGTTTTTCTGTAAACATTAAAGAGACGGTGCTGTTGGAATACAAATCAAGGACTGCTGCTGTTATCAAACTAGAGATTATGTTCTTAGTGAAGACACTAAGTCATGGTTATTAATTCTCTTTTATATGTAGGAAGCATAATGGATTGTTTCCTTGTGCAGTTATGATAGGCATTAGAGTGCTATGTAATTATAATACATACATTAAATATAGCAAAAATAATAATAATAATGATTGATTAACCTGAATGAACCTCAAACATTTCCTGTCATTTTACTATAAGCAATTAGGTAAGTGCTGTGCAGAGGAAAATAATGTTTAACTACCGTATTTATCGGCATATAACACGCACTGGCGTATAACACGCACCTCATTTTAAGAAGGAAATTTCAGGGGGGAAAAAAAATTCAAATAAAGAACTTTGAAGCAAAATCCTCAACCTCCCTCCTCATCCTCAACCCCCTCCTCATCCTCCCTCCTCAACCCCCTCCTCAAACCCCCCATCTTCAACCCCCTCCTCCACCCCCCCATCCTCATCCTCCTTCCTCAACCCCCCTCCTCAACCTCAACCCCCTCCTACACCTCCCTCCTCATCCTCAAACCCCCTCCTCATCCTCAACCCCCCTCCTCATCCTCAACCTCCCTCCTCATCCTCAACCTCCTAATGACGTGGCGCACATGTGACGTCACATGCGCGCCGGGTCAAGGAGCGGAGCGGAGGCCGGAGCAGAAGCAGGTAAGTGAGGGGGAGTTATTTAGGGGGGTTTAGGTTGAGGAAGGGGGTTTAGGTTGAGGAGGGGGGGTTAGAATGAGGAGGGGGGTTAGAATGAGGAGGGGGGTTAGAATGAGGAGGGAGGTTGAGGATGAGGAGGGGGAGGGAATATCGGCGTATAACACGCACCTAAAAAAAACATTAGGATCTATATATATATATTTATATTTATATCGCCTAACATATCTATTAAACTATAACACTGCACAGTGAATAGGCATCTGCAGGTACTTATACTCCACATTATGCAACAGTTTGGAAAAATGGACCGACCTTTTGTCTGATCATAGTGGGTAAACCAGCATTTTTATAGTATTTTCACATAGCATATTAACTCATAAATTGAAAAGTTGAGTATATTGATCACTACTACTTAAAAATCATGCATTGGCCATTTATTGAGCATTAGCCATAGTCTCAGGTATTACGTTTTGCAATTATAGAAGAGTAAAGTGAGATAAAAGTTGGTTTGAATTATACCACAATTCAATGATTACTCCATATTGCTCTTTGTGATCTAGTTTAAGGTACCAAAGTAGTATACCCCATTTCTCTATACACAGTTAATGATCTCCCTGCACGAATAGAAGAATATTATGGAAATGGAATTCCTTCTTCTGTATGTCCTTTTATATGTCTACAGATACAAAATGAGGTTTGTCAAATGCTACTCTTCTGATGCCAACCCATGTCACACGGTGACTGAATATGATCCTTATTCGCAAACAAGACATCCCAACAATGGGACCAGGATTGGCTCTCTGGGGATTAACATTGGACAAGCCTGTGGAAGACTCATGTAACTAGCTATTGTTGTGGCAAAGGATATCTTCAATGTTTCTAGTATCTTGCTTAATCTTGATTCAAGGTATTTTCTACTTCATGCTTGTTCATAGCTTAAGCAAACAGTATAACATACACATCTTCATGAGGACATCATCTTTTTCACTCTACAAGGCTATATAGCATGGTATTCTTGAGAATCACTGTGCACATAAAATGCTTGGAAATATAGTATTCCTTATTGTAGGGCAGCAAAGGCATTATTTTTTACTTTTACCACGTTTTATTCAGTTTGGTAATTATATTTCAGTGTGTTCTAGCTCTTTGTGTTACGTTTTATCAAAATAACTTTGCTTTGGTTCATTTTTCTTTATGTTTACAACATTTTGCTACCAACAGAAAATGGTTTGCTTATAGATGTGGGATATATAACGTACATTTCTATACAATATATAAATATATATATATATATATATATATATATATATATATATATATATATAATTTGAGCAATCTTTCCTGTGAGTGCCTCAGTGGGAAGATTAGAACATACCATTATAACTAAAATAAATAAAATAAGAAGTTGCAGTGTTATATTTCTGTGACACCTGTTCTGTGTATTTTTAGATTACTTTGTGTAAAATTTCAAGCCCTTTCTGCAATTAATAAGATGGTAAGAAGACTAGACAATCTGCTGTGTATGCTGACAACTGCACAGTACTAAATACTGGAATCCACTGTAACCTCCTTTCATTTGTGATTATCTTTATCCTCTTTGGGTCTCTAAGGAACACAATGGTTAGTCTGCTGTACAGCAGTAGATTAGCTGTATATTTTAAACAGAAGTAGAAGATTATACTTAGAAGAAACATGCATTACATTATGTGCGATCATCAACATGACCAAACTGAAAGATTGTATTATGTCTCAATTCTCGGTTTGTTGTTTACATGCAGTTAGCTACTTCATTAATTGTTTATTTTTAAAAGCAATTAATTATCAATAATACGGAATCTGATAGTGTTTGGATTTAATTTTTAGTTATTTTTTTGGTTCAGTATATTTTTATAGTGCATTGATGGAAATATATGTAGCACACGTTACTATGAAATAAGTGGTTATTCAAGTTTCTGCTTTACATAAATGTGTAACATTTGAAATATTGCTGTTTACTAGAATGTATTCTTAAAAATTGAGCAGCGAATGCACAAAACAAATAGAACATAGAATGATGATAAGGGACACTATCAAGTACAAGGGTTTGTTATGTAGTATAATTTATTACATTATTTACTGAGTATAATACAATACTATTGACTGTTTACATTCAATCTAAAAATCCACTTCTGCCTTATTTTATTTTTCCATTGACTTTTGTACCAATTCATCTAAATATATTTGTCACTCCATATTATAACATGTAAACAACAGCATGGATAGATATGGTCATCCAAAGAGGTGTCAGTAGCTGAAGTCTCTTGTACTGTATTGAAAGAGGATTTGAGCCAAGGTCTAGAAAGCAGATTAATATAGGATTAGCTTCCTTATAAAATACCAACATAAGTACTTTTTATTTGTGAAATCATATCTGCTGCATCTACACCACCAATGCAGTGGGCAGTGATCATCTTTAACCATTGTATCGGCCATAAAGTAGGGATTCAGCTCTTTATTTAGTATCTAACTAGTAATAAAGTTAATATTTGAAGAAAAGAAGCCGAAGCAACTTGTCACCTTATGTTCCATCTTTAGGTTTTCTGGGTTTAGCAGTGCTGCTCTATCCACCCTCTAGTAGGTGTCCAGGGGGTGGGAGAAGATTTGCCAACAGGGTCAAAAATTTCTACTAGATCAGTATACATTTGCCTGTGATGGCCATTGCAGTGAAGTAGGCAGATAAAGATATCAGGACAGTGTCTTGGGCACATCATCTTTCACATCATGAACTCCCGATCCGGGTGAAGAGAAGTGTATGTGCAATCTGAAACAATACAGATAAAATGTAGGCTTTACAATCTACATTGAAAAGTGTTTCTTTGTTTACTTGTTTTATTCCTAATCAATTATTAAATAAACAAATGAAAACATATTTTTTTGTTTGTTTGTTTTTTATACAAATTAAAGAAACAACAAAACAACACACCCTATTGGGTTAGCGGGTAGAAGTATTTATCCCAAATCGCTCAACTATTAATCCTAGTTAGTATAATACCCATACCATATAAATTTCTTTCTAATTCTCAGTTTTTTTAAAATAATTATTAATACTTCATTCAGTGATGGAATAAGTTCTGATTTCCAGCATTTGGCAATAAGCCATTTAACTACTGAAACTACCTGTATAATCAAAGCCTGTTCTTCCACTTTAAGCCTTTCATCCATAATATGGAGTATAGCCATTTCACCTTAAGGCTTGATAGTTTTACCACAAATTTTAGAGATATAATCAAAGATTGAGATCCAAAATTTCTTGATAGTATCACAGTCCCACCAGTTGTGTTTGTGTGACCCTTGCTGGCTACAGAGCCTCCAACATAGCCACAGGTTTGGGTTATTATTAATTGCTGCTATTTTTACTGGGACAAAGTACCACCTCTGTACCACTTTAAAACTGACTTCTCAATACGCTTGATATTTAATAATTTTCTGTGAAAGCTTGAATGCTCTAGACCAGTTTTTAGAGTCAATTGGGTTATTACATGAAAACATATTGTGAGTTATCTACTATGGTTCATTATAGGTGTTATTTTATTAGCAGATATACCTGGGCCTCAATTAAATTGCTACGATTTTAGAAATCGTAGACCATAAAGGAGCCTGCAAGAGTTAAGGCATTAAATTGGCTTCTTTTAGCTACCCACAAACAAACTGCGGGTTACACGTGTAAAAACCCTATGGGCCATCAAAATCTGAACTCCGACCCAGCTAAGCCTTTGATCTGTCAAGCCTGTAAATGTTGCTATCACAAATCGCTATTAAATTGCTACGAATCCGCACAGACGCACTCACGTTCAAACCCGTAAATGCAAATGGAGCCAAAAATCCTACGGGCACTAGAGAGGACCCGCAAGGGGGTTTAAGTCCTTTCTGTAGCACTGTAAAAGCAAAAATAAACACAATACTGTATTTTAAATTAAAGGGAAAGTGATGTTGGGTATTAATATTAATAGCACAATATTCTCAAGCTCGCAAATCAGCAATAAAAAATTCATTATTTTATGTTTAATTTCCGTGTTATATCGATCATGGCAATCAATGTGTTAATACATATAATGGAACTCGCATGGACTAGAATATCATATTTATTGATTATTACATATTACATTATTTCTGGAATGCGGGTCCGATCGCAACTCAGACTTCAAAATTGTAGGTGATTGAAATTTAAACTCCATGTTTTACTATTGACTCCATCTAAACCCATAACTATGGGATTAACTAATTGATCATGTTGATGGCGGCAAATGGAACGCGTGGATTCACTTTTTACGGATTTGAATGTCGGCCACGTATGTTGCATGCTTGTCTAATTTAATCGCTCTGTAACTCCACCAAATTTCAAGGCTTTGCGGCTGGACTACCGCCGCTGCGGGCTTCGAATTTAATAGGGCCCCTGGTATAACAAAGCTCTTTCTTTGGAACTCAGATCACAGGGGAACATAATAAGTGGCATTTTTGCCAGAGGTATCCGAGACTATAATGTCTATATGTAATGCCGATAATACACATTTTACAGGCATAATCATATTTCTCCAACAAAATGCTATACTAAAATGATATACATTTTATATTAATGAATCCAATGGTAAACACTTTTTGTGTGTATCAATGACTCATGCAACCTAAAACTGCAGCATTAATACGTTTGTTAGGAAAACACAATGTGGGAGTTTGGCTGTGCAATGTGTATGAGTAAGAAAAATGGCCTTGAAAAGAAAAAAATCAATGATAAAGAACTAGCCAGATTAACTACAAAATTGGTATACAGTTACAGCAGTATATGAAAACCAGAACCCTGTAACAAAGCAGCAAATGAATACCCTACTGATAGACATGATTGACAAGGTAATTGGTTTAGAAAAACAGAAACTCTACACAAACTATTAACCTCATGGGAGGCTAGCAAATAAATCAAAACAAATCTCAATTTATATAAAAGTGCTTAAGTAAAATTAGGTTAAAGATAACATTATATCGTGGTACTTTCAAAATAAATGGAACGCACTGCCATGTTTCAAATTCATGCCCAGCTCAGACTACCTTAGTAGTTAAAGGACCATTGTAGTTTGAGAAAAACTTCACATTTGTTAAGTATGCTACAGACTAAACATTAGCAGCTATGTAAACCAAGATCATCTAATCATTTGTAGAGAAAATCTAAATTCATAGGAACTTTCGTCAACACTTCCTCTTGGCTTGGTACCAGATGGTGCGCAACGTTGGAGGAAGGGTGGTTTGTTGCATAGATGATAGTTGAGTTCAGCTTTATATATTTCACACTTTCCCTTCTGTTGCAAATGCTCTGAACCAGGCAGTTTGCTTTTCCTCCTTTATACCTGCCTCTCTTGAGCTGGACAGGAAGTATAAATGTCTTGCCTTGTTACATACTTCACTAAGAAGGTAAGCAGATGCAGATACGCATGTCTTGGCTTTGCTGTTTCTCTTGTGTCTGGCATCTCAAAGCTGGTGTTTCCTTGTGGCCATGGTTTAGTAGATATTATAAAAGATTTCTCTTATTCAGCTAAAACTAATTTGAGACAACATCATGAGTAGGTATGTTAGTGTGCATACTAACATACACTGGTTGTATATATCCAGCACATATATTCATATTGAATACTATTTGCAAGTATAACCGAGGAGAGTGTTTACTGAAATTCTGATACGAACTGCAGGAATCATTACCCATAGGCGTTTAAAATACCTCATAGTCGTTTGACTAGAAGTGACCTGCGCTAGCCTTCGTGCGCTGTCTCTCCCCCAATCCTTCTTTTCTATATATATATATATATATATATGTATATTCATAATATTTAGAAAGGTAGTCTACTTTAAATGTCATGATAAACTTCTCCATGCTTTCAATCAAACAAACAACTGAATAATTATAGCACGCAGCAGTACAGTTGGGAAATGTATCCAGGCAACTGCAGAACAGGAACATCAAAACATGCAAATATTTCAAATATAATACACAAAAACAAGGATGTGGTGAGTTCTGTAAACAATATGCCAGAATTCATGTGCACTTCATTAAGATTCCTTGAGCAAATATTGTTGTAATGGCATGTCATTCAATAGATTTGCATTAACGTTTTTAGAACCATCTAGTATCATAATCTTTTTTAAACGTACACTTTGTTATGTTGTCTTGTATTTTTATGTTTCATATTATGTGTAGGCATTTTGCACACACACAGCCAAACTGGATTAAAGTTATTAAAGGCATATATAAATGTCCTGGATTATTAATGCATCTGATAGAGAAGAATCAGTAGTGTATGCAAGCATTTTTTTGCATGAAAAAATGCCAAAGTAATAATTTACAAACTCACAAATTTTTTTCAGTTTGCAAGCTTAGGCTTTTGACACCCTTGAAAATCCCTGCTAAGATTAGAATCAAATTCATAATTCATTTTGGCCAATCAGGAGAAAGCAGAGGTTAGCTGATACAGTGCCTTGCAAAAGTATTCACCTATTTTGTTACATTACAGCCTTTAGTTCAATGTTTTGTTAATCTGAATTTTATGTGATGGATCAGAACACAATAGTCTAAGTTGGTGAAGTGAAATGAGAAAAATATATGTAACGGAACCCATCACTGTTTTACCCTGTTTTATGATTATTTAATTCTTGGTTAAAATATGATCACATTGCTGTACTGTAGATATGTTGTTTTATGGTCTACAGAATATATTGGCTCAGAATATTAGCCAGACTTTTGCAGACCTAGGCTTATAGATAATCCTGTTACAGAGATTCAAGAGATAAGAAAGTTGTAAAGGATCCTTGCATTTTCCAAAGTGTTTTCATTCTCTGATAAGAACAAAGAAGAATGATCTAATTAATGTCTGATTGTATCCAAGTTGCCAGGGAGGTGTGACTCACCTATTGTCCTATATGTGTATTGTGTGGGGGATATGTGCAATGTCTGTGTGTTATGTGTAAAAACATACTTTTACTAACTTTTGAACCCCTGGTCTGATTCATGCCATTTTTGTATATGTTGTTCCCCTGGGTGAGAGATATTGAATGGTGCGGGACTTAAAGGTGTACCCCCTGTATTTGGGGTACATCCAGAATGTGGTTAAAATTGTGTCTGTTTTAATTGTGTTACCTGTTATCTGAGGGGAGGAGACGTGGGGGTTGAACCATGTAGATAATTGGCTGTTGTGATAATTATGTGGGTGTAGCCCTTCAGAGGGCACCCTTGCATAAAAGGAGATTCCCTGTCATTAAAAGATAGTTCTTCTTGACCCTTCAAAACGTAGCCTTGTCTCGTTATTGAAGGGATCGCTATATCATACTGGGGATTGCTATGCTTTTGCATACTCCCTTGAGCTGTAACTACTGAACGCTTGTTCCTGATGTACAATCCTTGGAGTCTGTGGTGGTTTTGGTGTCCGGTGCGGTGCTTGTAAGCCTCGGCGCAAACTAGGACGTGTCTATCAACGGAGGTACCCGGTCGGGGTGCCAGTAGATCCGTTACATTGGCTGGCAGTGGTGGGATGGCGTCCTAGTAAGAGGAAAAGCAGCACGGAGACACCGGTAACGTTTGGAGTTACAAATTGAGGGCAACGCTAGTATCCGTACAGCGCCCCTGGCTACAGCAGGATGGAACTGGCTAGTTTTCAGACAGCGTTTCATGATGAGGAGGAGGAGGCGGCCGCGGACTACAGGGATGCAGACAGAAAGGAACTCTGGTATGATGCCCTGGAAGATGCCCAATGGCGGCGAGGTGAGAGTCTCCCCAGTGATGAGCAGCGGCTACAGAAGCGTGTGGCGATGCGGATGTATCTATTGGGAGAGCAGCCCCTGGATGAGTGGGTGACAAGACTAGAGACCCTGGTATGGCGAGAGCTCTGGCTAGACAACGCATACCAGGCCCTCTGGTGGCATACCGTTCGACTTACCCCATGGACGTCTGAACACGACTTACCGGAGGGAGACGATTATGATGGCCCGGGTTTATTATGGGATGCCTTGGAGGACGATATTGATCTTGGCAGCACGGAGGGGTCTAGGTTTTGGGACATCTACGACTACCGGATGGGCATGTATGTCTGGGATGACGAAGGCGAGGTGAGCAAAGACATGACCCACCTGGTAACGAGAGAGTGGGAGCTGGAGCAGGACTACCAATACCTGCTCAGCTTCGTGCAGCCCCAACCTACTCGACAAGCAGAACCAGAATTCATTGACTGGTCCTGGGATGACCTCCAGATGGCAGGTAGAGATGGGACCGAGGTCTCTCTACCGGCCCTACAGAGGGCAGAAGGTGTCGTCCTTCCCCCCCAGCGGCACTGTGAACCCCAGGGGGCAGAAGGTGTCTTACTTCCCCCCCAGCGGCAGTGTGAACCCCAGGGGGCAGAAGGTGTCGTCCTTCCCCCCCAGCGGCAGGGTGAACCCCAGGGGGCTGAAGGTGTCGTCCTTCCCCCCCAGCGGCAGTGTGAACTCCAGGGGGCAGAAGGTGTTGTCCTTTCCCCCCAGCGGCAGTGTGAACCCCAGGGGGCAGAAGGTGTTGTCCTTCCCCCCCAGCGGCAGTGTGAACCACAGGGGGCAGAAGGTGTCGTCCTTCCCCCCCAGCAGCAGTGTGAACCCCAGGGGGCAGAAGGTGTCGTCCTTCCCCCCCAGCGGCAGTGTGAACCCCAGGGGGCAGAAGGTGTCGTCCTTCCCCCCCAGCGGCAGTGTGAACCACAGGGGGCAGAAGGTGTCGTCCTTCCTCCCCAGCGACAGTTTACCCTGACAAGGGGAGACACCAATCTCCCAGACGGCGCAGATGGGACCGTGGTCTCTGCGCCCACAGCTTGTCCAGATCCCCAACTACTGTCACTGGGACAACCGGAGGAGGGGGTAAGTACAAATTCCCCTCCCCAGCTAACTTCTAATGTGGCCCCAGGATTAACAGAGGAAATGTTAACCCCCACTGACCCCCACGTTTCCCTGGCTACTGAGCCGGAATATGTCCCAAGTACCCCAGCAGAAGAGCTGACAGTGGGGCAGAGTGCAGTCGGCCTCTGCCCTCCCTTTGTCCCTTGTACAGAGCAGGAGGTCCTGCAGGTTATACCAGCAGAAGAGCTGGCATCAGGGCAGAGTGCCGCTGGCCTCTGCCCCTCAAGTCCCCTCAGCGTGTTGCACCATCACCACAGCGAAATATCCAGGTGCCTGGTTAGACTTCCCCCCACAGGGGAGATGTGTGACGAAGTGCCCTTCGCCACTTTGGCTTGGAGAGGACTGTTTGCCAGCCTCCTGCCCTGCGACTATGGCCCTGGGACATATTGCCCTTTGGAACACAGTATTCGGCCATACCAGAGTGTATGTCACTCATTCTGGCCCTTTACATACAGGGGGGTCATTCGGTACTTGCCCTGTGGGAGCGGTGATACCCCAGATAACTATGCCATGGAGCCCATTCATATGATGAAAGACTATGGGAAAGACTTTAGCTACATGGCAATTGAACTGTGTGAAGATGATCTGAGCGCTATTCGGTAGTTTTCTGCGCTCAGATCCCAGCTATCTGGGGATATGTGAAATGTGAGTCAATGTGAATTGCAGTAATGCTGATGGGTTGTCAAACTAGAGAATTGACCAACAAATACTTTTGTCCGGACATCCCCAGGCCGATCCGTTGGGATCAGACCGTGTATGCCGGCTTATGGTCACGGGGGAGGTGTGTAACGGAACCCATCACTGTTTTACCCTGTTTTATGATTATTTAATTCTTGGTTAAAATATGATCACATTGCTGTACTGTAGATATGTTGTTTTATGGTCTACAGAATATATTGGCTCAGAATATTAGCCAGACTTTTGCAGACCTAGGCTAATAGATAATCCTGTTACAGAGATTCAAGAGATAAGAAAGTTGTAAAGGATCCTTGCATTTTCCAAAGTGTTTTCATTCTCTGATAAGAACAAAGAAGAATGATCTAATTAATGTCTGATTGTATCCAAGTTGCCAGGGAGGTGTGACTCACCTATTGTCCTATATGTGTATTGTGTGGGGGATATGTGCAATGTCTGTGTGTTATGTGTAAAAACATACTTTTACTAACTTTTGAACCCCTGGTCTGATTCATGCCATTTTTGTATATGTTGTTCCCCTGGGTGAGAGATATTGAATGGTGCGGGACTTAAAGGTGTACCCCCTGTATTTGGGGTACATCCAGAATGTGGTTAAAATTGTGTCTGTTTTAATTGTGTTACCTGTTATCTGAGGGGAGGAGACGTGGGGGTTGAACCATGTAGATAATTGGCTGTTGTGATAATTATGTGGGTGTAGCCCTTCAGAGGGCACCCTTGCATAAAAGGAGATTCCCTGTCATTAAAAGATAGTTCTTCTTGACCCTTCAAAACGTAGCCTTGTCTCGTTATTGAAGGGATCGCTATATCATACTGGGGATTGCTATGCTTTTGCATACTCCCTTGAGCTGTAACTACTGAACGCTTGTTCCTGATGTACAATCCTTGGAGTCTGTGGTGGTTTTGGTGTCCGGTGCGGTGCTTGTAAGCCTCGGCGCAAACTAGGACGTGTCTATCAACGGAGGTACCCGGTCGGGGTGCCAGTAGATCCGTTACAATATATACAAAAAACTATTTTTTAGAAATAGAAAACAGAAAATTGGCATGTGTGTATGTATTCACCCCCTCTGTTATGACGCACATAAAAAGCTCTGGTGCAACCAATTACCTTCAGAAGTCACATAATTAGTGAAATTATGTCCCCCTGTTTGCAATCTAAGTGTCACATGATCTGTCATGGCTATTAGGGACCATGGCAGTTGAAGAAAAAAAACACTTGTTTGTCATATGTACCAAACTAACAATATTAGCAGCAGTGTAAGCCATGGGCATAAAACATTTTGGGGTGAAATCTAAATTTTTGAGTAGAGGAATCCATTTTGTTTATGTTACATTGTGATATCTGGATGATGGGTTTGTAGTTATCAGTGGAGGAAGGGATTGGGGAGTCTGAAACAGACAGAAGGCCAAAGCCATATTTTGATAATAGGATAAGAATTACATTTACAACACTTTATCTTTATTAATATCTAAAAATCCCTCTAATGATTGTGTTGACGCCCCCAGGGGGTGTCTACACAAGTTCCTGATCTCCACTAAATCAGCATGCAGCATCCGGGGAACAATATTAACCCACTATTTACCTGCTCTTGCTTGCTCAGCCAATTGTAGAGCAGTGCTGTTAGCCTCCCAGTCACTGCTGGGATATGACTCATCCCTGCTTCCTGTCTATTCTGTGTGCTGTTTCCATAGCAACTAATATAGCCTCATGTCTCAAATCTTTCATCTAACCGGATTGACAAAAACAAATTTTGGAGGGGGTGGTTACCTTCATTTTAAACTGTCTGAAATTACAGTACATTTTGCTAACTTCAAGGTAAGTGTTTAAATGTTTTTTGGGGGCATTTTTTCAAGCAAACATTTTTTTCATATACTATTAATTATCCTCTATCAGATGCATTCATAATCCAGGAGATTTACATATCCCTTTAATTAAACTGTAGGGTTAAATTATCCTGGTTTTACTCTTTTTGATGTTCCCTGTGTTTGCTGTCCAGCTGTACAAGGACCTGTTGCATTGTTAAAATGTAAAGCTCTTTTTTCAGGTGCATTGGCACAATAGGATAAGAAGGTCTGTTTTCACTAGTGATAAATCTGTGATCCTATGGAAATTAGCTCATTATCATAAACATGACCTACAACATTAAACAAGAAAACGCAGACCTCACATATTTAGTACATAGTGACTGTTCATAGTCATGTTGGGTATCTACACCTTTCTTAAAACTACTTACATGAATTTACAGATGATAAAATTACAGCAGTATTCCCTGCAGAGTCCAAAAGGGGGATTATACATAGCAAGAATAGCAGAATTTGCAGTTTAACTTGTGACTGCCTGCTGATAAGTATGTGTACAGGTGAGGGGGAAAGAGTCAAATACCAAAGCTTATTTGTATTGTCAATAAAACATGAAATCCAGTGCCTTCCTCTCTTCCACTCCACAATAAATGAAGCTCCAAACCAGCAGACATAAGTCAAACAACATGGAAGACTTTAGACACAAGCAATATCTGCTACAAATAATATTTTTTTTATAGAATTGAAAAGATGAAAAACAAGATTTCCTCTCAATTGTGTGTCATTTAATAATTCAGGAGAGTTTCAGAAACTACCATCGGCAGCATTTCTGTCACATTTTCATTTCTGAAACTTCAGACAATCAATATGCAATGTTAAGATCTAATGATAAATTCAGGAAAACATTATTTAGGAGTGTTTCATTACTTTAACTGCAATAGTGCAAAAAGAGCCCATATGTTCCTTGCTCTAACCCCCCTTTGCAATGTCATATTCACTTTCCCTGATTGTTTAACTTTAAAATGAGCTTCAGATGCAACAAGCATGCAACCTTCTTCTGTATTACTATAATAGTTGTCAGTGTTGGCCCCGTTGCAATGTTGGTCATGCAATGTTAACCGCAAGGCGAGCCGCTGAGGACCGACTGCGACATAATTGCGACCCTCTCATAGCGAGGGCCGCATCTGTGAGCCTTGGGAAGCGAGGAAAGCAGTTGACGGCCGACTGCGAGGCCCGTGGCTGCAATGAGCATGTGGCGCTCATCGCGAGGCCCACAAGACATAGGCTGCAATGACCACTGAAGGCGCTGATTACCGGTCTTGCGATGAGCGCCGCAGGTGCTTATTGCAAGTTCCGCGGGACTTAGGCTGCAATGTGCTCTGAATGCTCTCATTGCAGGGCCCGTAGGACTTAGGACTCGAAGCGCGTACATAAACTGTGGGCTTTGCAAAATTACGACTTTAACGGCCAAACCACCGAACTGACAAGACCACCAAAAAAACTCAAATTAACTTACACACTCACACACAGCACAGGGGTAGAGCCAGGGGGAAAGCCCGGTGAGTGAGATTGCAAGTTAATTTGAGGCATATTTGGCAATTTTTCACGATCGAAAATCGCCTAAGCGAGAAAAAGAATGGCGGCGAAAAAACGTAAACGCGATGAAAACGAGGCCGAAGGACGTGAAACCAGCCTGAAGGACATAAAAACAAGCCCTAAACAGTATCACTTAACGTAAGCCAGTAACACTTAATCCAAGCCAGTAACACTTAATCCAAGCCAGGAACATTTAACCCAAGGCAGTAACACTTAAACCAAGGCAGTAACACAACCCAAGGCAGTAAAACATATCATCGCAGGGGGACAGCTTTGCAATGAGCGCCGAAGGTGATCATTGCAAAGCAGGAACGTTTCGGCTCACAATGAGTGCCAAAGGCGCTCAGCGCGGGGCTCGCAATCATTGCCGAAGGTGCTCAGAGGGGCGATAGTCTTGCATTGTGTGGCATACAGCATTGCCAGGCTTACAATTTTATTCCTGGCATTTTTGACGGGCAAGTTACTAGTTTATTTATATTTTTCTGATGAAACATTTGTACCCATTTCAAAAAATGTATCTACATAGGTGGATCATTAAAAATTTTAAAACCTGGGAATGGCAGGTTGTAAAATATGATATATAGCTTTGGAGAAAAAAAATATTCCTTGGCTACATTATTTGCTTACAGCACAAAAATAGCTTACTACTGTAATTTGTCACTGTCTACCACATTCTAATATAGCCTTAAAATACAGATGCAAAGTTTTGATTTACTTTTACTTTTTAATTTTACAGTTTGTAATCGCATAAATGGAACTGCTGGAACACTAACATATACATGTTGTAGCCAAACCCTGCAACTCAGGGTTTTATGGCAGAAGTTAATGAAGACCCCAATGGAAAATAATTTAGGCACACACAATATATATATATATATATATATATATATATATAGATATATATAGATATATATAGATATATATAGATATATACATATAAATATATATATATATATATATATATATATAGTATTTCACAAAAGTAAACCCCTCACATTTTTGTAAATATTTTATTATGTCTTTTCATGTGACAACACTGAAGAAATGACCCTCTGCTACAATGTAAAGTAGTAAGGGTACAGCCTGTATAACAGTGCAAATTTGCTGCCCCCTCAAAATAACTCAACACACAGCCATTATTGTCTAAAACGTTGGCAACAAAATTGAGTACACCCCTAAGTGAAAATGTTGAAATTGGACCCAATTAGCCATTTTCCCACCCCAGTGTGAATGGGGAGCAGTTGTGTTAAATTTGGTGTTATCGCTCCCACACTCTCTCATTCTGGTCACTGAAAATTCAACATAACATCTCATGGCAAAGAACTCTCTGAGGATCTGAGAAAAATAATTGTTGCTCTACATAAAGATGGCCTAGGCTATAAGAAGATTGCCAAGACCCTGAAACTGAGCTGCAGCACTGTGGGCAAGACCATACATCTGTTTCACAGGACAGGTTCCATTTAGAACTGGCCTCGCCATGGTCGACCAAAGAAGTTGAGTGCACGTGCTCAACGTCATATCCAGAGGTTGTCTTTGGGAAACAGACATATGAGTGCTGCCAGCATTGCTGCAGAGAAAAAAGGGGTGGGGGTCAGCCTGTCAGTGCTCAGACCATATGCCACACACTGCATCAAATTGGTCTGCATGGCTGTTGTCCCAGAAGGAAGCCTCTTCTAAAGATGATGCACAAGACAGCCTGCAAACAGTTTGCTGAAGAGAAGCAGACTAAGTACATGGATTACTGGAACCATGTCCTGTGGCCCGATGAAACCAAGATAAACTTATTTGTTTCAGATGGTGTCAAGCGTGTGTGGCGGCAACCAGGTGAGGAGTACAAAGACAAGTGTGTCTTGTCTACAGTCAGGCATGGTGGTGGGATTGTCATAGTCTGAACCTGCATGAGTGCTGCCAGCACTGGGGAGCTACAGTTCATTGAGGGAACCATGAATGCCAACATGTACTGTGACATACTGAAGCAGAGCATGATCCCCTCTCTTTCGAGACGGGGCCGCAGGGCAGTATTCCAACATGATAACGTCCACAAACACACCTCCAAGATGACCACTGCCGTGCTAAAGAAGTTGAAGGTAAAGGTGATGGACTGGCCAAGCATGTCTCCAGACCTAAACCCTATTGAGCATCTGTGGGGCATCCTCAAACGGAAGGTGGGAGAATGCAAGGTCTCTAACATCCACCAGCTCCGTGATGTCATCATGGAGGAGTGGAAGAGGACTCCAGTGCCAACCTGTGAAACTCTGGTGAACACCATGCCCATGAGGGCTAAGGCAGTGCTGGAAAATTATGGTGGCCCAATTTGGACATTTCCACTTAGGGGTGTACTCACTTTTGTTGCCAACGGTTTAGACATTAATGGCTGTGTGTTGAGTTATTTTGAGGGGACAGCAAATTTACACTTTTATACAGGCGGTACACTTACTACTTTACATTGTAGCAGAGTGTCATTTCTTCAGTGTTGTCACATGAAAAAATATAATGAAATAATTACACAAATGTGCTGCCATTAGCTCCTGCCGTTAGTGGCAGCCTCAGACCCTGTAGTGGGCTCATGTGCTTTGCACTTGCTATACCTGCAGGAACTCTGCTCCTGGTAGGATTTCACTCACCTGCCTCATCCAGTTGTCCTCTCCTCTAATTTCCTTGTATCCCTTGTTGGTTTTTCTGTTGGTTTTAGACAAAACAACACTTTCATGCATTAAATATATGGCTGTGTGTTAGAATGAGTTAGATTGCAACGTAAGGCATTACAAACAATGTTAATCTCTCTCGAACTACAAATAGGGGTAAAATAACATTGTTACCCATGACATATGTTTAGATGACCCTTCATAGTAAATGAGAGCAGCTTCAGACTACTGGGAGATATCTAAATAAGAAAGTAGTCACTTCCAAATACAATATTTAATATTTGATTTGGAAAGACTCCTATTCCAGAGTACTCTCAACATGTCTTCCTCACTGTTAACAAAACATTTAATTTCTGTAATATAATTTTAAACTGTATTGTAATAGACTTTTAAATACAATGTAACTATGCAAATTGTTGTGTATACTCCTTTTGTTATTTTTTAATGTATGCTTTTAAAAAATGAAAAAAAAAAACTGATTTAAGAGAATGGTAGAAATATTTACCTGTATATTATACATAGGATATAGAGTACTTCACCCCAACTAGCTCTGGTGTCTCTTTGAGAAGCATCATTATGTAGTAGAAGTGGGTTGGCACCAGGCTATGAATACAAATTATGTTTGTACAGTGGTTCATTCTAACTCTATCCATGCAAACATGCAGGCTAAGCATATTATTATTATTATTACTAGAATATTGCCCGTCAAAAAATGAAGGCAATGAAATTGTAAGTGAGCTAATGCTGTTTGGTGTATGGTAATCAAATAAACAATACATTAATAAAGTAATATACTTTACCTATTTTGAAGTAATATATGCAGGAAGCATTGTGTTGAAGAGCGGTCAATCTGTTTTCATGTTCCTGCAGCATACAATGTAGGTTTTCACTGCTGTGGAGCTGCTGTGTAAGTGTCAGCAATGTGTGCAGTGTGTAGTGTAAATAGTGTGCGTGCGTGAGGAAAATCCGTTAGGGTAGCTGTGTACTTCCGGATTGTGTAAGTTAGTGTTGTAAAATGGCGCTGTGGCTGATTTTGCGCCCTTGTTCTTGGACCTCGTATGGCTTTTTCGGAAAATCTGTAGGTGTTTGGCGGTGTTTTGCCTCTTTATGGTCCTGTAGCCTCGTTTTCTTTTTTTTTCGTCAGCTATTTTTTCTCTCGCTTAGGTGATTCATGGGTGTCTAAACTCTGACATTTTTACTTAAATTGAGGCGTAACTTCTCTTGCAGAGGTCCTGGGTGCCCCCTCTTGCTGTGGGTAAGCTTTTTATTTGTTTGTTGTGTGTATTTATTGTGTTTCTAATGTTTTCTGGTTCGCGCGGGTCGGCCGTTAAAGTCGTATCTTTGCGAGGTTGTAGTGTTTTTTTTCTAAGTCACGCATCTCGTATTTGTTTGTCGTAAGTCCGTAAATATTGCAAGGTCAGCAGTTGCTAGCAAGTAGCGCCTTCGGCGCTCCATGCCAGCAACTGAGGACCTCGCTTCGCATCAACCCGCATGCACACAACTATTACATGTGATCTTTTATTTGTAATGCGCCGACATATTCAATAGCGCTATGCAAGAGTTAAAAATAGGGCAAAACACATTAATAACAAATTGAAAGAATGGAGGGCCCTGTATTGAGCTTAGAATCTTATGTAGAAAGTGCTTTTTTCCAAAGCACCCTACAAGATTTGAAATTTGCCACGTACAATATAAATTGAAAGGAGAAGACAGAAAGCCTTGGCAAGAAGACAGGTAAGGGTTAGCATAGACCAGGGAGGATTTACTTAGGTAGGATGTCAGAAAGGGAGAGGGGAGGAAGGGATCAGTTAGTCATAGTGAGTTAGCAGTCTCAATGATGTGATCTACAAAGCTACAACAATTAGGGGGGAGGGTGGGTGTATGTGGTAGGCATAAACAAAATGAGGTGAGAGGTATAGCACATCAAGCTCCAATATACAGTTACATAATTATTTTAGGTCTGGGCTAGAGAACATTCTTTCGTTCAAGGGCCACTTACCTAGAGAAAAAGAAAAATCATGGCCACACATAAACATGCAATTTAAACATTCTGCTGAGAAAGAAACCTAAGCATTTAACTCACCACTTTCTCTTTTCCCAGCCATCAGTTTAGTTTCTTTCCCATAATGGCATCCATACCCAGGAAATTTGCAGCCGAGTACTTTTAGAAACTTTTGGAAATATAAATTTCTTGTGTGCCACTTGAAATCTATAATCCACTGTAGCAAAGCCTACATAAGAATTCATTGTACTTGCCTATTTCCTGCAAAGTTTTATTGATCCATTTAGCTTGAAAAAGATAGAATTTTTTTTTTCAGGCTTGAGACTCAGATTTCCATTTGATAAATAAAGAGTAAAAATATGAATAGAAGTTTTTTAAATAGGTTGTGTGTGGTTTATTTGATAGTTATGTTGGTAATTATTCATGTTTAGGTATAGCCATTGTGTGGATCTTCTAAAAGGATAAGATGAAAGAGAATGCATCCTACCAGTAAGGGATCAGGTTTGTACTGTCTGGCAGACATGGTAAATGTTCACAATCTCTTCAAGATTCAATTACCGTCTGGACTCCAACATTTCTGGCTTATTTTTTGACAAATCTAGGTTTCTGATCAGGTCACTCAATTCATTCTGTATAATCCTGTGAGGCTCTTCCGAGGATATATCGGGAATAAAATCAGGATCTTTTGATGTTGAGGGCATAGGTGACTTATATCTGTCATGATCTGATTCTTCATTTACAGACTCCAGTGAATATTCAGTTTGTGACTCAGGAATGGGAAATGTTTCTCCATGAGATACTTCGCAAATTTCAGTCGGGTAGTTGACAGTTATTTTTTTCTTGGAGATTACCTACTGAAGGATTGGCAGCATACAAAAATAGCAGTCTGTCACATGGAAGGTTGGCTTTCTCCATAGCATAGGTACAGCAAAAGGAATAGAGATATTTTTTTCATTTGACCAGTTCCGGAGGTTAGACTCATATGTAGCACTCAAAAACATACTCTTATTTACTAGAGTAAGTTTAGTCAAAATTTACTGATTTAGATTGACCACTGTAAATAGCTGAGTGCAGTTAGTTTAGCAAGAAGGCAAAAGAAAAATGGGGAACTGTTTGACTGGTACAGAAAGCTGGCATAATTGCATATAAAATCCTTCTAGGTTGTATGTTAGTTATTCCACAAAATGAGCATTCTGCGAACATGATTAGACTGTGGAGAAGGGAATGAGAGCAGCAAAAACAGAAGACTGACCGCATAAATAAGTAATTGTTACTAAATTATTATTATTATCGTTTATTTGTAATGCGACAACATATTCCGTAGCGCTGTACAAGGGTAGAGAACAAAAAATACAATATTGACAACTGAAAAATGGAGGGCCCTGTTTTGAGCTTAGAGTCTTTGTAGAAAGTGCTTTTTCCCCAAAGCACCCTACAAGATTGAAAACGCGCTACTTACAATCTAAAGGGAATGGAAGAGGCAGAAGTCAGGGGAAGAAAAGTAAGGAATGTAAACAAGTAACAAGTCCAAGTAAAGATCAGGTTTGTCCAATATAGTCCTCAAGGGCCAGTCCTGGCCACATTTCTAGAGTGCAGGTAGATTAATTCATTAAGCTCAATCAGTTTGCTTTATTTATAGTGACCCACATAATGGTCCCAGTTATTTGAGGTTGGAGGACAGTGATAAAGAACATGTGCATGACATGTTGGCATGTATTAACATAATAATAATAATAATAATAATAATAAGTCATTAACAGTTACAAGTATCTGTAACTACTATGATTTATCCAACTGGGCATGCTCTTCTGTTTTATCAAACAGAGTTAATTAATGGTCCTAAATAGAGAGTGGGAGAAAGGGAGGTCCTTTATAAATATTTTATTTTTAAAATCCCTCATTTTTTAAGCAAATGCACGAGCCGTAAAGGGTTGCAGTAGCAGTTTTTCTCATAGTAAATAATGCATACACAGTGCACAATATATAATAGTTTTAAAGCATAAAAATGTGACCAATTTATATGTTCTATTTTTGTTTTATCCAGTATTTAAAGATGTCACATTAAAGGTACTAATGTTTACAATACTTCTGAAAATGTAATGTTAATAACACCTTATGAGGAATAAAATATCATTGTTTTAATTTTCCCTTCTTATCTCCAGGAGTTTCTCATGCCACTAGTCTAGCTGTTGTTGAGTTTTCCAGTGTGAGGAAGCAGACATCAAGCTGTGAAGCTCCATTGTGCAGTTTTATAGTGCAGGAGGCAGCACTCCCACATATGATGTCTGTGGGTATCGCAAAATTTCCTGTCAAACGTGCACTTGCACAGGGATGGACATATGGCTGTACTGTAGCCTCCTGTATTGCATTATGGAGTTTCACAGCTCTCTACCTGCCACCTCATTCAGTGGTCCATTACAGACACAGGAGAATGAGCATAGCAACATCATAGAGGGAAACAGATCATATTTAATAAACATAGTAGATCCATAATAGGGCTTTCATAATGCTGGATGTGACTTTTACTTTCACAATTTAGTGTCCCTTTAATTGATCCTATTTCTGGGTAAAGGTATTTACTTTCAGACTTGGACCTTTTAAAGTACAAAAATCTTTAATTCTAAACTGAATCAAAATATCATTATATTCCTGGAAATAAATTACGTTTGCAAGTGAAAGTTTATTTTAAATAATCGTAAAACACAATCACGTTACATGGTTTTCCCATACAATATATATATATTAATTCATTTTGAGCAGTGCTTTCGTCCTGCAAATTTCTTTGGCCCACTGTCTGCCCAGGACATTTTCCACAAAACTCTAAAATTATTAAAATTAAAAATGTAGCGCATCATGTATACATTGCTGAATCTTTAATTACAATTATTTTATAATATCTATTCACTTACATATTTAAATATGCATTCTTTTTTAATATGAATATAATAAATCCAGCTCAACTGCACACTGGGCAATAACAACCTGGCCCCCATCACTGAATAAATTGGACAGCACTGATATATAGTATCATCACTTGGATATTATCTTTCACTGTGCAATGATAAATGCATATATGCATATATGCAGTACTATATATATATTTATATTTCAAAGAATTAGCACATGGAATGACCCAAAACATTTCAATCTTTATTACTTGTGCTCCAGCTAAATCTAGTATTCACTTCTGAAGCGAATGTGAATACAGAATATTTCTGATTATTCATTACCTTGGAGACAATGCATTGAAGTGGCCTTTGCTGCGGCTTCCAGATTGACACAGAGAGATTGAAGTGCTGCAATACATATACAGTAGGCACTTAAAGGTATATGCAAGTGAGCTGCATTATGAATGCATCTGAATTCGGAGTAGTGTGTGATTACATTTATTTGCATGCATTATGTTTTTTAGCTTTGCATTAAAAAAAAACTGTTGCAGGTGACGTTTACACCCCCAGGATTGAACTCGGCTCCTGAGAAGGTTCATTTTTGTAAAAGTGTACCGTGTCTTTGTATGCATGCCCAGCTTTGCAGCCAGTCAGCAATGCTGTATGCAGCCAGCTAGATGAGGCTGCTACACTGGGTCCTTAAAGGACCATACATCAACATTCAAGTAAAAATGCTTGAGTGGTTACACAGTTGTTCTTTAGACATACAATCTCCTTAATAAATTCTGACAAATTACACTTGTACTGAAACTAAACATTTCAGCTTCTTTTTCTTATTCTAATTTGTCTTTTAGGCAAAAGAGCATTTATGATTGATGTGTGGTCCTGCAATGACCTGCAAAGTTGTGCATGTGTCTCTGTGTGTCTCTGTGTGAGTCCATACAATTCACTGGGGCTGGGAGAGATCTCAGGGGTAATTCACTGGGGCTGGGCGAGTTACAGGGACAAATCACTGGGGCTGGTGGAAGTATCACCTGGGAGGTAGATAAAACAATCATTGAATGAAGGGACACAGAACTTGTTCTGGGCATTACAGTAATCTAAAGGGAAGATGCAGCTCAATTCACAGACCAAAAAGATACAATGTATTATGTATGCAAATTTTCACTGGGATTTTCAGGGGGTGTCAACATTAATAGAAAACAGTTTGCAAATGCAAGAAATTCAGCAAACTTTAGGGTAAATATTTAAATGTTTTTTGGGGGGTATTTTTTCATATATATATATTTTTTTTTTACATAATACTAATTCTCCTCTATCAGATGCATTCCCAATCCAGCTCACTTGCTTAAACCTTTAAGGGCATATTAACGTGGATATCCTTCTTGCACATGTGTCCCAAATGTATATCTGACTGTCAGTTACAGTGGATATAAAAAGTCTACACACCCCTGTTAAAATGTCAGCTTTCTGTGCTGTAAAATGAAACAAAGATAAATCATTTCAGAACTTTTTTCACCTTTAATGTGACCTATAAACTGTACAACTCAATTGAAAAACAAACTGAAAACTTTTAGGTAGAGGGAAGAAAAAATATAAAAATAAAATAATATGGTTGCATAAGTATGCACACCCTTAAACTAATACTTTGTTAAAGCACCTTTTGATTTTATTACAGCACTCAGTCTTTTTGGGTAGGAGTCTATCAGCATGGCACATTTTGACTTGGCAAGATTTGCCCACTCTTCTTTGCAAAAACACTCCAAATCTGTCAGATTGCGAGGGCATCTCCTGTGCACAGCCCTCTTCAGATCACCCCACAGATTTTCAATCGGATTCAGGTCTGGGCTCTGGCTGGGCCATTCCAAAACTTTAATCTTCTTCTGGTGAAGCCATTTTTTTGTTGATTTGGATGTATGCTTTGGGTCGTTGTCATGCTGAAAGATGAAGTTCCTCTTCATGTTCAGCTTTCTAGCAGAAGCCTGAAGGTGTTGTGCCAATATTGACTGGTATTTGGAACTGTTCATAATTCCCTCTATCTTAACTAAGGCCCCAGTTCCAGCTGAAGAAAAACAGCCCCAAAGCATGATGCTGCAACCACCATGCTTCACTGTGGGTATGGTTCTTTTGGTGATGTGCAGTGTTGTTTTTGCGTCAAACATATCTTTTGGAATTATGGCCAAAAAGTTCAACCTTGGTTTCATCAGACCATAACACCTTTTCCCACATGCTTTTGGGAGACTTCAGATGTGTTTTTGCAAAATGTAGCCTGGCTTGGATGTTTTTCTTCGTAAGAAAAGGCTTTCATCTTGCCACTCTACCCCATAGCCCAGACATATGAAGAATACAGGAGATTGTTGTCACATGTACCACACAGCCAGTACTTGCCAGATATTCCTGCAGCTCCTTTAATGTTGCTGTATGCCTCTTGGTAGCCTCCTAGACCAGTTTTCTTCTCGTCTTCATCAATTTTGGAGCGAGCTCCAGTTCTTGGTAATGTCACTGTTGTGCCATATTTTCTCCACTTGATGATGACTGTCTTCACTGTGTTCCATGGTATATCTAATGCCTTGGAAATTCTTTTGTACCCTTCTCCTGACTGATACCTTTTAACAATAAGATCCCTCTGATGCTTTGGAAGCTCTCTGTGTACCATGGCTTTTACAGAGCATATTTTTTTACAGAAGTTTTTAGTTAGTGAAGACATTGCTTTTGCATAGAAGTTCACTAACTAAAAACTTCTGTAAAAAAATATGCTATGTGCTTATATAGAGCCCTTTAGATTTGCCGAATTACAATTTAATAAGGCTGTTAATTTATAGATTCATTAATAACCACTATAATAATCAACAATATATTTATAATAAACCTTATATTTAGTGTCAACTTTCCTTTAAAACTGATTGTACAATTGGCATATATTTTTATTTTCAAGGGATATGTTAAATAAAGCGTGAAAAAGTAAAATCAGACTTTTTATCCTTTACATTTATACAAAAAGAGAGAAAGAATTGAAGTATTTTGGATGCTAAATTTAAACCTGCAGTACAAATAAGGCTGCCATGAGTTATTAAGGTCAGGACAAAATAGCTTGCACAATATTACTCTGCTTGATTGTACTTCAGAAAGAGCCAAACTAGTACTAATAATGGGCAAAATATTGTATATTGTCAAAAAATAAAAACATTCTTCAATTTATTGCATATATTTACCTGTTATATTCAAATATTTGCAGTCTTGACCATTTCCATTGTTGTCTTATAAAGACCTCCATCCATCTGCTGTGCCTTAATTTCTAAGTCACATTCCTGCTTGGTAGGCAGATAAGCAAAAATGGTAAAATGTTCTTAAGGTCCCCACCTACTGGACTAGATACGCATATTCACAGATAGGGGTGAGAACAAGAAGACAATGGGGATAACCAAAACAGGATACTGTTGCATGAATGGGCTTTTACCTTTGTAAAACCTTTTTGCCCATTACAATTATTATTTGTATTGGTAACATATAGAATTAGTGTTTTGTAAGGAAGGAATGTACTATATATATGTGTATATATATACATATATATATATATATATATATATATATATATATATATATATATTGCGTTGTGTCTGTCCCTTTAATCTCTACCATTAGAAAGGAGAGATTATGAAGAATTATTTTTAATTTTTTATTATTATTATTATTTATTTATTTTTTTACCCACATAATTAGTGGTTTGATGTGTATATATATATATATATATATATATATATATATATATATATATATATATATATATATATATATATATATATAAAGAGTGAGGTAGCCGTGAATCCAGTAATCCAGTTGAATAATAAGAGTATTGCAGTGAATAGTGATTCCTTTTTTTATTGGACAAACGTATTCATATTAAAGCAACGAGCTTTCGAGAGATAATGCCTCTTTTTATCAAGTCAAAAAGAAATACTGATACAAGTATGAACTAAAAACAGCAAACAGAAAGAGATGAGGAAAAAAAAAAATTGGAAAAACAAGAAAAACTAAATTCATTGGCCAGAGTTAAGTGAGAAACAGAACAGCATTGTGAATAATGTTAGGTCAGTAAGTCTATAGATCAGGTTGTAGATAAGAACACAGCAGAGTAAAATAAAGAGCAATACATTTCAGTATAGCATGTAACTTACAAAAACAGTAATAAACGGGGCGAGGTAAGTAGAATGTATGTGCTATGTTTTTCCTCATCTCTTTCTGATTACTGTTTTTAGTTCATACTTGTATCAGTATCACTTTTTGACTTGATAAAGAGAAGCATTATCTCTCGAAAGCTCGTCGCTTTATTATGAATACGTTTGTCCAATAAAAAAGGTATCACTATTCACTGCAATACTCTGTTTATTCAACTATATATATTTATATATACACATATATATATATATATATATATATATATAAATATACAAATATATATAGATATATTTACACACACATATATATATATATATATATATATATATATATATATTATTTTACATTATTTATGACAGGTCGTAGCAGTTAAGAGGGGAAGCCCCATGTAGAGATCTAAAAAGCACTAAAAGCACTAAATGTGATGAATTCCTTTCATAATTTCTGTCTCTGCACTTGATCAGATTTGCAGGAATAGTGCACTAAAACATAATCATAAAAGAATATAGTTAAAAAAGAAGAAAATGGCAGCTATTAAACAGTGCAGTTGCCAGGCTACTGACGGTGCGGTGTATATGTGCTGTGACACAATGCTCAGGCTTTCCTCCTGCATCCTTTAGGAAGTCTGCATTATTGTGTGAGCAGGCAGGGTCCCTTCATCTCTCTATCTGGGCTTGTGCTGTAGAGGAAGCAGAATACAGCATCTTACAAAATACAGCGTCTTGTAGGAGCGGATAAATCTGGAATGGACATGGAAATCCTCAAATGGTTCACCAAATATGATACCTATGTGAAGGTAGGCGTAAGACATATAGACATTTACTAACAAATAGCATTTTTTTTTTAGCAAATTCATGTTTTTGGCTTTGTCTTTTACATGCTGGTGTATTAATTTCATTATACGCATTTAGTTTTTAAAAATATGTTCTATAAATAGCATCCTAGCAAGGCTCAGTTTGCTTCTCAAGCTGGTTACAAAGGAAAATGCCTTTCTGGTTTTTCCTATCTCCGTGGAAACTGAGATATTCTTTGATATTAGCCGTTGATGCATTGGGGACATTTTACTACTGAGTATTTCTGGGTATTTTATCGCTGTTCTTTGCATTTCTGCAAGGCATGCAATGGCAATCACAAAACAAAAAAGGGCCTAGGTGGTGTATAGGTAAATAAAAGGATCATGATACTGATAAAGTGCAGTGCTTATGGATTTCAAAGCATATTTCTCAACCTCTTTGCTGCCATTTTGTTCAGTGTGATCTGATGAATGTTGCTTTATGCCTTTTAGCATGAGCGTGGAGGTTTCACTGAACAATATAATGTCTGAGGAGCATCTGCATGGTCTTTTTAATATATAATGTTGGGAGGAGATATCTAGTAGAGCTTCTTATTAACATTTAGTTACTGAAGTACATTTCATACATGCAGATCTTAAGCCACACCACTACCTGCAAACATGTAGAAGTTTAATAGTATAGTGTATTTTGTTAAACAGAAATGTTAACCTTTAAATATTGTTTGACAGTTTTGCATTTTTTCATTTGTCAGTATACAATATACAAAACTGTGTAAGAACTTACTAATAAAAAAAAAATAAAAAAAGTTATTTTTTTGCAATACACTTGTTTTAGTTGATATAAGCAGCTACTATAATGTTTCATTGAATTTAACTTGATTTATTTATCTGCATAACTCAAAGCAGGCGTAATATTACTGTATTCCATTTGCGTCACAAACTAGATACAATATACGCAACAAGTGCTTTGCATGTGGCTGCCGGTGGGTTCTCAGAGTGGGAGAACATCCCTTTTCACCATTTGGCCCTTTATAATTAGCAAATCACATTGTCTTTTACTACTAACCACCCCCTCTCACTATATGTACCTCTGTTTGTTATTAATCCAACTCTACCTTTCTCCTTTAGTGAGTTTACCATTTTTACTACATATGAAGGCCTTCCCCAATTAAATAGCTTGTCACTGAACTAGAACACACATGAAAAAAGAAATTGATAATCTGTAATACAAATTAAAGTTTGGTTGGACTCAACCCATTAGTAATTACTGGAAGGATTTTGACCAAGAAGGAGGTTAGGAGGGAGACAGTAAGGTGGAGTAGGCTGCCTTCTGAATGGAAGTTTGCTGGTGGTGCTGGCTAGTCACTGGCTTTTAATAATGGTTGATAGCCACCCAGCAAATGAGCTATACCCTTCCTACCCCACCCCCATTAGCACCTGTGCCAAGTTGTATCACTGATATGCTGTCACAACTTGTTGGGTGCTTGTCTGGGATTGGTACTGGTGTATTTTTGCCCTGGAAATATATGTATTTTCACGTGGCTCCTTTTTGCTTCTTTCAAAGCACACCAGGTGTCCAGGAGATCATGGTACATTAACTCAAACCAGTCTATGCATCTGCAGTTTCTCTTCTTCTTTATTTAATTATTCCTAAAGGACCTTTTTAGTTTGAGAAAAGCCTCATAACTTTTTTTATGTATATAACAAACTATCAATATTAGCGTCTATGTAACCCATGAGTATAAAAACATAGACTTTGTTTATTGGCTTGCATTTTGGACCGCTAGTCTGTTTGTAATATGGGCGTGAAGGATTAAAAAGTGGGTGAAAGTATAGCTGAATAAAACCAATGACTCAGGAAAAAAAATGATGAATAAGGCCATATAAAGAATTGGTTTGTAATGAGTCCAGTTTCATAGAAAGCATGCAAAAACTGAGACTTTGTTCTTTATTTTTGCAGAAAGAGTGTTGTTCAAGAACTGAATAGAAATGTGTGACACAAAAGACCCAGGCCCTCATTCAGTTGCAATTTGGCCAATTGAATAGGGGTCCAAATAAGCACATAACATATTTTTTTAAAATTTTTAGTTAGTAAAAATCTATCCAAAAGCAAGGTTTTCACTAACTAAAAACTTCTTTAAAAAAAATATGTTATGTGCTTATTTAGACCCCTATTCAATTGGCCAAATTGCAATTGAATGAGGGCCCCAGTTTGCTGGTATTAATAGTTTTACAGTATGCTCTTTTTCCTGCATCTTCTTTTATTCCTGACATGTCTTTAGCAAAATGTCAGGACCTTTAGCTTCACTTTCCAGTGTTTCAGGAAATGTGAGACCTTTCTAAATGTAAGTTTACTACTGTATAATATTAGGGGCCTATACCTAAAGAGTTAACATTTATAATGTGATTATTGTGCATATTACATCATTACTTTCTGGAAGGAATTTTGTTTGTATGTGTGTAACCAGCATAGCAGTGTTTAGAGAAGTTATGTACAGTTGCGCTCAAAAGTTTGCATAACCTTGGCGAATTTGTAATATATGTACCATTTTTAAAGAAAACATGAGTGAGCAGGCAAAACACATTTCTTTTATTTCTTATGGGATTCATATTCAGCTGTGGGTTATAACAGAATGGCACAATCATAAAACAAAACATGGCAACAAAGAAAAAAAATGAAATGGCCCTGATCAAAAGTTTGCATACCCTTAGTTCTTAATACTGTACACTGCTCCCTTTAGCATCAATGACCCTGTGTAGTCTTTTGTAATATTTGTCTATCTAATATTTGTCTATGTCTACTGCCTTGTTCTTAGGGTCATTTTCATGCCCCTAATTCTTACAGGTGGTATAGCTGCCCATTCGTCTTGGCAAAATGCCTCCAGGTCATGCCAAGACTTTGGTCGTCTTGCATGAACCGCACGTTTGAGATCTCCCCCGAGTGGCTTGATGATATTAAGGTCAGGAGACTGTGATGGCCACTCCACAACCTTCACCTTTTTCTGCTATAACCACTGGAGGGTCAACTTGGCCTTGTGCTTAGGGTCATTGTCATGCTGGAAACTCCAAGAGCGTCCCATGCGCAGCCTTCGTGCAGAAGGATGTCAATTATCTGTCAGTATTTTCTGATAACATGCTGCATTCATCTTGCCATCAATTTGCACAAGATTCCCTGTGTCTTTAGAGTTCTCACACACCCAAAACATCAGTAAACCACTACCATGCTTCACAGTGTGGATGGTATTCTTTTCATTATAGGCCTTGTTCACCCCTCTCCAAACATAGCGCTTATAGTTGTGACCATAGAGCTCCTTTTTTGGTCTCGTCGCTCCAAATTACAGTGTGTGCCAGAAGCTGTGAGGCATGCCAAGGTGTTGTCGGGCATATTGTAACCAGGCTTTTTTGTGGCATTTGCACAGTAAAGGTTTCCTTCTGGCAGCTCGACCATGCAGCTCATTCAAGTATCGTCGTATCGTGCTCCTTGAAACAACCACACCATCTTTTTCCAGAGCAGCCTGTATTTCTCCTGAGGTTACCTGTAGGTTTTTCTTTTTACTACGAACAATTCCTCTGGCAGTTGTGGCTGAAATCTTTCTTGGTCTACCTGACCTTGGATTGGTATCAAGAGATCCCCAAATTTTATACTTCTTAATAAGTGATTGAACAGTACTGGCTGGCATTTTCAAAGCTTTTGATATATTTTTATATCCTTTTATATCTTTATGAAGTTCTATTACCTTGTTATGCATGTCTTTTGACAGTTATTTTCTGCTCCCAATGACTCAGTATCTAGCCTGCTCCATGCATCCATGTGAGAGCTAACAACCTCATTGACTATTTATACACAGACACTAATTGCAATTTAAAATGCCACAGGTGTGGGAAATTAACATTTAATTGCCATTCTAAACTGTGTGTGTCACCTTGTGTGTCTGTAACAAGGCCAAGCATTCAAGGGTATGTAAACTTTTCAGGGCCATTTGGGTGATTTCTATTATCATTATGATTTAAAAATGAGCCATACAACTATGTGATAATAAAAAGCTTCATATGATCACTATCCTTCAAAAAAAATATTTTTCTGCATGATCAGTCATATTTTCAAAACAAATGCCAACATGTCACAATTTCTGCCAGGGTATGCAAACTTTTGGGCACATCGGGTGAATTAATGTTATAGAGTGAGCAGACATTTTATACCACTAAGTTTTGCTTGAAAGCTGGGGCCTTGACTTATTGAAGATGTGCAAATATTAGACTTCCCAATATCATACTCTTTAGGAGTAGTTGTCTTAATAAGGATGGGTGTGAGTGTAGGGTAGAAGTTGACCTGTCTGAGACCAGTTGACCCTACCCTGCCATCTCCTCGGAGATTCACTTCAACTATTGTGGTGGACTGTTGCTCTGCAACAATTATTATGTTTAGTTTGAGCTGTCTCTTCTGGGGCTCCTTGAGAAGCACATAATATTCAAATGACAACCTTACTTTATTCAGGTGGCCCACACAACAACTATTTTTGAATAAAATGGTGAATTAATTAATTTGCATAAATACTACTGAAATAGACAATTCTAAATTTTACTGTACTCTAAGTGCACAGACTACACTCTAGTATAATAGTAAAGTGTCAACAGAATAAAACATTAATGGACCACTAAGCAGAGTTGTTAAGCATAATCTACTTATACTTCCTATATTTTCTATCACATATATAGTTGTGAGCGTACGAGTCGTTGCTCACGCTTGCGGGCTCGCGTAGTTCGCCGCAAATGCGGGTCCTCGCGAAGCGAGGGCCCGCATTTGCGGTTGTCGAGGCTCAACGTCGGCTGTGTTAACACACACATACACACACACGACTTTTTTAACAGAATAAACCCAACCGCCCAGCCAACAAAAACCCAAGTCGTTGCTCACGCTTGCGGGCTCGCGTAGCGAGCCCGCAAGAAACTGCGTCCCTCGCGAAGCGAGGGACGCAGTTCGCCGCAAATGCGGGTCCTCGCGAAATGCGGGTCCTGTGCCAAGTTGTATCACTGATATGCTGTCACAACTTGTTGGGTGCTTGTCTGGGATTGGTACTGGTGTATTTTTGCCCTGGAAATATATGTATTTTCACGTGGCTCCTTTTTGCTTCTTTCAAAGCACACCAGGTGTCCAGGAGATCATGGTACATTAACTCAAACCAGTCTATGCATCTGCAGTTTCTCTTCTTCTTTATTTAATTATTCCTAAAGGACCTTTTTAGTTTGAGAAAAGCCTCATAACTTTTTTTATGTATATAACAAACTATCAATATTAGCGTCTATGTAACCCATGAGTATAAAAACATAGACTTTGTTTATTGGCTTGCATTTTGGACCGCTAGTCTGTTTGTAATATGGGCGTGAAGGATTAAAAAGTGGGTGAAAGTATAGCTGAATAAAACCAATGACTCAGGAAAAAAAATGATGAATAAGGCCATATAAAGAATTGGTTTGTAATGAGTCCAGTTTCATAGAAAGCATGCAAAAACTGAGACTTTGTTCTTTATTTTTGCAGAAAGAGTGTTGTTCAAGAACTGAATAGAAATGTGTGACACAAAAGACCCAGGCCCTCATTCAGTTGCAATTTGGCCAATTGAATAGGGGTCCAAATAAGCACATAACATATTTTTTTAAAATTTTTAGTTAGTAAAAATCTATCCAAAAGCAAGGTTTTCACTAACTAAAAACTTCTTTAAAAAAAATATGTTATGTGCTTATTTAGACCCCTATTCAATTGGCCAAATTGCAATTGAATGAGGGCCCCAGTTTGCTGGTATTAATAGTTTTACAGTATGCTCTTTTTCCTGCATCTTCTTTTATTCCTGACATGTCTTTAGCAAAATGTCAGGACCTTTAGCTTCACTTTCCAGTGTTTCAGGAAATGTGAGACCTTTCTAAATGTAAGTTTACTACTGTATAATATTAGGGGCCTATACCTAAAGAGTTAACATTTATAATGTGATTATTGTGCATATTACATCATTACTTTCTGGAAGGAATTTTGTTTGTATGTGTGTAACCAGCATAGCAGTGTTTAGAGAAGTTATGTACAGTTGCGCTCAAAAGTTTGCATAACCTTGGCGAATTTGTAATATATGTACCATTTTTAAAGAAAACATGAGTGAGCAGGCAAAACACATTTCTTTTATTTCTTATGGGATTCATATTCAGCTGTGGGTTATAACAGAATGGCACAATCATAAAACAAAACTTGGCAACAAAGAAAAAAAATGAAATGGCCCTGATCAAAAGTTTGCATACCCTTAGTTCTTAATACTGTACACTGCTCCCTTTAGCATCAATGACCCTGTGTAGTCTTTTGTAATATTTGTCTATCTAATATTTGTCTATGTCTACTGCCTTGTTCTTAGGGTCATTTTCATGCCCCTAATTCTTACAGGTGGTATAGCTGCCCATTCGTCTTGGCAAAATGCCTCCAGGTCATGCCAAGACTTTGGTCGTCTTGCATGAACCGCACGTTTGAGATCTCCCCCGAGTGGCTTGATGATATTAAGGTCAGGAGACTGTGATGGCCACTCCACAACCTTCACCTTTTTCTGCTATAACCACTGGAGGGTCAACTTGGCCTTGTGCTTAGGGTCATTGTCATGCTGGAAACTCCAAGAGCGTCCCATGCGCAGCCTTCGTGCAGAAGGATGTCAATTATCTGTCAGTATTTTCTGATAACATGCTGCATTCATCTTGCCATCAATTTGCACAAGATTCCCTGTGTCTTTAGAGTTCTCACACACCCAAAACATCAGTAAACCACTACCATGCTTCACAGTGTGGATGGTATTCTTTTCATTATAGGCCTTGTTCACCCCTCTCCAAACATAGCGCTTATAGTTGTGACCATAGAGCTCCTTTTTTGGTCTCGTCGCTCCAAATTACAGTGTGTGCCAGAAGCTGTGAGGCATGCCAAGGTGTTGTCGGGCATATTGTAACCAGGCTTTTTTGTGGCATTTGCACAGTAAAGGTTTCCTTCTGGCAGCTCGACCATGCAGCTCATTCAAGTATCGTCGTATCGTGCTCCTTGAAACAACCACACCATCTTTTTCCAGAGCAGCCTGTATTTCTCCTGAGGTTACCTGTAGGTTTTTCTTTTTACTACGAACAATTCCTCTGGCAGTTGTGGCTGAAATCTTTCTTGGTCTACCTGACCTTGGATTGGTATCAAGAGATCCCCAAATTTTATACTTCTTAATAAGTGATTGAACAGTACTGGCTGGCATTTTCAAAGCTTTTGATATATTTTTATATCCTTTTATATCTTTATGAAGTTCTATTACCTTGTTATGCATGTCTTTTGACAGTTATTTTCTGCTCCCAATGACTCAGTATCTAGCCTGCTCCATGCATCCATGTGAGAGCTAACAACCTCATTGACTATTTATACACAGACACTAATTGCAATTTAAAATGCCACAGGTGTGGGAAATTAACATTTAATTGCCATTCTAAACTGTGTGTGTCACCTTGTGTGTCTGTAACAAGGCCAAGCATTCAAGGGTATGTAAACTTTTCAGGGCCATTTGGGTGATTTCTATTATCATTATGATTTAAAAATGAGCCATACAACTATGTGATAATAAAAAGCTTCATATGATCACTATCCTTCAAAAAAAATATTTTTCTGCATGATCAGTCATATTTTCAAAACAAATGCCAACATGTCACAATTTCTGCCAGGGTATGCAAACTTTTGGGCACATCGGGTGAATTAATGTTATAGAGTGAGCAGACATTTTATACCACTAAGTTTTGCTTGAAAGCTGGGGCCTTGACTTATTGAAGATGTGCAAATATTAGACTTCCCAATATCATACTCTTTAGGAGTAGTTGTCTTAATAAGGATGGGTGTGAGTGTAGGGTAGAAGTTGACCTGTCTGAGACCAGTTGACCCTACCCTGCCATCTCCTCGGAGATTCACTTCAACTATTGTGGTGGACTGTTGCTCTGCAACAATTATTATGTTTAGTTTGAGCTGTCTCTTCTGGGGCTCCTTGAGAAGCACATAATATTCAAATGACAACCTTACTTTATTCAGGTGGCCCACACAACAACTATTTTTGAATAAAATGGTGAATTAATTAATTTGCATAAATACTACTGAAATAGACAATTCTAAATTTTACTGTACTCTAAGTGCACAGACTACACTCTAGTATAATAGTAAAGTGTCAACAGAATAAAACATTAATGGACCACTAAGCAGAGTTGTTAAGCATAATCTACTTATACTTCCTATATTTTCTATCACATATATAGTTGTGAGCGTACGAGTCGTTGCTCACGCTTGCGGGCTCGCGTAGCGAGCCCGCAAGAACTGCGTCCCTCGCGAAGCGAGGGACGCAGTTCGCCGCAAATGCGGGTCCTCGCGAAGCGAGGGCCCGCATTTGCGGTTGTCGAGGCTCAACGTCGGCTGTGTTAACACACACATACACACACACGACTTTTTTAACAGAATAAACCCAACCGCCCAGCCAACAAAAACCCAAGTCGTTGCTCACGCTTGCGGGCTCGCGTAGCGAGCCCGCAAGAAACTGCGTCCCTCGCGAAGCGAGGGACGCAGTTCGCCGCAAATGCGGGTCCTCGCGAAGCGAGGGCCCGCATTTGCGGTTGTGGAGGCTCAACGTCGGCTGTGTTAACACACACATACACACACACGACTTTTTTAACAGAATAAACCCAACCGCCCAGCCAACAAAAACCAAACAACGTCCCCGCAAATGCGGATCCTCGCGAAGCGAGGGTCCGCATTTGCGGTGGTGGGAGCATCCCAACATCGGCTGTGTTAACACACACATACACACACACACAACTTCATAACAAAAAAAAACTCAAAGTCGCCTCACACCCGCTTACACCCAGACACACAGACGCAAGACTTAACAAAAAAACAGTAAAAAAGGCCCCTCACACGCTCTTAACACACATACGCACGACTTAGAAACAAATACACTGCGTCGTACACGTAAAGGTAACTGCGTATATCGCAACAAAATACGGCCGCATCGGAAAAAAATACGGCCGCGAAAGACCCATTCCAACCGCCGCGCATCAAAACATCACAAACACAAGAAATAAACACAACAAACACATAAAAAGCTTACTTACAGCACGGGGGGGCATCTGGCACCTCCAAAAGTTCATTTACACGTCCATTTCAGTGAAAACAAAGAGTTTAAACGACCGAAAATCGGCTAAGCGAGAGAAAAAATGGCCGCCGAACAAAACGAAAACGAGGCTCCAGACGTAACTACACTACACTTACTCGCAACAAAATACGGCCGCATCGGAAAAAAATACGGCCGCGAAAGCCCCATTCCAACCGCCGCGCATCAAAACATCACAAACACAAGAAATAAACACAACAAACACATAAAAAGCTTACTTACAGCACGGGGGGGCATCTGGCACCTCCAAAAGTTCATTTACACGTCCATTTAAGTGAAAACAAACAGTTTAAACGACCGAAAATCGGCTAAGCGAGAGAAAAAATGGCCGCCGAACAAAACGAAAACGAGGCTCCAGACGTAACTACACTACACTTACTCGCAATAATGAAACACATACTATGCGGAACGGATCACACTCATATTAAACACCATTTTAACCACTACTACGCACAAAATGGCGGATGGAACGCAAATTGTAAGCTGGAACGCAAATAGCGCATGCGTATTACGTTCTAACGGTCTAACTTTCCAGAATGTTCTACAAGTTTATAAATACTGTCTATTTGACAGAGAAAAATACATTTCTCCTCAGGTGATGAACAGAGTGACTTCGGAGATAACTGCTGCTAAAACTTGAGAAGATAATTCTTTCCTAATTTACTACTTTACATTGTGCAAATTACAACTGAGAGGTAAGCTATAATATATTACTTATTTTCAAGACAGGACATCAAAAAAAAAAATTAAAGAAGACAAAGAGGTTTATGTATACTGACAAGTGACACGCACATATATGCGTATAATGTATACTGACATGTGACACGCACATTTATGCGTATAATGTATACTGACAAGTGACACGCACATATATGCGTATAATGTATACTGACATGTGACACGCACATTTATGCGTATAATGTATACTGACAAGTGACACGCACATTTATGCGTATAATGTATACTGACAAGTGACACGCACATATATGCGTATAATGTATACTGACATGTGACACGCACATATATGCGTATAATGTATACTGACATGTGACACGCACATTTATGCGTATAATGTATACTGACAAGTGACACGCACATTTATGTGTATAATGTATAGTGACATGTCACACGCACATTTAGGCGTATAATGTATACTGACAAGTGACACGCACATTTATGTGTATAATGTATAGTGACAAGTGACACGCACATTTATGCGTATAATGTATAGTGACATGTCACATGCACATTTATGTGTATTGCCCCTGCAACAAAATAATTAAACAACTACATTTAAATTACATTACAAAAAAATAAGTTGGGACTATTAAAATACTATTAAAATATGAGTCATGTATACTGATATGTGACACGCACATATATGTGTATCATCTATAGTCACATGTCACACACACATTTATGTATGTTGGCCAAAAATAAAAATAAGGTTAATTTAACAATTAAAATATGATTCATGTATACTGATATGTCACACTCACACAAAAAAATTACTTTCAACTATGGAAATGTGCTTCATGTATGTGACATATGTGTGTAGCACCCACCAAAAAATAATGTTAATTCAAATTAATTACAGAAGTATAATTCAATGAAATTAATTTACTGCAATTCAATAGATCACCTAAAACTCAATCTTTCGACTTTTTTAAATATTCAAACAGACTCTGCATCAACAGCGTCTTTCAACAATTTGCACTGTGCACTCCCTTTTAAAGAACACCAACAAAGAACAAGAGGTAAGATACAAAAATACTTTAAATGCTGAAAAGGCCATGGTTTGTTAAATACAAATAAAAAATTCTATTATTCACTATTTCACTTTATTTTTCAAACAGACACTACAAGAAGACCGGCGGATTAAGATTGGCAGGAGGGGACCCTCTGTCATTCCACACTTCAATCAAGGTAAAGTATTTAAGTATAAAAAAGAACCGAACCATGAGCCTTATTCAATTGTGAGTTGGCTAATTGAATAGGGCTTTATATAAGCACATAATAGGTCTTCACTAACTAAAAACTTCTGTCAAAAAATATTTTATGTGCTTATATAGAGCCCTATTCAATTGGTCAAAACGCAATTGATTCAGGACCTAAATATGTTTAATGGCCGAGGGCCTCATTCAAATGTGATTGTTTAACAGTGTATAACCATTAGAAAAAACACTACATAAGTATAACAAAAGTGGTGCCCATCAAACAGGATTTACATTTACATTCTTATTTTAATGTTTAACAACCTATAAGCCTTAGAAAGAAGCCTAAATAAGCATACCAACATTGGTGCCCACCAAACAGGATTGTATGAAAACTCACACAAACACATAACAAACTACATTTACATTCTTATTTTATGTTTAACAACCTATTAGCATTACAAAACTACATTAATAAGCATACCAACAGTGGTGCGCATCAAACAGGATTGTATGAAAACTCACACAAACACATAGCAAACTACATTTAGATTCTTATTTAATGTTTAACAACCTATAAGCCTTAGAAAGAAGCCTAAATAAGCATACCAACATTGGTGCCCAACAAACAGGATTGTATGAAAACTCACACAAACACATAGCAAACTACATTTAGATTCTTATTTAATGTTTAACAACCTATAAGCCTTAGAAAGAAGCCTAAATAAGCATACCAACATTGGTGCCCACCAAACAGGATTGTATGAAAACTCACACAAACACATAGCAATCTACATTTACATTCTTATTTTATGTTTAACAACCTATAAGCTTTAGAAAGAAGCCTAAATAAGTATACCAACAGTGGTGCGCACCAAACAGGATTGTATGAAAACTCACACAAACACATAGCAAACTACATTTACATTCTTATTTTATGTTTAACAACCTATAAGCCTTAGAAAGAAGCCTAAATAAGCATACCAACAGTGGTGCGCACCAAACAGGATTGTATGAAAACTCACACAAACACATAGCAAACTACATTTAGATTCTTATTTAATGTTTAACAACCTATAAGCCTTACAAAGAAGCCTAAATAAGCATACCAACAGTGGTGCGCACCAAACAGGATTGTATGAAAACTCACACAAACACATAGCAAACTACATTTACATTCTTATTTTATGTTTAACAACCTATAAGCCTTAGAAAGAAGCATAAATAAGCATACCAACAGTGGTGCGCACCACACAGGATTGTATGAAAACTCACACAAACACATAGCAAACTACATTTAGATTCTTATTTAATGTTTAACAACCTATAAGCCTTAGAAAGAAGCCTAAATAAGTATACCAACAGTGGTGCGCACCAAACAGGATTGTATGAAAACTCACACAAACACATAGCAAACTACATTTACATTCTTATTTTATGTTTAACAACCTATAAGCCTTAGAAAGAAGCCTAAATAAGCATACCAACATTGGTGCCCACCAAACAGGATTGTATGAAAACTCACACAAACACATAGCAATCTACATTTACATTCTTATTTTATGTTTAACAACCTATAAGCTTTAGAAAGAAGCCTAAATAAGCATACCAACAGTGGTGCGCACCAAACAGGATTGTATGAAAACTCACACAAACACATAGCAAACTACATTTACATTCTTATTTAATGTTTAACAACCTATAAGCCTTAGAAAGAAGCCTAAATAAGCATACCAACAGTGGTGCGCACCAAACAGGATTGTATGAAAACTCACACAAACACATAGCAAACTACATTTAGATTCTTATTTAATGTTTAACAACCTATAAGCCTTACAAAGAAGCCTAAATAAGCATACCAACAGTGGTGCGCACCAAACAGGATTGTATGAAAACTCACACAAACACATAGCAAACTACATTTACATTCTTATTTAATGTTTAACAACCTATAAGCCTTAGAAAGAAGCCTAAATAAGCATACCAACAGTGGTGCGCACCAAACAGGATTGTATGAAAACTCACACAAACACATACCAAAGTACATTTAGATACTTATTTTATGTTTAACAATCTATAAGCCTTAGAAAAAGGCCTAAATAAGCATACCAAAAGTGGTGGACACCAAACGGGGTTGTAGAAAAACAAAGAAATAATGTCATTTTTTACTTCATACAAATACATTAAAATAATATTACATTTTCATTTTTATTTTATATCAGATACTGCGTCAAGAACATCGGACCAGGAGTTTCAACTGAGGACCACACCAGCGGACGAGGACTTTCAACAGAGGACCAGACCATTGGACGAGGACTTTCAACAGAGGACTACACCATCGGACGAGGACTTTCAACAGAGGACCAGACGATTGGACGAGGACTTTCAACACAGGACCAGACCATCAGACGAAGGCTTTCAACACAGGACCAACAAAGATTCTGCTTCAAATCAAACTTCAACCAAGGTACAGTATAACAAGTAAAAAAAGAGAAAAATTAATTAATATTCTTCTTTAATGTTTAACCACCTATAAGCCTTAGAAAATAGCCTACAGAAGCATACCAAAATTGTGGCGCACCAAAAAGGATTGTAGAAAAACACAGAAATAATGCCATTTTTTCATTCATACAAAGACATTCAAATAACATAACATTTTCATTTTTATTTTATAACAGATACTGCGTCAAGAACATCGGAACAGGAGTTGGAACTGAGGACCACACCAGAGGACGAGGACTTTCAACAGAGGACTACACCATCGGACGAGGACTTTCAACACAGGACCAGACCATCGGACGAAGGCTTTCAACACAGGACCAACAAAGAATTTTGCTTGAAATCAAACTTCAACCAAGGTACAGTATAAAAAGTAATATCTATCATCTATCTCTTATTTGTCTTTTAGGGCCAATAATCTTTAACAATAAAAACAAACTTCAATGTAAACTTAAAAAATAAATTGGCAGAGTCCAAAAAAGTCTAAAAACACAGAATCTATACAATTTGTCATTGTAACATTCCAGTCCTAAACCCTAATTTAATTGCCATTTGACAAATTGAATAGTGCTGTAAATAAGGACATAACATCTTTTTTAAAATACCTTTTTAGTTACTGAAACACTTGCTTTTGGATACATGTTTAATAAATAAAAATGTCTTTAAATAATTATCTCATGCCCTTATTTAGACTTTTATTCAATTGAACGCATTGAAATTGATTAACTATAAAATGTTAACACACTATTGATAACTATATGTCATGAAAAACAACTTAACATCTCAAAATAAACTAATGGTACATTATTTTATTTTTACAGATTAACATGGCTGATAATGAGAGTAAACAAGAAAAGAAAAGACGCCAAGCTAGAGAACGACGACAGAGAGCAGACAGCCAGCAGACACCGGAGAAGAAGGAAATTCGACGAGAAAAAGAACGCAAAAGAATTGCAAGCAAAAGACTGTCACTTGCAGAAATTAAAGATATGTCAAAAAAAACTACAAAGAAAATAAAGCATTTACAACCTGTTGCTCAAACATCAGATGACATTTTGCCAGAAAAAAGACAAGAGATACCAAAAAAAGCAACAAAGAAAACAAAGCATTTAGAACCGTTTCATGAAACATTAGATGACATTTTACCTCAAACAATACAACATATACCAAGAAAAGCAACGAAAAAAACAAAACATTTAGAACCTGTTGTTGAAACATTATATGACATTTCACCTGATGAATATGAAAGGCAAAATCCTATATGCTTTGCAAATTGTCCTCTACTCAAGTCTTTAGCAGTAGAGGTTCATAGTTGTGGGGACATGACTACTCAATGTCAGTTTTGTGAGGCTTATTATTTTAAACAGGAGAGACCCAGAGATGGACAATTTATTAGTTGTTGTCAAAAAGGCAAGTTCAAACTTCCAGAAAGGAAAGAATTTCCAATTTATTTACAAAATATTATGACTGAACCTACTTTTCCAAACTACAAAAATTTTAAGACAAACATAAGATCCTACAATAGTGCCATATCCTTTGCATCCATGGGGGCAACATTAGCTGCTAATGTACCAGGACATGGTCCTTACTGTTTTAAAGTCCAAGGACAAATTTATCATCGCACTTCCCATTTACATCCAGAGGAAGGAAATAAAAGAAAATTCGCTCAACTATATGTCCTAGATACAATGGAAGCTGTTGACCAACGTATGCAGATGGAAGAAAATAAAAAATGCTTACCCACTGTTTTCATAGAGCTAAATAACATTATGGACAACAATCCCTACAGTAAAGCTTATAAAAAATTGGCAGAAGTAGAAAATGAACAACTACTTCATTCACAAACACATCAATTACCAATGCCGAAGGTTAATATGGTGCTTAAAAGAGACAGACATACTGATAAACGTCGTTATAACTTGCCAACAACAAATGAGGTTGCAATGGTGTTTCACAATGACGAAGGAGAACCACCATTTCAAAGAGACATACGAATATATCCTAGAAATGAGGACCAACCGTTCATTAATATGAGTATCTTAAGTCCAAATTTAGATCCAATGACATATCCCATCTTTTTCCCACACGGAGAAGCAGGTTGGCAACCAAAATTAACTCTTCCCAGTTACCCAAATGCTAAAGCCAGAATCCGAAATAATGTTTCTATGCTTGAATTTAAAGTAGCTCAAATTGCCATTCGCAATGTATTTAATCCAATTTTATGTGGTGGGAAACTAACACAACAATGGATTATTGATTCATATTTGCAAGTTGAGGCAAATAATTTAAACTTTATCAAATATCAACAAGATAAACTCCGTGTAGAACAATATTCTGGACTCATGGACTATGTTGCTGACGTGGCTACAAGCAGAGACATGACAGCTGGCAAAGCCATCATTTTACCATCTTCCTTTCAAGGATCTCCTCGGAATATGAGAGAAAGATACAATGATGCTATGGCTATTGTGACAAAATTTGGCAAACCCGATTTATTTGTGACATTTACATGTAATCCACAATGGCCAGAAATTACACTAAATCTACTTCTTGGACAAACTGCTTCAGATCGACCAGATTTAGTAGCCAGAGTTTTTAAGATTAAATTAAATGAATTAATACGTGACTTCACTATAAATCAGTTATTTGGCAAATGTCTTGCTTATGTATATACCATTGAATTTCAAAAAAGAGGCCTTCCACATGCACATCTTCTAATAATACTTCAAGAAAAAGATAAATTAGATACTTCAGACAAAGTGGATGCAGTCATTGTTGCTGAACTACCAGATCCAGAACTATATGGTAGACTATATGAGATTGTTACTCATCGCATGATTCATGGACCCTGTGGTGACCTTAATCCACAATCACCATGTATGGAAAATAATAAATGTTCCAAAGAATTTCCCAAAGATTATAGAGACAAAACCTATGCCAATTGTGATGGATATCCACTTTATAAAAGAAGAGAAGGAGATAGTGCCATTATTCGTGGGAAAAAAGTGGACAATAGATATGTAGTACCCTACAATCCACATTTACTCATGAAGTACAACGCCCACATCAACGTAGAAGCCTGCACTTCCATCAAATCCATTAAATATGTCTACAAATTTATTTACAAAGGTTACGATGCAGCTACTGTAGTCGTCAAAAGTGCAGACAACCCTGAAAGTAGTGAGTTAGTACATGATGAACTTGCATCTCATGTAGATGCTCGCTATGTCAGTGCACCAGAAGCTATGTGGCGGCTTTTAAAATTTGAAATGCATGATAGATCACATGCAGTATATAGGTTAGCAGTACATTTGCCACAACGACATTTAGTCTATTTCCATGCTGGAAATGAAATGAATGCATTGGCCCAAAGTGAAGATCGTCACACTACACTAACTGCATGGTTTGCATTAAATTCCACTGATGCTGAAGCAACACAATACTTATATATTGAAATTCCATATCACTATGTTTTTGTGAATGGATTATGGAGACCAAGAAAAACCAGAGGCAATAAAATTATTCCAAGAATTTACACAGTCAGTCCAAGAGATGTTGAACGTTTTTGCTTACGGATATTACTTTTAAATGTTCCTGGAGCACAAAGTTTTGAACAATTAAGAACTGTTAATGACATTGTATATGAATCCTTCCATTTAGCTGCAAGACATAGAAACTTACTCGCTGATGATACAGAGTGGGAAAGATGCTTAGAAGAAGCAGCACAATGTCAAATGCCACGACAGATGAGAGAACAATTTGCTTTTATTTGTATCTTCTCAAATGCTCCAAATGCATTAGCTTTGTGGGAGACTTTTAAAAGTAATATGGCTGAAGACTTTATGCGACGATACAATGAACCCATTGCACACTTAAAAGCGTTAATGGAAATCCAAGAAGTCTTTTTAACTCATGGATTAAGTTGTGCAAGTTTTAATTTGCCTGATCCAGGTCTTATAGATGACATTAACTTTGAAGACTATGACATTCAACTACAAGCAGAAAGAACAGAAGAAAGACTTGCAACTTTAAATACACTACAATTGCAAGCATTTCATGCCATTAAAAATGCTATAGATGATGACATGGTGACAGAGCGTTATTTCTATCTTGATGGACCTGGCGGATCAGGAAAAACATATTTGTACAATTTATTAATGAGTTCAGTACGAGCACAAGGAAAAATAGCAATGGCGTTTGCCACTACTGGAATTGCTGCACTTTTATTAGAAGGTGGAAGAACTGTTCATAGTGGATTTAAACTGCCAGTGCCTATTTTAGAAAATTCTGTGTCAGATATTCGCATGACATCCTTACAAGCAAAGAAATTGAAGAAATGTAAATTAATTATAATAGATGAGGCCACAATGATGTCATGCTATGCCCTCCAATGTATTGACCGTTTGCTTCGTGAAGTCATGGATAATATTTTTCCATTTGGTGGAAAGGTAATGTTGTTGGGTGGCGATTTTAGACAAACATTACCTGTTGTTGTACATGGAAATCGAACTGACATTATCGAAACATGTATAAAGTCAAGTACAGTATGGAAACATTTTACCCATCTTCAACTGCAACAAAATATGAGATCAGAAGGCCAAACTGATTTCAATGATTGGCTTATTAAAATTGGAGAAGGCAGAACAGAAAAAATACTAAATTTACCTGACGACACTGTAGAGATCCCACCTCATATGATTTGTCAACAAGATATTATATCGGCTATATTTGAAGGGAGCATAAATAACGAAGAATATTCCGAGCTTGCCAACCAAGTCATACTGACGTGTAAAAATAAAGATGCATTAATCCTCAATAATAAAATCTTAAAAAAAATTTATGCACCACAAAGAAATTATCACAGTGCTGATTCTGTACTTGCTGATGACAATGAAAGTCAGGCTAACTTTTCCACTGAATTCATAAACTCTTTAACTCCTTCTGGAATGCCACCACATATTTTGCAGCTAAAGAAAGGTGCAATTATCATGTTACTGCGAAATATGAATCCCAAAAAAGGCCTATGCAATGGCACAAGATTAATTGTTCAACAATTAAAGGACCATTTTATAGATGCTGAAATTTTAACTGGGACCCATAGAGGAGAGAGAGTTTTCATACCAAGAATAGATTTAGCACCAAGTGAAAGTAGTCTCCCTTTTATACTTCAAAGAAGACAATTTCCCATTATTATGGCATTTGCCATGACCATTAATAAATCACAAGGTCAAACTTTCAAATCTGTGGGTATTTTCTTGGAAGAACCAGTTTTTGCACATGGTCAATTGTACGTTGCGTTGTCAAGGTGCAAAAATCCACAGGCAATTAAAGTTTACATTGAAAACAATGAAAGTCAAGGTGATTTATTAGAAGATGGACGTATTTTTACTAAAAACATTGTCTACTATGAAGTACTATAACTTTGAAGGATACTAATTAAAGGTGACAAGATTTTTTAAAAGCATTGCAAAATACATAACAATTGGTTGTTTAATTCAGTCATAATTAATGGAAGTCATGTTTATGAATGATTCGCCTCACAAAATACTTGCCTTGCATTGTTAGTAAAAATTATGTTAAAATGTTAAGTCACTATGTTAATGTTTCTAATGTTAAAAGTTTAAAAAATATATTTTGAAGTTATTTCATTCAACATATTACAAAGTGGATGTTAAGAGGTTAAGCACCTTTTAAGTCACAATGTAAATATTGTCTGTTATCTTAAGATTACTACCTACATTAATGTTTATCGCCAATTTATGTGCTCAGTAATAAATTAGTTTAATTACGTACGTTTTAAGAAGAGTTTGACTGTATGCCTTCCTCTACATTCAATGTATATTCAAGTTAACAATTATTGTGATAGAAATTGTATTTTAATACTGATTAATTTAAATGTCAATTGTTTTTACATTCAAATGTTAATACTTTTAATAAAAAATTACTTTACAAAATGTATTCACTATGTTCCTGTTTATAATGTTCAAAATTATACCAATGTTTTGTCAACTTCTAAACTTACATAAAAAATAAAGTTCAAGTTTAAAAATATATACTTTGATGGTTATTGCTTACATATATTTTAAACTTCATGTTAAAATTTGCAACGTTTAAAAAAGGGTTTTTACTTTTGGCTTTCCTATTCATTCAATGTATATTCAAGTTAACAATTCTTCAGATACTAATTACATTTTAAAAAACCATTACATCAACATTTTACAAAAATACACGTTCATATTAAAATACTTACAAGTGTCAAAAATATATGTTAATAACTAAACAACTTGACAAACATATACATAACATTGCCGTCATTTTTTGACGGGCAAGTCGCTAGTTGGATATATTTAGCAAGATTTGTCATATTGTCGTAGTTTAATTCTGTTTGGAATTTAGCTCATAAAAAAAACATAGGAAAGTGGGATATTTAGCTAAAGTTTTGTATTCTCTCTTTTACTTCACCCGTGATAACACCCCAGTAATGGGTAAAATGGTTTAAGAAAGCCAGAAGAAGCCTTTGAATAGCTCTTTACTGTGGCGTTCTTAACTCAGTTCCTTCTCGGTTTTCATTCAAAGTTTCCATTCATCAATGGAAGTAGAAAAGCAGAAAACAAAATGGTAAATTGCACAGTAATAAACTAGAGGTCAGATTTTTTTTTTTGCCTACTGTCATTTGTAGTTCTTCAAAAGATTATATTTTAAATATAAGACTACCAAGATTCTCCACAATCTTCCGAAAGTTTTTTTTTGTAATGTTATAAATGTCTTTAGATTCACATAATTGTAAAAAAGAATATCGGAAACTAGTAGTTTCCAAAAATCAGGAATGTTATCAAATTATATTATCACTATTCATGAAAAGAGGATGCCAGTGGTAATCCCAATACTGCAAATTCAAATCTCCCAAAAAAATGTTTTATGCATATATTAGAAATATTTAACAAATAACTAAAGTGAAAGTGCAAATGTATGTCCCTAGTTTATAGGGAAAAATTGAATATTGTTGTAGGCAATACATTTGTCTTCTGGGAACGAATAAGATAAACTTAAATGGCCACTGAAAATATAGGGGCCTCATTAAATTGTCAAAATCGCAATTACTGAAGCCCGTAATTTACTGCTATTAAATTGGCCTCCTCCAGCTACCCACAAACAATCTGTGGGTTACAGGCTGTAAATCCCTGCAGTTGTCAAAATCGTAACTCTGACCCATCTAAGCCTCTTTCACGCCGGCAAATGTTAAAATCGCTAAAATCGCAAATCGCTATGAAATTGCAACAATTCCCCTAGCCTGAAATTGCCTTTAAACCCGTAAATGGCAAATTTAGCAAAAAATTCTACGAGTACTAGATAGGACTCGCAAGTGGGTTAAATACCTGTTGGTAACACTGTAAAAGCAAATAAAAACACAATGCTGTACTTAAAAATGCCGGGAAAGCAATGAAAGGCATTAGAATTAATTGCACAACAGTCTAAAGCTTCCAAATCTGCAATTTAAAATTATATCATTCTCTGGAATCAAGGCGTTAATACATATCAGGCCACCCACATTTTTATTGATTTTGAAATCACTGGATTGCAAGCCCGATTGCATATCGGAAGTCTAAACACTATTTGATTAATGTTTAAACGCCTTGATGACAGTCTCATTTACTATTGGCTGTTTCTAAATTGTTACTTACGGCTTGCTTAATTGATCATGAACATGCCCTGAAATGCTACATACGGTTACATGGTTTACGGATTTGGCTTTCGACGATGTAATTGCAGGCTTGTTCAATTAAGTTGATCTGTAACTGTTGCAATTTTGGAATTTCATGAGGCTCATAGTTTTTTTAACTTAATATTATTTACTTATAGATAGGAAGGTATGCAGAAAAACAAATATATTAAAAAGTTCTAACATTTGTAACTGGCAGAGTTTCAAAAATGTTTACTCATTTTTTTAGCACTTGAAAGCATTGGTTGTTTCTTCTAAGGAAGTTGATCAAACTAATACTGTGAACGGTACCCTTGGTAGTTACTTAAGTAGTTTAGGTACCAGCCAGCCTGTGAAAATATTCATATGTGCGACACGTTTTAAAATAAATTGTTTAATAAATCTCTTTGCTGTGATAAAAATTGTTTATGCATGCAGCATACTTACTGTCTATGCTAACCATAGATTTGGAAATAAGGGACGTAGTTGACAAAGGTTTGTTTAGTGAAGCCAATCATTAATCTGTTTTTTTCATGCTAAGATATTTGTTCTTAATTCTTTAACTTAGACCAATGCTTGGGGGAACTATTCTGTTACGTCTGTACTCTGCCTCCCCTTCGATATGACACCAACTCCCCATATGAGTATTATGTGAATATGCAACAATAAAATTAAAGATGCTCAATCTGAGAATGGACAATACCTTAAGTAGGTTTGTCCTATAGGTCTGGGTCCCTACTCTGAGAGCAACCTCTTTTAGCTCCCTTGTGCCCTTCACAGGGAGAAATATCCTGTAGTATATCAGTCTGGTCTCACTCAAACGAGTGACCCAGCCCAAAAATACCACTCAATTCTACCCTGAACAGCAGAAACAGCAAACTCCAGATGTGTTTCGGCTTCTATGTGCCTCATCAGCTACACCTCAGGCCCAATGAAGGACGAAATGTACGTCTGGGGTTTGAGGTTTCTCCTGTTCAGAGTAGAATTGCCTGTTATTTCGGGACTGGGTCACACTTTTGAGTGAGACCAGACTGATATACTACAGGATATTTCTCCCTTTAAAGGGTACAAGTGAGCTAAAATAAGTTGCTCTCACAGTGGGTTATCATGTCCATAGAACTAACCTATTAAGGTTGGTTCGTTCTCTGATGGAGCAGCTCTATCTTTGTTTTTTGTTTATGCAAATGACTCTTAGGGATTAGTCTCCCTAAGGGTAAAAGGGGACTCCAGACATGGACCCCTTGCTCACTGTGCCTTAGGGAGTTCAGCTGCACCTCACTGACGAGGCCCATAAAGGCCGAAACGCGTCTGGGGGTTTGCTGTTTCTCCTGTTCAGGGTAGAATTGCCTGGTATTTCGGGTCTGGGTCACTCTTTTGAGTGGGACCAGACTGCTATACTACAGGATATTTCTCCCTGTGAAGGGCACAAGTGAGCTAAAATAAGTTGCTCTCACAGTGGGTTATCATGTCCATAGAACTAACCTATTAAGGTCGGTTCGTTCTCTGATGGAGCAGCTCTATCTTTGTTTTTTGTTTATGCAAATGACTCTTAGGTATTAGTCTCCCTAAGGGTGATAGGGACTCCAGCCATGGACCCCATGCTCACTGTGCCTTAGGGAGTTCAGCTACACCTCACTGACGAGGCCCAATGAACGCCAAAACGTATGTCTGGGGTTTGCTGTTTCTCATGTTCAGGGTAGGTATTTCGGGGCCGGGTCACTCTTTTGAGTGAGACCCAACAGATATACTACAGGATATTTCTCCCTGTTAAGGGCACAAGTGAGCTAAAAGAGGGTGGTCTCAGAGTGGGTTATCATGTCCATAGAACTAACCTATTACGGTTAGTTTGTTCTCTGATTGAGCACCTCTAACTATGTTTTTTGTATTATGTGAATATAACTTTAAAATATAGACTCAGAAGTGCATTGACTCGTGTATGTTCCTGTATTTCCCCACACATAATTACTGACATGTAGTAGCAAACAAAACGCAAAACAATGGAACCTCTTTTAGAGACACTCTGTATAGTGTCTGTCTGAGAGCTGACAGATCTGATTGCATCCGAGATAGCACAGAACACTCCATGAGAGGAGCACACTGCACAGATGATGGGGATACATCACTCACCATTTCTTTCTACTACTACTACTATTATTTTCTTTTTAGAAACACAAGTTTGTTTTAATTTTTGTTCATAAAAGTTTTTTTTGTATCCCCCTCTGGATCGCTACCCTGCCGTGGTGACGAGGCTTGGGTGATGCTGTGAGCAATATCATTTAGGGTCACCCAAGATGGTTAGGTCATAGCAGAAAGGTCAGACATATCACTGTCCACTGGAGAAAGAACTGGCAACCCACTCCAGTATCTTTGCCAAAAAAAACTTATGGAAAAGCACAACCAGAGACACAACAACAGCTGGAGTCCATAGTGTCACGGAGAGACACAACTGAACAACAACACATTATTTTTGTATAAGGGACTAACAGGAAAGAAAAACTGTGCCACACCATGTCAGGGCCACTACAGAATATGTTCAGAGGCCTCTACAATATTTAGATTTTGGGGACACAAAAATTGTCAGAAATACATTGTAGTTTAAAACTATATATAGCAATAAGTAGTTTCTCCATTTGAATGTTAATTAAAATAGCATTTTCTTACAGTTCGCTTACATTAAAGCTTGTACTTTTTGTATATCAGTCAGCTTTTCTGATCCACCCACCAAAACCTTGATTTTATCTATGTGTTACAGTAACGTTGTTGCTAAATACCTTGTGGGAGTTTATCTGCTTGATTCCAGAATAGCTTGGAGGCTAAGAGCAGTGTCCTGCATTTCAATTCCTATTTCTTCCATTCTGCTTGAGCATCAAAATAGTACGTTTGTGTACATCTGCATGTCGGAAGTGTCTAAAAACATGTCAGAAAACTTACATTCCAGCCAAAAATTCCAAGAAAAACAGTGCTTGTAATGAACTTTGGGAAACTGGACAACGTCATGCAATTGAGCTGCCCGGAGTGCAGTGCAAACACTGTATTTCTTGGAATTTTGAGCTGGGAAATATGTTTTTTTGTCTCGATTTTATACATGCAGATGTACATACAAATTTACTATTGTGCTGCTGTACTCACTATACGCCCACTATATGCTAAATGAATTTTAGGGTTGATGTTCTGTCTGAGCACATACTACATTTATGGCTACATACACCCCTCTCTGCACATAGCCCTTCACTCCCACACTCCTTTACTTCCTCTCTATTTTTGATGTATGTGCTTATCTGAGGTACTACTACATTTATTCATTTAATCTCATGTTCATGTGTGTAATTTTCAAAAGCCAAAATATTTGGTGAAAATTCATAGTAAACTAATTTTGATATGCTTCACATTTTAGACTGTTTTGGATATTTTAAATTATTTTCTTTCATAAAAATATATATTTATTTGGGGTTATTTTAATGCTTCCAGAACAGTGCCTTGTAAACCATGTCTGTTTTAAAGTGGGCCATGAGTTAAAAATATACTTTTGTTAGCATATGCTTATTTAGAGACAGTTTACAAAAACTTTAAATAATCACACTAGTTTGGGAAAAACTTCAAATTCTTGTAACAAATTACCAACATTAGCAGCCAAAAACATAAATATATTCTTTCCGAAAATCCTATATTTAGCTGTCTTTGATTGTGTCATTTTACGCTGCTTGTCTGCCTGTAGCCCGAGGGAGAGTCTTATCCTATTTGGGTTTGATTCTATAGTCAGGTTTTCTGTGAAGTGGAAGTCTTATCTGAATTCAGAGTTTTTACAACTTTTTCCAGGTTTTTAATCAAATTAGAAATGAAGACAAAATGTCTGTCATCATTAAAGCAAAACTGAATGCAATAGTACAAAATTAAAGGCTGTATTTATTTTTATTTTTTTTCAAATATTTTTATCAAAGTATTCAACTGCTGATGACAATGATATGTGTCCTTCTGTCACATCAGAGAAAAGAGCAAACATAAGAAGACGATTTACAATAATAAGACTGTAATCCAAGCCTGAAGTATGAAGCAAGTCACTGTGACCTTAGTTTATGAGGGTTATGAGTTCAATCGGCTCAACCCCATCTAAGAACAAAATTGTTTGTAATGTATGAGGCTGTAATGGTTGTCACATATTGTCAATGGAAATATATTATAGTAGAGGGGTGCAAATAAGGATGATGATGTGAGGATTGAGAGAAGGGAGGAAGTATAAGAAAAAAAAGGTCTGATGAGATAAACTAAAATATATTAACCCTAATAGAAACTGTGATGCTAAGGGTTGTTTGCATTTTGCAATTGTGCCAAGGAGGGCACATCTCTGCCTGTCTCTTCAAGTTGCAGATCACTAAGCTGAATAAATTGAATGAGACAGGTTATAAAGTAAGAATAGAGTTACGTCTCACTAGAGAACTTGTAAACTCTGTCAAGTGTAAAGCCATACTCAATTCAAATGTCCTATATTGTTTGATATACTTCAGTTCTTTTAATCCTGGGATCTCATCAACTCCTGTGTACCTGTGTGGACTTTCAATGCTGTGGAATAAGTGCCCTAGACCCTTTGAGTAGTATTTGAGTTGTAGTATTCTTTTCAGACTTTGAAGTTTGTGATTCACGTCTGCTAATGATGGGTCTGAGTCAATCCCTGTTCCTGTTAATTGAATGATACATTGTTGAACAGAGGCCCAGTAAGGGTGAATAAACCTACAGCTCCACCATATATTGACCAGGGCTCCAGTTTCACTACAGCCTATGCACAACTAGGAAAGATTTCCTGCAGCCAGTATGGTGAAAGGTACTGTCACGATCGCTACTTCAGTTGGGCTCAACCAGAACCTAGTTCTGACCCACCCAGTGATACTTAATGGTGGTTCTTGTTATTATCACTGCTAGCAGAGACAGAACCAGACCATTGTTGGTCCTTCAGGACAATCACAGGAACACAGGAATTTTCAGGCAGGGCAGCAGAGTTACTGGCTGTAACTCTTCTTTTAGGCAGATGTAGGATTGTTAACTTCTATGATCAGAGTTAACCCTTGCCTCAATAATGAGTACACACTTAAAATTATGTATTACATCTTGAGCACCTCTATTAGTCAAACATTCAACAATCTTATACACCTGGGTCACCCCTCATCACCAAGCCACACCCCGTAGCAACAATCCTCAACTTTTCTTCCTATAGCACTGTAACCCATCTGTCAATACTTTCTGTCAGTCTTTCTAGCTGCCCCCTGTGGTGTTGGAGCCTAACTGGCTGAATTCATAAAGTAAGTTTCCTCTGCCGGGAAGCTAGCTGTCCAGGGGACCATAATGGCTAATTATATCCTGCTTACCCTCCCCAGAATGACATTTACTGGCTCCTTCATGTCTGGCTTCTTAAATGTTCCCAAACCACCTCAGCCTGTTACCCCATATTTCTGACGCTGTCGTCCAAGGATTCAGGCAACATGCTTTATTATATTCCTCGGGGAAATTCAGTTATTTTGATGCCAAACATGATATGGGGATTCTCATAGTTAACAGTACATATAAGTGCTCTATGGTTATATGTAAATCACAACATGCAATATTAAACTACACATGCAATGCAGGCAACCATAACCCACACATCCAGGGGGTACCACAATTATGAGCACCCTGCTCACAGGGAAATAGCAGCCAATATACAGTCCATATATCCATTTGTACAGTCAAAATACACATTGGATGTGTTTCCCTTGAATGATACTCCTTGTGCCACACACCCCATGCCCTCCCTGGGCACCGGTTGGTTGAATCAACCCGAAAAGACTCCCAGTGGCCCCTGAGTATTTTTGACAGGTACAATTTTGTAAGTAATTTAAATGTTATTTCCCAAATAGCTAGCGAGATGGCTTACAAGGGAAGTAAGACATATGTTTCTAGACAGATTTCCTCACATAATGTGTTTTAAATAACTGTCCATGCACAGTCACTATTTGATAAAGCTTAGAAAGTAAATTATTGGGAAGAAAGTCTCTTCCACACAGAGCCTTTTGAATGAGATGATTTTCCAGAGAATATCAGTTGTTATTGCATATGTGTGTATTGAGTAAGCAGTAAAACCAAGTGTGGTTCCAATTAGGGATATTGATGGAGATGTTTTCTTTGGATCATTGAGATGGAGTATTTTCAATTTGCTGTCCATGGCCTCATGACCCTGAAAAAAAACAGCTTGGTCAGGCTCACCTAATCCATTGGCTAAAACCCTGGCATAGATTTTAAGATCTGAAGAAAAGAGTGACATAGTCCTCTATTTCATAGTATTCAAAGTCTATCATTATAAATGACCAATATGTGCCATCGATTTGCCAAAATGTAGGACCCCTGTACCAGGGTAAAAAAGACCCTTTCTGGTTAACGTCTATATTGTCTACTAACTAGAGATATATCTATCTTGCCCAGGATTCTTTTTTGAATGGTGGTGTACAATGCTTTCTTTATATCTTTTTTTAAAAATAATTTTCTTGCACTTCACTGTCAAGAGGGGTTAATTTCATTAAAAAAAAAGCAAATTGGTAGGAAATCAGTAATTTGGACTAGATGTACCTGTTTATCTTCTGAGGAATTCAAATTGCCGAGTTGTAAATGGCCATACAATAGTCCCTGTATGTGTTAGTAATATGAGCTGATGCTATGTGGTGGTTTCCTTTGGAATATTCTATGCCATAGATATGTGCTCTGTCTCCTAAGGGCTGTATCCAAGAGACAACTAGGTTTATTGCCCAATTCAAAGGATGCCAAAGTAATTTATGCATAGCATACTTTGTAAGGAGCTCCCAAAGTTCAAATCTAGCTTGCAACAATGGACAGGTCCAGATATCCTTATGTTTCTGCACAAGAGTATGGATCAGTTGCAATATTTAATTCTGACTTCCTTTCTTTTCTTTTTTTAGGTTGAGAGACATGCATGATAAACTTTCTTCTTAATACACTATTGTGAGATTCCCACCAACTGGATGGATTGGTTTGGTCTGGGGTGTTGTCTAGGAACTTTATTTCCTACCTTTTCTCTGATTATCATGTCTGACTTATCTTGGAGGTCTTAAGAGGGCTCTCAGCATTGACTTTGTATGGAGGGATCTATGACTTTTTATTAAAAGTGTCTCTGTCAAGATTTAATGTCATGTTGAAGTCTCTCCCAAATAAGTTTTCCTACGTTAAAATCCAGCAACCTTTCTTTTGCCTTGTTATGAAAGTTGTCTGGCTCGTGTTTAGGGTATTTACTGCTGCTAGTTTGATGAGGTGAAAAAAAGGTGTCTGCCTTCTCTTTCTCTCTCTACTTCTTTGACTAATAATGCCATCTTCTGTTTATTAAAATGGCTACTCCATGGTGCTTACAAAATCTGTATATATAAAAGACACTCTGGTTAATACTTAGTCAATAATTTTGGCTCTTTCCCTTGCTTGAAATGGGTTTCCTGGAGAAGATCAGCATCAAGCAATGAGCATCTGATAAGATCTGTGATCTCTTTTCTCGTTTTCATTTTACCCTTTTGTATAATAGGTAAGTATGGTTAGATAGGAAGGAAGGTTTAAGAGCCCTATGCACGTTATTAATCTTGCTGTGTGGTTTTGGCAAAAGGTGGAGGTACCATTGTAGGTTTGGAGGGGTTTTCGAATCTGGAGCTCCTATTGTTCTGAAGTGTGCTAGTAATAAAGGTGTAGTAGTCCCATTCAAATTTCTCCCAAAGCCATTCCAAAGCTAAATCCGATGTAAACCTCGGAGGGCATATCAGTCCTCAACTGATCCAAAAACCCTATGTGAGACCTATCTATAGAGGCATAAAAAATGCCCCTAAAAAGCAAACAAGTGTCAAATCTGACACTGTGATCAGCTTAACACCTTAATTGAGTCAGATATGAGGCTTGATTAAGGGGTTAATAGAGCCACCCCAACACCTACTACACACCTAACCCTGGGGATCCCCTGGATCCCTCCAATACCCCTACACCCTATGAGCCCAGGGAACCCTGAAATCCCCCTCAAAACCTACTCTAAATGAGTAGATTCAGCAGCATATCTCATAGTGTTGGATCCTTACAAGGAGGATGAAGGAGGAGTGTTGATAGCACAGAAGCAGACATGGGTTTGAATGGTGCCTTATGGATCCGACAGTAGGTTTCAGACAATTTGGCTGGGAAGGTAGCACGGATGTGAGTCTTAGTGCTGTAACATTTGTATCAAGACGCCTGCACTATATTGGGCGCGTATGCTACCCTCTGGGGGTGACAGTGTTTTACTAAGGGGGCCCCAGAGGAGGGCCTCATTGTATTGCACCTCCAGCACCAGCGGTTGCTCTGCCCCTGACAGAATCCCTTCTTTGCTTTTGGAGTAGGTTTAGAGAGGGAATCCCGTGGATCCCTAGGTTTATAGGGGTAGGGGTCATAGGCAGAGGGGTCATAAACCCCCTGCATAGGGTTTTCATTATTTAATCCTTCCCTGTGATAGGAAGGGCTTTATATAGATAGATAGGGATATGGAAGTTGTGTGTGCAGCATTGCTAAGGAGACTTCTAACCTTCATACTCAGCAGGTTGCGTTGACCTGAGAGTAATGGCAAATAGCCCTTAGTGCGTGTCAGCTACGTTGAGGGACATTTTTCGGAGAGCTGGATTGGAATGACTCCTTAGGTAGCGAAAGTTGTTGCTTACGCTGAGGCCCTCGCGAAGTGAAAGCTGCAGTTGCTGGCAAAGGCGCTCCTAGAGCTGCTGAGGAGCATCAAAGGCGCTTAGCATCTACAAATACGAGCCGCAGGACTTAGAAAAAAAAACATTACAGGCTCGCAAAAATACGACTTCAGCGCTCGAAAACCCGCGCACATGAAAACATTAAAAACACAATAAATACACACAACAAACACATAAAAAGCTTACCTATTAATTAATATTTTTTCATGCAAAAATAGCTTTTGTAATGTTGAAAACATGCTCCTTTGAATGCCTGAAAAAATATCTGTTTACATGTCCCTTTAATGAACCCAATGAAAACATGAGTTAACTTAGATATTTACAATGAAGAAGCTATCATTCTAAATTAGCAAATGTTTTCTGTTCTAATATAAACCACAAAGCAAATAACACACAGGCATACTATATTATACTATAATATTATATTATATATTATACTATAATTTGTATTAATTAATCACATACTTAAAAGATCTTAACAGATCTCAAAACTCTTAAGTGATTACTAAAACAGGGTTCAGTGGTAGAAATTTAAAGACAGTATGCTCCTCCTGCAAAGTAACTGGCTCCCATGGTACTGGCTCCCATGTCCATAAACAACAGTCAACAGCCTTTGGCGCTCATTGCAAGGCTGTTAATTGTGTGTGTGCTATGAGCAGCGTTGGCGGTCGTTTTTTGTATGCTAATGAAATAATTAATAAATTAATATACTTTACCTATTTTGAAGTAATATATGCAGGAAGCATTGTGTTGAAGAGCTGACAATCTGTTTTGATGTTGCTGCAGCATAGAATGTGTGTTTTCACTGTTGTGGAGTTGCTGTGTAAGTGTCAGCAATTGGTGCAGATGATAGATAATGTAACATGGATTACATTTTTGGACAGTAATAGATACATTATTGCTGATGACAGTAGTTAACCAATGTGATCTAAACTATAAGTGAAACGATATTTGTGCTGTGTTTTGGTACTAAGGCCTTTTTAAGAGAACTCGGAAAGAGTGTACTTTTAAGGAGTTGATTCTGGTAATAATATTTATGATCTAGGGTATGTTAACCAATATATTATCTAAATGTATGCACCAATTGCTGAACGGATGTGAGTGTATCAACTTTAAAGAAGAAAGAAAGGAGAAAGGCCCCCTTGTTTGTCAGCAAATAAACTCCTCTAGGAAATCAATTTGGACAGAAAAATATTTTTCTGTCCAAATTGATTTCCTAGAGGAGTTTATTTCCTGATAACAAAGGGTATCTTTCTCCTTTCTTTCTTCTTTAAAGTTGGTACTAAGGCCTCCATATAAATCGTTGTGCTCTAAGTTAGAGCACTGGCGTAAATCGGCTATGGGAGCTTTTTTTTTCTAAGATCTACACCAGAGCTTTCAAAATTGTGTGTCGCGACACGTTAGTGTGTCGGCTACAATGTGTAGGTGTGTCGCCTGAATGCAATTCATGCATGTGTTTTTATCAATTCTAAGGGGTTAGTTTAATTTCTGGTTTGAATTACTGTGTCACAAAATGATGCAGGTCTAAAAAGTGTCACCAACATGAAAAGTATGGAAAGCACTGTTCTACACTAATGTAAATCTTTCACTCCCCCGGATTAGCAAGCTTTATTCATGATACAGGCCTCTAGGAGCCAATAGGAAATGCAAATGTGCTGTAACAAGTGCAATAACTGCTGGGGCAAGGGAACATTAGAGACATATATAAAATAATTGTTTTTCATTTATTAATATATTTTGATATTAAAATGATGGGACAATTGTATTTATAGCTTCAATAAATAACGATGTGTTTATTTTGTGTTATATGATATATTTATAGACAATGCATTAGAGTGTTTGTTCCTAGGCAATGTGGTTTTATGATGTGTATTAACCCCCTGAGTACTGGGTTGTGTGTTACCCTGGATTTTGTATCATAAACAGCTTAATACTAAACTATCATGTTTTAATTACAGATATGTTGATATAGGACTGTTAAATGTCAAATAATGTTGACATTTCTTAATTCTGTAGTGCTTTTTTGTGCTATACTGTTACTTTAAATGCTTCTTGGGGACTCAGCGAGGGTTTGAAAGCTACTTGTGAGTATTGTTTGTTACACAAAAATCTTTCTTCTGCTTTTTGCAGTTACAGCAGTGCTCTGATTTGCAAGTGTTCCCTAAAGTCTTACGAGCATAGGGTTTGGGTGTCAGAGTATCAGGCAATAACTCGTCATTTATTGTCAGTGCAAAAATGTTCAGCTTTGTTGTGAAGTTTACTCCTAGCAGTGACCCATAGCAGTTCTCTCGCAATGCTTTAGGGATGGGGAATTAACATAGTTAGGTAGGATTTACTGTGCTGCTACGGTACTCATAATTGCTTTTGCAGAGATTTACATAGGGCCCATAGTTCTTTAAGATATTAGGGCTCTATTTCTCCACTAATCTTGTTTTTAGACGGTGCATAAATGTGTGTTCCCAGGACATCTAAGGCTATATACCAAGCTGATTCATTGATTTCAGTCCGATGATTCTCACCCTGGCTGGTGTCTCACATTGAGCTGAGGAAAATGAGTCATCTTCATGTACAGTCATCTCCTGTACATATTTAAATAGCTTATATATATATATATATATATATATATATATATATATATATATATATATATTATTGTTTGCTAGGATGCATTGGGATAAGTACTGCAGCATATCCTACTATTTCAGTAACTAAATTATAGATTGGTATTTATGGTATTTATGTTGTTAAGGAAATATTTGCCATTTCCATCTAATTTTTGTCTGTCTCAAAACAGAAAAGGGATGAACTTAAAACACCACTAAATTCCCTTATTTATAAAATATTCTTCTGAAAGATGTAAAATTGATATTGGACCAAATGTCTCTTTTATATAAATACATATTTATTGTGTGCATACACTTTGCATTTTGACCAAGGCTCCTTGAGCAGCTAGGGGTCTGAAATTTATGCACCAGCTACTTAATTAGCAGCCCACCAAATGTGTTTTTAAGCCAGGGTATGGATTCCATTTATGTACCGTTTATACTCGAGTATAAGCTGACCCGAGTATAAGCTGAGGCACCTATTTTACCACAAAATACTGGGTAAACTGAGTGACTTGAGTATAAGCCAAGGGTGGGAAATGTGCTGCTCCCTGTGTCCCTTTTGTGCCTTCTGTGTCCCCCTCTCTGTCCCATGTCTCTTCTCCCCTCTCCCTTCCCTGTGTCTCTTCCCCTTTCTCCCTTCCTTGTACCTCTCCCCCCTCTCTCTTCCCTGTGTCTCTTCCCCTCTCCTCATTCTCAACCTCCCTCCTCAACCCCTCATCCTCAACGCCCTCCTCCTCAACCCCCCCATCCTCAACCCCTCCTCAACCTCAACCCCCCTCCTCATCCTCAACCCCCTCCTCAACCTCCCTACTCAACCTCAACCCCCCTCCTCATCCTCAACCCCTCCTTAACCTCCCTCCTCATCCTCAACCCCCTCCTCAACCTCCCTCCTCAACCTCAACTCTCCCATCCTCAACCTCCCTCCTCAACCTCATCCCCCCATCCTCAACCCTCTCCTCATCCTCAACCCCCCCATCCTCAACCCCCCTCCTCAACCCCCTCCTCATCCTCCCTCTTCATCCTCCCTCCTCATCCTCAACCTCCCTCCTCAACCTCCCTCCTCAACCTCCCTCCTCAACCCCCCTCCTCATCCTCAGCCCCCTCCTCATCCTCAGCCCCCCTCCTCATCCTTAACCCCCTCCTCAACCTCAACCCCCTCATCCTCAACCCCTTCTCTACCTCCATCCTCAACCTCAACACCCCCATTCTCCACCCCCTCCTCAACCTCATCCCCCCATCCTCAACCCTCTCCTCATCCTCAACCCCCCCATCCTCAACCCCCCTCCTCATCCTCCCTCCTCATCCTCCCTCCTCATCCTCAACCTCCCTCCTCAACCTCCCTCCTCAACCTCCCTCCTCAACCCCCCTCCTCATCCTCAGCCCCCTCCTCATCCTCAGCCCCCCTCCTCATCCTTAACCCCCTCCTCAACCTCAACCCCCTCATCCTCAACCCCTTCTCTACCTCCATCCTCAACCTCAACACCCCCATTCTCCACCCCCTCCTCAACCTCAACACCCCCATTCTCCACCCCCTCCTCAACCTCAACCCCCCCATCCACAACCCCCTCCTAAACCTCCCTCCTCAACCTCATCCTCAACCCCCCCTCATTCTAAACCCCCCTCCTCATTCTAACCCCCCTCCTCATTCTAACCCCCCCCCCTCATACTACCCCTCTAAAAAACCCTCTACCCTCACTTACCTGCTCCGGCCAGGGTTAGAATGAGGGTGGGGGGTTGAGGATGAGGAGGGGGGGAGGGAAAGCGACACGGGGGGTTGAGGATGAGGAGGGGGGAGGGAAAGAGACACGGGGGTTAGAGAGACAGGGAAGGGGGTTGAGAGACACAGGGGGAAGGGGTAGAGAGACACAAGGAGGGGTTAGAGAGACACAGGGGATAGAGAGACACAAGGGTGGGTTAGAGAGACAAGGGGGGAGAGTGACTCGAGTATAAGCCGAGGGGGCCCTTTTTAGCCTTAAAAAAAGGGCTGAAAAACTCGGCTTATACTCGAGTATATACGGTACTAAAAACTAAACATTCAACAGTAAAACTTTAAGAGACATGGCCCACGAAAATCCTAATTATTCATTATTTTCAATAATAATTTGTTTTCTTTGAAATAAACGGTTTTGCTTACATGTTTTACAAGTTTTGTACTTCCTTTAAGTAATGTTTGATATATGTATTTTACTATTATTTATTATAATATTGAAATGGCTTTATTTATAACCTTATAGGCAAAGATGTCTCAAGTCAAGCAAGTAGGCCTTTTGGCTGCTGGATGTCAACCTTGGAACAAAGATGTCTGTGCTGCCAGTGGGGACAGATTTGCATACTGTGCCACTCTTGCTATTTATGTGTATCAGGTAAGTTTGGCATCCACACTAACTACTGAACCTATACTTAGCAACAACGCTCCTCAGTGAATTCCAAAGTTCAGTTAGTTTACTTTATATAAAATGTACATTATAAACTTTAAGAGGATTTAGCATTTTATTATTTTTATCAGTTTGCTGTGTACTTAAAAAACCCTCAAAATAATAAAGAATTCCTCTCATTTTATGGTCTTGGGAAGTGAAAGATAGGGAAGGGAATAATAAAGATTGGAAGGTTTAAGAGAGGAAGAAGAGAGAGATGATAGGTAAAGAGGAATAGAGAAATATATAGGGAAAATGAGATGATATAAAGACATGCTGAAAAAAAAGTTGAGAGAATGGTGGATTTAAGGAAATAAATATGAAAAAGTAAAGAGACAAGTTGTAAAAATAGTTGTCAGGAAGAGAAAGCTGAATGAGAAAGAAATGGAGAATATGGATGGGACTAAAAGAGTGGTCAGAATAATAGAACATGAATAGATAATCCCTACATATATAACAACACATAAAATAGAAATTAAGTGGATCTAGAGAGGGTTGAAAAATATTCCAAATGTGGAGACAGGAAGAATAATATATGCAAGGAAGTGATTGAAATGTGAAGGGAGAGTGGAGTAAATGGAAAACAAAAATGTAGAACATATGCAGAGAAAGAAAGAAGTAAACTCAATGTTCATTTATATAATGTATATAATTTACTACAGTTCTAGCTACCAGAGGCATGTGACTAATGTTATTGTTCCAACCCAATATTGTATACAGATTTAACCCAATATGTATAAATCCAAATACCTTTTTACCCTGGTACAAATGACCACATCAGTAGTATACAGTGGCAGAGCTACCGCCGGTGCAGATGGTGCAATGCACTGGGGCCCTTGTGTTGAGGGGCCCCAATGTGATTCCCTATTTTTTCTGTAGCCAGCTCTCCATAACAAATTAGCCCCATCAGACCCATCAGACTACTTACATTAACCGGAGCCGTTCAATTCTCCTCAGCTATGCATCCCCTACCTGCCCGTTTTTCAGCAGAGACAGGGAATTCCTGAATGATGTTGCATGCACATGAGGAGAATTGAACGGGTCTGGTTAAAGTAAGTAGTCTGATGGGTCTGATAGAGGTTCAGGAGGGCCCATGAAGGCCTGGACTGGTGGGACATGGGGGTCTGGTCTGGGGGGACATGGGGGCCTGGTCTGGGGGGCATGGGGGCCTTGGCTGGGGAAATATGGAGGTCTGGGGCACTATACTAATAAAAATACAATATAATATATACACAAAAAAATGCACCCAATACACACCTGAAAAGTATAATAACTGTTGTTATAATATATTTTATGCGCGCATATTATATAGATTATAAATATGTTATATATTTTATACACACACGGACATGTTATATATATATATATATATATATATATATATACATTTATATATATATATAAATATTTAGTAAATAATATATAAATAGTAAATAAATAATACATTTGTGCCAAAAAAAAACTTGTTTCATGCCCAGTATACCGAGAAATACAGTTACACTGCATTCTGGGAACCTTGGCAGTGACATGCAAATGTGCCCACAAAGGCTTCGCTCTTGCAATCCATAACCATATGAAACATGGCTTCCCTTAAGCATATGCCCACTGTATGAAACAGCTTTGAGCAAAGCTAGGTTTGGATTATAGACAGGCCAGTAATCCCACCCGCATACAGTTGTTTCAAGGTTTCTGCCAAGCTGTTTCAAGGTTTTCATCAACACCGGGGCCCTCCATTTCCTAGCTCTGCCACTGGTAGTATAAGAGGGAACAAGAGTTACCTACAGAGATGGAAAATAGTATTAGACCTTGTAGAATGTACACACTGGAAATCCAAACAGGTAAATTAGATACGTTTTAATGTCAGCTAAATTTATTATCCATATGTAGTTGATAATGACATGTTTTAGAGGGTATTTTTGCAAGAGGCATTTACAATATGTTTACCCATAACCCCATTTTATGCTTCAGTAAAAACTCACACTCATCTGCTTAAAATTTGCCTTAATTTTTCACCATGTAGGTAACCGCCAGTAAACTTTTAATTTTTTTTGTTTCTAGCTGGATCACCGCTACAATGAATTTAAACTGCGTGCAATCATGTCCGAGCATAAGAAGACAATCACTGCTATTTCTTGGTGTCCACATAATCCTGACATGTTTGCAAGTGCCAGTGCAGACAACTTAGTAATCATATGGAACGTGGCGGAACAGAAAGTGGTTGCCAGGCTTGATAGTACAAAAGGTACTGTATGTTCTCTGAATAGTAAGCATGCCAAAATATTTTACTCTGCAAATGTCTATAAGTTTCTAAGGCAATCACAAGAGATATAAGAAATGGAAGAATGAATGGCTTCTGTTAATTCAGATAGTTTTGCAATCATCGGCCTGTAGAAATAGACAATACTGCATGCTTAGTGGGTTGATTTAAAGCAGGGGTTGACAACCTTTTGATATCTACCGCTTTGGTAAAATTTCCTTACTGCCCACCGGTGCAGCACAGTAAGTTTACTATATAAAGATTAGGAAAACAGAATAAAAAAAAAGTAGAATGGCGTAGAAATAAAAGAACAGAAAATAAAAACACTATATATATATATATATATATATATATATATATATATATAAAATTAAGTTGCAGGACCCCTGCTCAATAGCATATCTGCCAAGAGTAGACCATCAACCATTCCCTCACCAGCTTAAACGGGGACCATTAGCAATGCTCAGCCCTGAGTACCTGAGTATATGGTATAGGGGCTCCAAGTAGAGAGAGAAAAACCTCTTTCTGGGTGAATCTTGGACCTAAAAGGTCCAGGTAATTAGGTAATTTAAAGCAATGTGTGTCCCAAATAAGAAAAAAACACACACCTTAGATTAATGGAGACACTTCCCACCATCTTTGTTCTCTTTTCACTCTGATCACATGTAAGTAGATAGAACTATACAATAGTTAATACTGTCATGATAATCCATAAAAAATGCATATACCGTACTTCTAATGGCCATTTGAGAAAATAAAAAAATAAGTTTTAAACAATGTTTAATGCACACAGAGTTTGCTCCTTATACACATGTGCAATAATAATAGAGTAGGGTTATAATCAACTATTGCTTCAATCCAAAGCCAAGGAAATTCCTGTTATTTGAAAAAATAGAGGTTTAATGTTCTAAATGGCTTATAATACATACTTGAATATAATATCCCATGGTTTGCTTGTCCATTTTGTCTTTCAGGCATGCCAGCCTCTCTTAGTTGGTGTTGGAATTCAGGTGATGCTGTTGCGTTTGTGTCACATAGAGGCCCTCTTTACATTTGGACTATTTCTGGGCCAGACAGCGGGGTTGCAGTTCACAAAGAGGCACACAGTTTCCTGTCAGATATCTGTCTGTTTAGGTGGCATCCAAGGAAAAAAGGGAAAGTAGTATTTGGTCACACTGATGGAAGCCTTTCAATTTTTCAACCAGGTAAACAAATATCACATTTCAACAAATTATAGCATTGTTATGTTGAATGACCTTTCCAAATGAATAGTTATTTATGGAAATCACACAAACACGTATTGTAATGTCCCTCTCTTCTCTTGCAATGCTTATGATTATGATTTACTCTTGATATATTTACCAGAATCAGTAAAGTGCACCCTCTAGTCATAAACAGACATCAGCATTTGGTCAGCTCGAGGCTACAGTTTGATTTTAACATTATATAATTGTATTGGATTGGATTCATTAATAATAAAAAAATAATAATAATAATAGTTGATTAATAATTAATTAACAACTAATTAATGAATAAATAATCCGCAAATTGCAGATCAGAGGAGATCTTAAAATGTTGAACTTGATGGACTGAAAGTCTTTTTTCAACCTTAATTACTATGTAACTATGTATTAAAGTCACTAACCAATCAGACGAATTGTAAAAACTATTTAGAAAACCCACAGAAAATCAGTGGCTCATTGGCATTTTTGTTTGCAATAAAGATCTGTGTACCAAATCTCTGTTCTATTCTGGCAGTACCATCACCAAATGCTATTTAGTCCTGTGGAATGAGCAATACCTCAGTAATACAGATTACTACTCAAACAAATCTAATTCTTCACATGATACTTGCAATGCTCATACTAGTATAAGTAATATCCCCTAGCACCTCATGTATTCCTATGTCCCTATTTCTACACTTAACTTGTACCACTGCTCCAAGAATGCTGTGTAAGAATGCTGACCTTCCGAATAAATCCTTACTATTTAGCTTGAATCCCTTGAAGTCCTATATATGAAAAAATTGATTTAATTCTGCTGATATGCACATGCAAAAGTAAGAAATATTCTCTATGTATTCAAGCAAGTACAGGAGACACATGCTTTCATTAACACTGCTATATTCTGTAGTAGAGATTAAAATATTGCCAGTGTCTTTAGTGTAAGTAAGAGAGTATCTCCTCCTGATAAATTCACATTAGATCCTTAAGTCTCATTTCATAATGAGAATCTATCATAGGAAATACAAATTTAGAAGGTAAAGATCACCTAGTGAGGAGTGATATTTTGTGCTCAACATTGGTTTCATTCATCCATCTGCGTACTGCAGTTCATATGCTTAATGCCAGAGGAAGAAAGAATGAAGAGATGCAGAAAAAGACTGACACATGAAAAAGCATGTTTAGATATACTAATCTGCACACACTTAGCAGTAAATGAGCTTGTTACAGGTACTGCAGTTACTCTGAATCTGCAGGGATAGACTGGGCCTAATTTAGATCTATCTTGTTTTCATACTGCTTTGCTTATTGCATCATGCACCATCTGAGACTTTCAAGTGGTAAGATGCAATCAGCATTCTCTCCGTTTGTTCCCAAGGTATGTAAAGCCTTTAAAAAATAGGACTTAAAATAGTTTCTACCTAATGATCTGTAACAATTATGTGCTACTTAACTAAAAATATGTAATATGTAACACATGTAACTCCAGCATATCATGAGAGCTGTTTTACAACTTCAGATATTATTATTCGTATATCATTAACACAGTTATTTTCATGTCTTCCATTTTCTTCATTTGTGTGTACAGTACAGTACAAAAATATTTGACCCCTTGCTGATTTTGAATGTTTGTCCAGTGACAAAGAAATGATCAGTCTATAATTTTAATGGTAGGTGTATTTTAACAGTGAGAGACAGAATAGCAAAAAAAAAAATGCATGCCAACAAAGTTATAAATTGATTTGCAGGTCAATGAGGGAAATAAGTATTTGACCCCTTCAACTTAGTCCTTGGTGGCAAAACCCTTGATCGCAATTACAGAGGTCATTGTAATTGGCCACCAGGTTTGCACACATCTCAGGAGGGATTTTGTCCCACTCCTCTTTGCAGATCCTCTCCAAGTCATTAAGGTTTTGAGGCTGATGTTGGGCAACTTGAATCTTCAGCTCCCTCTACAGATTGTCTATGGGATTAAGGTCTGGAGACTGGCTAGGCCACTCCAGGACTTTAATGTGTTTCTTCTTGAGCCACTCCTTTGTTGCCGTGGCTGTGTGTTTTGGGTCATTGTCATGCTGGAATACCCATCCACAACCCATTTTCAATGCCCTGGCTGAGGGAAGGAGGCACTCACCCAAGGTTTGACGGTACATGGCCCCTTCCATCGTCCCTTTGATGCGGTTCAGTTGTCCTCTCCCCTTAGCAGAAAAACACCCCCAAATCATAATGTTTCCACATCCGAGTTTGACGGTGGGGATGGTGTTCTTGGGGTCATAGGCAGCATTCCTCCTCCTCCAAACATGGCGAGTTGAGTTGATGCCAAAGAGCTTGATTTTGGTCTCATCTGACCACAACACTTTCACCCAGTTCTCCTCTGAATCATTCAGATGTTCATTGGCAAACTTCAGATGGGCCTGTACGTGTGCTTTCTTGAGCAGGGGAACCTTGTGGGTGCTGCAGGATTTCAGTCCTTCACGGTGTAGTGTGTTACCAATTGTTTTCTTGGTGACCATGATCTGGGCTGATTCCTCACCATTCTCATGATCATTGAAACTCCATGAGGAGAGATCTTGCATGGAGCATCAGACCGAGGGAGACTAGCAGTTATTTTGTGTTTCTTCCATTTGCGAATAATCGCACCAACTGTTGTCACCTTCTCACCAAGCTGCTTGGCGATGGTCTTGTAGCCCATTCCAACCTTGTGTAGGTCTACAATCTTGTCCCTGACATCCTTGGACAGCTCTTTGGTCTTGGCCATGGTGGAGAGTTTGGAATCTGATTGATTGATTGCTTCTTTGGACAGGTGTCTTTTATACAGGTAACAAGCTGAGATTAGGAGCACTCCCTTTAAGAGAGTGCTCCTAATCTATGCTCATTACCTGTATAAAAGACACCTAGGAGCCAAAAATCTTGCTGATTGATAGGGGATCAAATACTTATTTCACTCATTGACCTGTAAATCAATTTATAACTTTTTTGACATGCTTTATTCTTGTTTGTTTTTTTGTTATTCTGTCTCTCACTGTTAAAATACACCTACCATTAAAATTATAGACTGATCATTTCTTTGTCAGTGGACAAATGTTCAAAATCAGCAAGGGATCAAATACTTTTTTTTTACCTCACTGTACATGATGTATTTATATTTACATCTAAAGGGATATGTATTAATTCTCTATATCTTATTTTAACGTTATAAAATAAATGGAAGATTATTACAAAAATGCTGTTAAATCTAAATTATCCTAATACTTGCTCCAACATAGCATAAGATACTTTCTCCTTTGGGAATATTTGCAAAAAGGTTTTGCTAGTCAGTTAATGCTTGGTGTCTTTGCAGCCAGTGAGCCATTATAACAGTTCTAGCTAAAGTTAATATATGTATAATACTTTTTGGTCCATCTGCTCCTTCCAAAGGTCCATTTAGTAGCAATATTATTGGGTCTAACTTTAATTCATAATCAAAATATTTTTTTATAATTTCTTGTACTGTTCTCCAGAATGTTTGAATTTTAAGACAGTTCCATCATATATGAATGGTGGTGCCCTATTATTTACATCCTCTAAAACATGTTGTTGGTATGTGTGGCTTTTAATTATTTTTTACTATTGGAATTCTGTACAAAAAAAAATCTAATATTTTACAGTTTTTTTTCTCTAGTCTCAATATTTCTTAATGCTCTGGCATTCTGATCCCATATTTTTTTCCATCTATTTCTCTAGAAATAAAAGACCACTTAGTACTTCACACTACTATTATCATATATCAACAAATATAGGGTTAATATTTCTAAACAACTATATACTTTATTCAGATGACCACTACAATGTTTAAAAACAATTAAAAATATGGCATATTAAAACAATGTGTGACAAGACCTTTGAAAATGTTCCCTGTACAACAAGATTTACACCAGTAGTTGTTGTACCTGGAGAAAAGGATACTTTATTTGTTCCCAGTATATCTCAGGAAATAAGTTTTGGTTTGCGAACAGAACTTTTAATAGCACAGCTCTCCGGCAAGACAAAGTAATAAATATAAAGAACACACAATGGAATAGGATTTCAAGCTACTAATTCAGAAAGAAGGTGGATAAGATGGATTCCAACTATTAATTTAGAAACAAGGTGCCAATATATTGCTACAAATAGTTCTTGTTTATTACCAGTAGGTAAAAGGAAAAAGTTTATCAAGGTAGCAAAAAATAAGAGACAAAAATCACTGCATAAACCATAGAAAATAAATTGCAGAGCTTCAAGACTGTGCTCTAAAGTTTGGAAAGATACTAGATCCAAAATGAAACAAGTTGTCTACATATAGCAACTAATTAATCCCTATTCTAATCCCTGAAAATACAATAGTGCAATACTGAGTGCCGTAGGGGCACAAAAGATTCTACCTAGCTATGCTAATCACACATCCCTTAAACATTGAGATATAACTCCTACAGGTCTTTGCTACAAGTGAACTTCACAACACAGACGAAAATCAAGTCAAAAATCTCCACTGACAATAAATGACACGTTACTTACTCCCTTACACTTTGCCTCACAAACCCTATGCTTTTAAGGGCACTACCGAAACTGCAAAAAGCAGAAGAAATATTTACGAGTACCAAAGACCACTCGAAAGTGGTTTTCACACCCTGGAATCCTCAAAACCTGGAATTAACATGGATTGTTTGAGGATTTGCATCATTTTCTTTTTTTTTTACAGAACATGCCCACAACTTTGAAGATGTTTTTTTTTATCATTGTGAAGCAAACAACAAATAGGATAAAATAACAGAAAAAGTAAATATGCATAACTATTCACCCCCCTAAAGTCAATACTAATACTAATAATGTGTATATAATGTATATTAACCTGGCCTATGTAGGCTTCACATTCTGCTGTTTTAAAAACTCAAACCTTATTTAGTTGTAGGCCATGTTCTGTGCGCGGGAGCTGTTCTATGTATATTTGAATTTCCTCAAATAGGAAACAGCTACTGATCTCTATTCACCTATAAATGCATCTACCAACTATTTGGCAATACTATACTTTATCACATAAAGTTTTTTTTCAGTGTGTTACTTGATATAAAATATGCCCTTGTTCTACTGTGTGGTTTCCCAGTGTTTGAAAATTTAGATTATATCTCACTCAACCAATGACCTGCTTCCCTTGGCCAGCCAGTTAAGTGAATGGGGCTTGGTTGAGTCAGTAGTCATTCCCTAATAGAGATACATGACTGCAGGGTCATCGTGTCAGGGTCATAGTGTCTGATCATTTGCACATCATGAAGGGTATATACATTTTGTGTAAGAATGTATTTGTGTGCCAGGTGGATTACAATAATCATGGAGTATTTTTTATGTGCCAAATATGTGACAACAATACTTCACAAGCAGTATATATAGTGAAGCTCTAAATGAATGCATAACATTCAGTGACTTTCTATTCACAACATAATCCCTTACAATGTATACCTCTTCTTTATTTGTTTTATTCTATTAATAAAGGGCATCTAAACTGATCAAAGGACTTTTTACTCAGGCAAATATACCATCTCTACACATGACTACTAGTGAGTGTAAAAAATACCCTCAGTTGGTATATCTTAAAACATTTATAAAGTAGCAGTTTAAACAAGTAAAACTTGTATTAATTTGCCTTTCAGAAATATAACTGATTTTAGAGAGGAGTACTGTTGAAATTTGAACTATTGAAGGGACAGTGAAGATGCCATATATGCTTTGCACCATCAGATAGAGGGTGGAGAACATGTGGAAAATGTGTTCATTTTTAAAATTGATCAATAATTCAATTAGATATTATATTTTTTTCTTATTACTTGTAAAGTCTTTGAAGCCTTCCCACAAGAAACTGCATGCATTATTAGATTCAGACTCTGGCTGTCACATTAATTATATTTTAGCTTTATTGATATATACTGTATATACTCGAGTATAAGCCAAGTTTTTCAGCCCTTTTTTTAAGGCAAAGAAGGGCCCCCTCGGCTTATACTCGAGTCACTCTCCCCCCTGTGTCTCTCTAACCCCCCGTGTGTCTCTAACCCCCCCCCCCCGTGTGTCTCTAACTCCCCGTGTGTCTCTAACCCCCCCCGTGTGTGTCTCTGTGTCTCTAACCCCCATGTCTCTTTCCCTCCCCCATGTCTCTTTCCCTCCCCCCTCCTCAGCATAAACCCCCCTCAACCCCCCTCCTCCACCTAAACCCCCCTAAATACCTCCCCCCTCTCCCCTCACTTACCTGCTTGTGCTCCGACCTCCGCTCCTTGGGGTTTAAGTGGAGGAGGGGGGTTGGGGTTGACGGAGGTTGAGGGTGGAGGTTGAGGGGGGTTGATGAGGTGGGTTGGGGTTAAGGGGGGTTGAGGTTGAGGAGGGGGGTTGAGGTTGAGGATGAGGGGTTGAGGATGAGGATGGGGGGGTTGAGAAGGAAGGTTGAGGATGGGGGGTTGAGGATGAGGAGGGAGGTAGAGGAGGGGGTTGAGGATGAGGAGGGAGGTTGAGGAGGGGGTTTGGGGTTGAGGGAGGTTGAGGGGGGTTGAGGAGGTGGGTTGCGGTTGAGGGGGGTTGAGGATGAGGAAGGAAGGTTGAGGATGGGGGTTGAGGATGAGGAGGGGGTTGAGGATGAGGAGGGAGGTTGAGGAGGGGGGTTGAGGATAAGGGGTTGAGGAGAGAAGATGAGGATGGGGGGTTGAGGATGAGGAGGGAGGTTGAGGATGAGGATGGGGGGTTGAGGAGGGGGTTGAGGATGAGGAGGGAGGTTGAGGATAAGGGGTTGAGGAGAGAGGATGAGGATGGGGGGGTTGAGGTTGAGGAGGGTTGAGGAGGGGGTTGAGGATGAGGATGGGGGGTTTGAGGAGGAGGTTGAGGATGGGGGGGTTGAGGAGGGAGGTTGAGGAAGGGGTTGAGGAGGGAGGTTGAGGATGAGGAAGGAAATTGAGGAGGGGGTTGAGGTTGAGGAGGGGGGTTGAGGATGGGGGGTTGAGGAGAGAGGATGAGGATGGGGGGTTGAGGAGGGGGATTGAGGATGGGGGGGTTGAGGAGGGGGATTGAGGATGGGGGGGTTGAGGAGGGAGGTAGAGGAGGGGGTTGAGGATGAGGAGGGAGGTCGAGGAGGGGGTTGAGGATGAGGAGGGAAGTTGAGGATGAGGAGGGAGGTTGAGGATGAGGAGTGGGGTTGAGGAGGGAGGTTGAGAATGAGGAGGGGGGTTGAGGAGCCTGATAAGGGAGGGGGGAAGAGACACAGGAAAGGGAGAGGGGAGAAGAGACACGGGAGAGAGAGGGGGGATAGAGAGGGCACAAGAGAGACACAGGGGGCAGCACATTTCCCACCCTCGGCTTATACTCGAGTCACTCATTTTACCCAGTATTTTGTGGTAAAATGGGTGCCTTGGCTTATACTCGGGTCGGCTTATACTCGAGTATATACGGTACTTATATGATATACTAGTGACTTGTCCGTCAAAAAATGACAGCAATTAAATTTGAAGCCATGGTAATGCTGTTTGCCACCGAATGTGAGGTTATGGCCCCTCTAAACACCTTCGGCACTCATTGCAAGCCTCTCCCTCTGTGTACTTTATAGGCCTCGCACTTGAGCACCCTTGGCGCTCATTGCAAGCCTCTCTCCCTGTGTTTCTACCTTGGGTTAAGTGTCACAGGCTTTGATTAAGTGTTACTGCCTTTGATTAAGTCTTATTGGCTTAAGTTAAATGTTACTGCCTTGTATTAAGTGTTATTGTTTTGCGTCAAGTATTAGTGCTTAGGGCTGTTATTTCCGTCCTTCTGCCTCCTTTTCCGTCCTTTGGCTGCGTTTTATGTTCTTCAGCTTCGTTTTCTGTTTGTTACATTTTTTTTCTCCCCCCCATTTTTTTCTCACTTTGACGATTTTCGATCGTATAAAAAGAAGAAATATGTCTCAAATTAACTTGCAACCTCACTCACAGGCTCCCTAGCACTCCTCCTAAGTAAATTTGAGGCATATTTGTGTGTTTTTGCAGTTTAGTGGTTCGGCTGTTAAATTAGTATTTTTGCAGGCCGTAATTTCTCGGCTGTCGCTAGGTTCCAAGTCATACAGGCCGTAATTTTGCGGGCATTGATAAGTCGAGGTGAGCGCCTTCTGCCCTCTTTTTATCTAAGTCCTGCGTGTCTCGGTATAAGCGCCTGTGGTGCTCATCTCCAGTCCCGCGGGCTGCGGGGATGAGCGCCATTTCACATGGAGTTAATCACTGGGCTGTTTATCTATATGCTTTGTATATGGTGAACAAGATTAATATCTCTGTATATGTAATATTTATGAGTAACATAGAACAAATATTGAAAATATAACACTGCTGTGTTATAAAACATAACCTAATTGTTGGGATTGTGGAAGGATTCAAAACTAGTTCATGATTTTGTGCCATTTCACAGTTCAGGACCTAAATCAATAAGCTATGTGTCTACATGCTTTGTGTATGTGTGAAAAATAACAGTAAAAGTAGCATAATTAGTAACACTGGCCAATTTAGCTCATTATATATTCTGAAAATGCAAGGCTAGCAGCAGCTTAAAAGCACTAATTTCATACACTGATAACTCTCTGCCTGATGTTGCAGAATACATATGGTGACTTCATTGTAAAGTATATATCTAACCTGCTACCAAAAGCTATAAACTTATATCCAATATGCATTTATTTTGTATCAGTGAATCAACTGGACTGTTTCAAGCATACTATTTAGTTTTACACTGAGACGTGAGAAGAGTTTTGTGATGTGATGAATAGAAAATAAATGTCTTCTGTTGTGTATTACAATTGCCTTACACATTTAAAATTTCTGATGAGTTCTGCCTTGACTTTATAATTGACATGTAAATATTATAGACTAGCGACTTGCCTGTCAAAAAATGATGGCAATAAGATTGTAAGGCAGGTAATGTTGTTTGGGTGCAAAATTAATTTTGTTGGTGTTTTAAAATCCTTCGGCGCTCATTGCGAGGCTCTTGGTTGTTTGTGTCCTCTGAGCAGCGTTGGTGTTTTTTTTTGATATGGCAATGAATAATTAATAAAATAAGAAATTAATGTACTTTACCTATTGTGAAGTAATATATGCAGGAAGCATTGTGTTGAAGAGCTGGCAATCTGTTTTCATGTTGCTGCATCATCAGTGCTGTGGAGCTGCTGTGTAAGCGTCATGAATGTGTGTAGTGTAATAGTGTGCGACCGCGAGGCAAATCCGTTAGGGTAGCTGTGTACTTCCGGATTGTATAAGTTATTGTTCTAAAATGGCGGCCAATGTGTGGTATGCGGCTGTGGCTGATTTAGGGTCCTTTCTTTCGGATGTCGTCCGACTTTTTCGGAATATCCGTAGCTGTTTGGTGGTGTTTTGCGTGTTTAGGGGCCTTTAGCCTCGTTTTCGTTTTGTTCGGTGGCCATTTTTTTTCTCTCGCTTAGGTGATTTTCGGGTGTCTAAACTCTGAAATTTGGAGTTAAATCGAGGTGTAACTTCACTTGCAGAGGACCTGGGTGCCCCCCCCCCCCTGCTGTGGGTAACCTTTTTATGTGTTAGTTGTGTGTATTTATTGTGTTTGTAATGTTTTTGGGGTTGCGCGGGTTGCGTCCTTGTTTTCGGATCTCGTACGTCTTTTTCGGGAAATCCGTAGGTGTTTGGTGGTGTTTTGCGTCTTTAGAGTGCTGTAGCCGCGTTTTTGTTTTTTTCCGCAGTAATTTTTTCTCTTGTTTAGGGGATTTTTGAGTGTCTAAACTCTTTTATTTGGAGTTAAATTGAGGTGTAATTTCAGTTTTTGAGGTACTGGGTGCCCCCCCGTGCTGTAGGTAAGCTTTTTTTGTATTTGTTGTGTGTATTTATTGTGTTTTTCATGTTTTCATGTGCGTGGGTTTCAGACGTTTTTTGCGAGGTCGTAATGGGTCGTAACGGGTCTCATATTTTGCTTTCGTAACTCCGTAAATTTTGCGAGGTCCGCAGTTGCTGGCAAGGAGCGCCTTCGGCAACGCGAGCCTGCAAGCGTTAGCAACAGCCCGCATGCTCACAACTATATATGTGATCCAGTTTTACTACCCTTAGTAAGGGACCAACTACATTATGAAAAAAATTGTAAATTAACTGTTGAGAAAAAACTCGACCTGTGCTCCAGTATTAGATTTATTCTAAAGAACAGTCTGAAGGTTAGTTCGCTGTTGTTGATCATTGTCATTTATTCATAAGGCTGTTATTGTCTATTAACATTCCTTACTGCATAAATTATAGAACTTGGAGGCCTACTGTGTTGGAGATGAGATTAACCAATTAATTTTTCTCCACTTAAAAGATTAATTACCATGAGCAATATACCCTCCTTTTTAAACAGAGACCTCAACATGGCAACGTAAACAAGTGCGCAGACTTATGCACAATGTCACATTTATATAATGAGGATATGAATATGAATATTTCATCGAAAACAATTTTCGATACCCAAACTGTTTTCTTTTTTGTTATGATTGCGCAATAATTTCTCACAGCATAAAAACAAACCAACATTACATAAAGTCAAACACAGAAAAGAAACAGTGGAAGAAAAAAGCACACAAAGTTGATTGCAACCTCCATTTCTTTAACTTTCTGTACAAATTATTTTTCTTAACTACATCCAGCAGAATGGTATGGCATGGGGGGTAGGCCAGCGAGAGAACGTATTGGTGGATTTGTACATCTTTAGCCATATCTATTTATTTAGGTTTAAGGATATATTAATCTGATCAAGTCCTTTGTGTGTTGTTAAATAATCTGCCCATAAAGTTTATTTCTTCATTATTATGGAGCACTAACATGTTTCTCTTTAGAACGTTTCACTGTTGACCTCTCCAGCTGGGAAAGAAAATTATTAATTGGGTTTGGTGGTTTACCATAAGTGGCAGATGGAGACAGGAAGGATTTATTGACTGTTAATACCTTCTAACATTTATTATTATATAAGTATGTGATTTATCACACTTATGCAACGCAGAATTAGATGTGTTCCAATGAACATATATTTTGATAGTAACCCCTAACATGCATATGAATATAACATTTATAGTATACACAGTATATCATAAAACATAACTAATAGCTTAAAGGATCCGACTCAACCAAAAGCTTGAAGAAAAAAATAAAATAATGTACAGTCCTTTTGATGAGCTTAATCCTGTTGTTTGATGACTAACTCCAGTTATTTAGCTATTGAAGTAGTGTAGCCAAAAGCAAGACCCTGACCTGCTTCTTCACTGCAATTCCTTGTGGATCTGCTTTGTGTTTGTTGTATCATTAAACGTACAAAGAATGTTCAAGAAGAAAAAATGTGAAGGATGTGGGCACAAAGTTTGAAATGACTCATTATAATGCTGTATGTGTCTCTTCCTATTGTTATCCCAAACATTTGAGTAATATTTTGTGTACTATCGCAACATACTAGGTGAAACCTCAACAATAATTTCTGCAGAATTGGTTGACAGAAAGTTAAAAAAAAAGCAAAGCCACAATTTTTCTCACCCTGTTATTCTATTCTCCCTATCCATAATTTCTCACCTACCTCTTTATGATGTTAATAAACAAAAACAATTTTGGAAATTCTGAACACTCAGGTAATGACTATCTATAATGCAACTCAATAAGATTTACTGTTGTACTGTTATGCGTCAATGCCATGAGTTTATTATGTCAATGTAAAGAGCACATTATGTCAATGTTGACAACACATTGTACTTTAATGTGTATCAAGAAAAATAAAAAAAACAAGTTAAATATATATGTGTTGTTTCATAGCAACATATGCTTTGCACAGTTGCATTATTTGCATTATAGTTAGATGGGAAAAATACCATTTGTTTTCTCTTTTTTTCTAGAACTTTGCATAGTAGCAATATTTTGGTGCCCTGATACTTTTTATTCTCCCTCCTTCGCCTCTTGGTATCCATCTTAAATGATTTCTGAATTGTGCACACCTTTCACTTCTAATCCACCATGACTATGTGCTTTCTGACTTCCTGTGTAGGAATAATAGAATTTGTTTGACTCTTCTAATAAAATAAAATGTCTAAAACATTTAAAGAAATTATTACACTGCTACTGACATAACACTTTAAATTCCTTTCTTTATTTTCTTATATCTGTCTATTATAAAAGCTATACAGGATTCTTTTTTGTCCGTGGGTAGAATGTTAAAAAAAAATCCTATTTAAATAAATTTGAAAATATAAAAATGCATAATTTTCGCTGTCGGCATTTATGTAGACCAGTGTAAATCTCATTACATTTGCAATATTGTGTGTGAATTGTTTAGTAAAAGAGATGTGGAAATAAATGTATCAAAAATTCTGGGTTTGGCTTCACTGGCAATAAATGTTAGGAAAATAATTTGAAACATAAATAATTAAACTAAATACATCTTTTAAAATGAATACAAAGCAAGAGAGCTTAGAATAGAAAATAATCTTTATAGTGTGTCTTAACCTTCTCACATTTTACATGTATCATGTATTTTTTTAAGGTTGCAAGAGTCAGAAACATGTTTTGAGGCCTGAGTCATTGGAGGGCACTGATGAGGAAGATCCGGTGACAGCCCTGGAATGGGACCCTCTATCAACTGATTACCTTCTTGTTGCTAATTTGCACAATGGGATCCGGCTTGTAGATTCTGAATCCTTGTCTTGCATTACAACATTTAGTTTCCCAAGTGCAGCTGCCTCTGTACAGTGCTTGGCTTGGGTTCCCAGTGCTCCTGGGATGTTTATTACTGGTGGTGAGTATTTTACTAATTCCTTTACTTGAACTCTGCTTTTATAATATTTGACATCAATGCTTTACTTCAACTTGTACTGTTTTAAATGGATTATTTTAGCTTTTCATTGTAATCTTTACTGTGGAGATGCTTATTGGAATGAGTGTCATATAGATACAGACAAGTAATAGAATGAAGATTATCAGCCTTATTAAATTGTGATTTGGCCAATTGAATGGGGCTCTATATAAACACACAGCATATGTTTTAACATACATTTTTAGTTAGTGAACTTCTATCCAAAAGCAAGATCTTCACTAACTAAAAACTTATGTAAATAAAATATGATATGTGCTTAAATAGAGCCTTATTCAATTTGCCAAATCGCAAGGCTGTATGTCAGAGTATTTTCATTCCTGTTAAATGAAAGGTATTTGGTATTAGTATATTTTGCATTGTCATAGAAATACTGCAATGGGATATATTCAATTTGTTATAGCATTTTATCTCTGTTCAGAGTAAAGAGGAAAATATAAGTATTATTTTTTCTATAGATATGGCTTTGATCTAATTAGGCCCCAAAATTCTGCTTAACAAGCACACACTAACATGCATTGGCCCTCATTCAATCGCAATTTGGCCAATTGAATAAGGGTCTAAATAAGCACATAACATATATTTTTTAAAGAAGTTTTTAGTTAGTAAGCATCTATCCAAAAGCAAGGTTTTCACTAACTAAAAACTTCTTTAAAAAAAATATGCTGTGTGCTTATTTAGAGCCCTATTCAATTGGCCAAATCGCAATTGAATGAGGCCCATTGTCCTTAACATGTTTTCACATAGCACCATACTGAGGACCATTGAGAAGCTCCGATACTGGGAATAATTGCCATTGAGTTGTTCCCTATAGAAACAGCCTGATTCCCTTAAGTGGGCTTACTTTTATGGGACCCAGGACCTCATGTTAACACTGGTATATATGTTAAAGACATATGTGTAAGAATAAGCACTTATGGTGAAGAGCATTCAGGTTCCAAGTGAATAGGATAATTAAGTATATTGTGAATAGCCATTCATTAGTCTCTATTAGGCTTCACTATCTACAACTGGACTAGTTAGTATGAACAGTGACAAGCCTGTATTTGGAAACACTTCCAGTTGTTTTTTGAATAAACTGAGTACCAGCCTGCGTCTCATCTTTACTGGACTTGCATTTGTTATCTTTCTAAAAGAGAAACAAATGGAAAGTATTAGGTTTATTAAGTTGTGTTTAGTTTGTTAAAGGAAATCTCATTTGCAGCCTTATTAAATTGCAATTCAGCAAATTGAATAGGGCTCTATATAAGCACATAGCATATTTTATTTACAGAAGTTTTTAGTTAGTGAACTTCTATCCAAAAGCAAGGTCTTCACTAACTAAAAACTTCTGTAAAAAAATATGCTCTGTGCTTATATAGAGCCCTATTCAATTTGCTGAATTGCAATTCAATAAGGCTGTGGCTTTCTAGCAAAGAAAGCATGTTATGTATTCTTTTAAGGCCCTTCATATTTAATGGTATTTCTATAACGGGGGTACCAGTTTCATACTGGCTGCATTGCTGTCATGTATATATGGGGCAATACATCTTGAAGGTGTCATTTGCGAGTGGCTTCCGCAGCAAAGCACATGATGCCATGAGGCAATATATGTTTTCTACATGAGCAGTATGGAAACTGTTCCAACATCAAATTAAAGAAAAAAGCCATTGCTGTCAGTGTGGTTTGTATATAGAAGGGACATTCAAATATTGGAAAGCATTGAATAAACCTCACAGGAGAGAGAGCATGATTTAAAATAGAGGATAAAAGCCAAATTCTAAAGAAAGTATTCTAAGTTCGGATAGCCTTAAACTGTAGGTGGTATGGACAAACCCCATAAAGGAATTCAAGCAAGCATGGAATACCCTAAGGATTTATTTAGCCAAACTATCTAAGTGGACAGAAGGGGCAGATTGTCAGCCCTATTAAGTTCCGCTTATGTGTTAAACCGTAGCTCGTAATGTAGCCAGTAAGACTTACTGCTATTAAATTAGCCCAGTAAAGTAAGCCTCTGCCGATCTGCGGGTTTGGAACGTTGAACTTCGCTCCCGCAAATCCTTTGTTCTCTCAAGCCCGTAACTGATACTATTCCAATCAATCTATTAAATTGCAACAGTTTCTCTTCCATTCAACCCCGTAACACGCAAATGGAGCCCAAAGGCCAACGAGTCATAGAGAGGACTTGCAAGGGGGGTAAAGTCAAATCCCTAGCACTTTAAATGCACATATACACACTCTACTGTACTTTTATTAAAAGGGAAAGGGATGTTAGGTCTTAGAATTAATAGCACCACATTCTCAAGCCCGCAAATCAGCCCCCAAAAATATGTTATTTCATGTTTCATTTTTGTGTTATATCGGTCCCGGCAATCAATGTGTTAATACATATACTGTAACTCGCATGTGATAGAATATCATATTTACAGCTTTCTGAATTTAGCATTATATCTGTAATGTGGGTCCGATCGTAACTTGTAATTGAACCCTGTAATACTTTAAAATTAAACCTCCATTCTCCTGTGAAGCTGTGATGACGACTTCTGTTTCCATTGGCTCCATCTAAATCCGTAACTACGGGTTTGACCAATTGATCACTCGCCTCCAACGTTCAACAAATGTTTACGGGTTTGAGTCTCAAGCTAGTAACTTGCAGCCCGTTCAAATTCAATAGCACAGTAACTCGGCCAAATGTCAAGATTGCAGCCATTGCGAGCTTCACGTTGCACATACAGTCTTCAAATTTAATTTGGCTGTAGGACTTCTCAAGTAGACTTTATATCACAATACATGGAGCCAGTGCTACTAAGGGGAAATACTTTGCGAACTCTAAGAGAACATACCCAGCTATTATGTAGCAAATTTACTATGATGTAATAGCTCCTTTCTCCAAAATGTGTCACCAATTTTGACAACTAATGACTAAAGCAGAATAAACTTGTCGTTATTTTCTTTCTAAAATATAATGTGGTCAAATTTAATATCTTGTGTTACTGTTAAATTCTAAGCCAAGCTAAGGGCCGCCTGAGCTAAAACACTATCAAAATGGAAATTTGCTTGAATGTTAGTAGCCCAAAATAAGTGAGAAAAGAGTCTATTAGAGCTATTTTGCTGTTATTGGGAAAAAGATTAAAAAAGCAGAAGTACCATTTTATAGTATGATTACATCTGAAGGCCTTAATTTGATCAGGTAGATGGTTTTAGAAAGTATAGCAAGCTGTGAATATCTATAATCCAAATTAGAGTGCAAATACAGCACATATCTTGTTGGTCCAACTTGTAATTTGGTGCTGACTCTTGCATTAGAACCTACATACATTACTGCATGTACCAATAGGAAGCTACTGGCCATGTAGTATTCACAATAAATCATACAACATAAAGCACATAAGCAAATACACAGTAATACAAACAAAGTGTTAAATTAATCATAATTGATATGCCACAGCGCCTAATATTGTTTTCTATTCCTTTGTAACTTTAGATGTAATTCCTAGTAAATCACAGGGACACAAATTCAATAACCAATCAATGTGTACAAGTGATGTAGGTGGTATATTGTGTGGAACCCTCAATACACGTTGAAGTGGTCCTTTGCTGCTTAATTAGTCTGAGATTTGATACTTTTTAAATCAACACCTGCTATTTTGTATAAAAGCGACATCTAGATAAATGAAAAGGGCTTTCTAAAAATAAATTCTCATATCTATTAATCAATGTTTTCTATTTAGACACAATACACTAGAATATAAAGTGCATTAACCTGCATAAAGAGATTGTGGAAAATGTATGTTGACTACACATTTAAAATCATGTACGGGGGCCGAGGACCAGTTAGTAAATAGTTGTCAGAAACCAAATCAGACTCACTGGCAGGTTGCACACTGAGGTATCAGGCAACAGTCATCACAAATAATATTGATATAGTATCAAATGTTGAAATTGGGCAACCTTTGGGAAACAGTGATCACAACACAGTCTCATTTGAGATTGAATTAAAAAAACAACATTTTAAGGGGCCAACAAAAACTCTTAATTTTAAAAGGGCATATTTTAATGGTCTAAGGGCAGTGATACAAAGTATAGACTGGGACAGAGAACTGGCAGGTAAAAATACTGAACATAAATGGACAACTTTTAAATCCTTACTAAATATGCATACACATCGGCATATACCATGTGGGAATAAAAGTAAAAGGAGTAAATCACATCCCACGTGGCTTAACAATGATTTAAAGATCAATATACAGAGTAAAAAACAGGCATTTAAATTTTACAAACAAGAGGGGACAGAGACTGCTTTACGGGAGTACAAGGAAATCAACAAGGCTTGCAAAAGGGCTATTAGACTGGCTAAATAGAAAATGAAAAATGAATTGCAAAAGAGAGTAAGACTAACCCTAAAATATTTTTTAAGTATATTAATGGGAAGAAGGCGAGGAAGGAAGCTATAGGAACATTACAATGTGAAACAGGCTGTCTGAAAATTAGTGACCAGGAAAAGGGAGATGAGCTAAATAGGTTCTTTTCTTCGGTTTACACAAGGGAGGTACCAGTGGTTGGGACACTGCGACATAATGGGGCTACACTACCTTTGCCAAATAATTGGTTAACACAGGAAGTAATCCAAAAGAGGTTGGAAAAAATAAATGTTAATAAAGCCCCGGGTCCTGATGGAATACATCCAGTGGTACTGAGGGAACTTGGTTCTGTAATAGCCAAACCATAATAATTAATTTTTCAAGATTCACTCAACACAGGGTCTCTACCAGATGTCTGGAGAAAAGCAGATGTGATACCTATATTTAAAAAGGGAGCAAGAGCAAATCCGGGGAATTATAGACCAGTGAGCCTCACTTCTGTAGTGGGGAAGCTTTTAGAAGGGTTAATAAGGGATAATATACAAGAATATATCTATTTGAACAGGATTATAAGTAGGAATCAACATGGATTTATGAGGGATACGTCATGTCAAACAAATCTAATTAGTTTCTATTGCGAGGTTAGTAGGAACTTGGATCAAGGCAAATCAGTGGATGTAGTCTATTTGTATTTTGCAAAGGCTTTTGATGCAGTGCCACATGGGAGACTATTATGCAAACTAAGAGATACAGGAATTGCAGTAAATATCTGCTCATGGATTGAGAGCTGGCTAAAAGACAGGAAGCAAAGGGTTGTTGTAAATGGAACATACTCTGATTGGACTAATGTGGTAAGTGGGGTTCCTCAGGGTTCAGTATTAGGTCCTCTCCTTTTTAACATATTTATAAATGACTTAGAGGTAGGATTGGAGTTTGGTGTCTACATTTTAAGTTGTTCAAGGTAATTAAATTAGATAAAGATGTGCTTTCCCTCCAAAGGGATTTACATAAAATTGAGGAATGAGCATCTAAATGGCAGATGAGATTTAGTACGAATAAATGTAAAGTTGTGCATCTGGGAAGAAAAAATAGCCATGCAATTTATAATCTTATTGGAGCAAATCTAGGTGTATCAGATATGGAAAGGGATTTGGGAGTGCTTGTGGACAACCACCTAGGTAACAGTGCTCAAAGCCAAGCAGCAGCTGCAAAGGCAAAAAATAGCATGTATTAAGAAGGGTATAGAAGCAAGGGAAGCAAATATAATTCTGCCACTATACGAATCTCTCGTATGCCCTCATTTGGAATATGGAGTACAATTTTGGGCACCACTTCATAAAAAGGACATTTTAGAGCTAGAAAAGGTATAGAGGAGGGCAACAAAACTAATAAGGGGAATGGAGGGGCTAAGTTATGAAGAAAGACTAACCAAATTAAACTTAAACTTATTTTCTCTAGAAAAAAGGCGTCTAAGCGGAGATATCATTAAATACATCCAGGGTCAGTTTAAAGATTTGTCAATGGAGCTTTTTGTGCCAAGAGGTTTTCAACTGACAAGAGGACATCCCTTGAGGTTAGAAGCAAAAAGATTCCACCTTAAAGAAAGAAAAGGGTTCTTCACAGTAAAGGTGATTAATCTGTGGAATTCTCTACCAGAGGAGGTGGTGACAGTGGATGTGATACATAACTTAAAAGGGGACTGGATTTATTTCTAATTAAAAAGGGAATTCAGGGTTATTATGGTTAATTAGAGAGACAGTTTTGATCCAGGGAGAAATCTGAATGCCAGTATCTGGGGTCAGGAAGGAATTTTTTTTCCTCCCTTTGAGGCGACTAACTAAGTTTTACTTGGGTTTTTTTTTTTTGTTTGCCTTCCTCTGGATTAATAATTTTAAAAAAGATTAAATAATTGATTAATAATAAATTAAGAACTAAGTAATTAATATTTAATCTGCATATTGCAGATCAGAGAAGATCTTAAAAGGTTGAACTTGATGGACTGAAAGTATTTTTTTCAACTTTAATTACTATGTAACTATGTAACTATGTAAGAGGTCAGGTGCAGGCAAGAAAGTATCCAAAGTCAGGGAAGACGTTAGGGTTGTCTGCCAGAAGAGGCCAATATCCAGGTCAAAATCCAGTAAAAGCAAATATGATGTAATTTGTAGATCAGTAGTTCTTAATAACTGGTCCTAGGACATGATCTAGTGCCTGAGACCTTATTTGCTGGTCCTCGTGGATGAGAATAGCCTATACATACAATATCATTAGTCCGTTAAAGATAGATTATAGAGGAACTTATAAGTCGTTAAAGTATACTCTTTTCAAATTGATGCAAAACTACATGTAAATGACATGTTATGGATCTCTTAGCTGGTCCACATGAGCACAGGTTTATGACCATCCGGTCCACATGAGCATTGGAAGATGACCAGCCGGTCCATGACCAAAAAGGTTGAGAGCCACTGATGTAGATAATATACACACATGTCTTGCTCAGACAAGACATAGCTGGACTGACCCCATTTTATAGCAGTAGTGTTCCTGACAAACTTGAAGCCATCTATGTCCATTCCCTTCACTTCTGTCCTCCTGGGATGACAAGCCCAGCACTGGCAATCTGCTGCACCCCTCTGGACTGACGCTACATTTGTCCAGGACTATATGAATTGAGGCCCATGGATCTTGGGAATGATATCAGCAGGTGGATTAGTCCTTATGTAGAGAGAAAGGGAGAGAGAAACATGGATATGAGAACTAGATGGAAAGAGAGAAGGTTACAGAAGATGGAAGATCTTCTTACATGCAAATAATATGCTTATTTCTGAAGTAATTAAATTGGCATTCTGCTGGAATGGGTTTTCATCTCCTTGTGTATGTTTATAGATTCTCAGGTTGGGGTGCTTCGGGTATGGAATGTATCTAAGACAACCCCAATAGACAATTTTAAATTGAAGAAGACAGGCTTTCATGCTCTACATGTTCTCAACTCTCCTCCAAAGAAAAAAAGTGAGTACAAGTTTAATGTCCTGTCTTTTCCATTCACCTGCTCATGATTGCAAAACACTGCCAAAGGTACACTATTTGTCAGGGATTTACTAGCTCACGATGAGGACCAAACCTGCTAGAACACAATAACCTTGTCAGCTAACTACAATATTCATACTCATATGAGATATCAAGAAACTGTTACATTCTAAAATATGAATACAAGGGTTAAATGTAGCAAATGAACAGTAAAAAGTATATTTTTGAAACATGTTGGAAAGTAGGCAGCAAACATTTTTTAAAGGAGGTAGAAGTATCAAAACATAATGTCTTGATCCAAAAATCAGCTGTAGCAGGTGATAACCACCATATTCTAATAAACCAATATGGCAAGCTGTCAGTTAAATATATATTTGTTACCTTAGAGTGTGTGTAATACTTAAAACATTTACAATGAATTACTGTATATTAAACTTGAATCATCAGTATGAAGGATTACGATTTGTGTAGATTAATATTGTGATGTTGCAGTACCTTGCAAAAGTATTCACCCCCTTGACTTTTTACCAATTTTGTTACCTTACAGCCTTAAGTTCAATGTTTTGTTAATCTGAATTTTATGTGAAAGATCAGAACACAACAGTCTAAGTTGGTGAAGTGAAATGAGAAAAATATATACCTAAAACTATTTTTAGAAATAGAAAACAGAAAATTGGCATGTGCGTATCTATTCACCCCCTTTGTTATGAAGCCCATAAAAAGCTCCGGTGCAACCAATTACCTTCAGAAGTCACATAATTAGTGAAATGATGTCCTCCTGTGTGCAATCTAAGTGTCACATGATCTGTCATTACATATACACACCTTTTTTGAAAGGCCCCAGAGGCTGCAACACCTAAGCAAGAGGCACTACTAACCAAACACTGCCATGAAGACCAAGGAACTTTCCAAACAAGTAAGGGACAATTTTTTGGAGAAGTACAAGTCAGGGTTAGGTTATAAAAAAATATCCAAAAGCTTTGATGACCCCAGGAGCACCATTAAATCTATCATAACCAAATGGAAAGAACATGGCACAACAGCAAACCTGCCAAGAGACGACCGCCCACCAAAACTCACGGACCGGGCAAGGAGGGCATTGATTAGAGAGGCAGCACAGAGACCTAAGGTAATCTTGGAGGAGCTGCAGAGTTCCACAGCAGCGACTGGAGTATCTGTACATAGGACGACAAAAGCCGTACGCTCCATAGAGTTGGGCTTTATAACAGAGTGGCCAGAAGAAAGCCATTACTTTCAGCAAAAACACTTTTTGAGTTTGCGAAAAGGCATGTAGGAGACTCCCAAAATGTATGGAGGATGGTGCTCTGTTCTGATGAGACTAAAATTGAACTTTTCGTCCATCAAAGAAAACTCTATATCTGGTGCAAACCCAACACATCACATCACCCAAAGAACACCATCCCCACAGTGAAACATGGTGGTGGCAGGATCATGCTGTGGGGATGTTTTTCAGCAGCCGGGACTGGGAAACTGGTCAGAGTTGAGGGAAAGATGGATGGTGCTAAATACAGGGATATTCTTGAGAAAAACCTGTACCACATAGTGTGTGATTTGAGGCTAGGACGGAGGTTCACCTTCCAACAGGACAATGACCCCAAACACACTGCTAAAGCAACACTTGAGTGGTTTAAGGGGAAACATGTAAATGTGTTGGAATGGCCTAGTCAAAGCCCAGACCTCAATCCAATAGAAAATCTGTGGTCAGACTTAAAGTTTGCTGTTCACAAGCGCAAGCCATCCAACATGAAGGAGCTGGAGTAGTTTTGCAAGGAGGAATGGGCAAAAATCCCAGTGGTAAGATGTGGCAAGCTCATAGAGACTTATCCAAAGGAACTTGGAGCTGTGATTGCCGCAAAAGGTGGCTCTACAAAGTATTGACTTTAGGGAGTTGAATAGTTATGCACATTGACTTTTTCCATTATTTTGTCCTATTTGTTGTTTGCTTAGTTCCTGGGTGAATACTTTTGCAAGGCACTGTATGTTTATTTATAATACTGTAGGGTTGCTAATAATAATAGTGCTAAGTGTTAATATGGAAATTTAACATTGTATTATTTATTTATGTACAATCATTTGATTTTTCATTTTTTTTTCCCAAATGAGCATTTTTAGCACATTCCCCAACTAAAAACCACCACACATCCTCTACTAGTGAAGCTGTTCCACCTCCTACACTAACACAGAATCAAGCCTTCTCACTGCCTCCCGGCCATGCGGTCTGCTGTTTTATGGATGGGGGAGTGGGACTTTATGATATGGGAGCGAAGAAGTGGGATTTTTTAAGGGATCTGGTATGTATTCTATTATAAGTTATGCAATTATTAACACTAGACGAGGTGTTACTTGTATTTGTTTTGTGTTGTTAAATGTGCACTTATGTGTTAGGAAAAATCTTTCAGCTTTATAGAGGAGCAGTGTAGCGGGGGGGGGACGGAGATCAGGCGGCACTCGTTGGGGGGGCGGTACTCTTCACCACATCCTAGCTTCTATTATGGATATATCACATATATAGTTGTGGATATTTGCGCTATTCATTACGTTTCTGATTTTGGTCACGCAGTTACATCCCTCGCGAAGCGAGGCAAGTCATTGCAGCCAGCGGAGCAGTACTTAGGCTGCAATGAGCGCCGAAGGTGCTCATTGCAGCCAGCGACACAGCACTTAGGCTGCAATGAGCGAGCCGGGCATGCAACTGCGAGGCAAGCAGTTTTTCAAGCGCGTAACTCTAAAAACCCACCCAAAAATAAATTAGGTACAAAAAATTATAACACACTCACACATCACAGGGGGGGGCACAGGAAGCCTGGGAGTGAGGTTGCAAGCGAATAACACCCATATTTGGCGTTTTTAGTCACTTGAAAGCGAGGAACAAAATGGCGGACGAAAAATATAAAATTTCACATCATTTCACTAACAACACCAGGCACGCAGGACTTTGAAAATAAACCAACGGCAGTAACCGAGCGCCACGCAAACATTTACCACACACACTCAGGAGAAAGACACAGGGAAGGGACAGGGGGAGATACTGCAAAGAGGCACATGGGCATATATAATATATTATTTATATATTTATATATATATATATATGTATATGTAAAATATTTGTTATTGTTCAGTCATTCAGTTGTGTCTGACTCTCCGTACCTTATGGACCATAGCAGGCACTGCCCCTCTGAGCTCCATCAAGTTCGTGTTCATTGCTTCAATGACCTCATCTGTCCATCGCTTTCCTCCTCTTTGTGTGGTTTGAATCTTTCCCAGCATCAGAGTCTTCTCTAGGCAACTCTGTCTTCTCATGATATGGCCAAAATATTTGAGCTTCAGCCTCATGATCAAACCTTCCAGTGAACAATTTGTCTTGTTTCCCTGTAGTACTGGTTTATTGGATCTTCGTGCAGTCCAAGGGTCTCTAAATAGTTTTCACCAACACCACTATCTATCAGTGTTGATTCTTCAGCGCTTACACTTCTTTATGGTCCAGCTTTCACATCCTTTGTTACTACTGGGAATACCATACATAAATATATATATATATATATATATATATATATCGCAGCTCCATGCGCTGGTGGAGATGAGTGGTGGAGATGAGCGAAGCGAGGGGCCGCATTTGCGGAGGTGGTGGCTCTACGGCGCCTCACAACCGGTTACAAAACACTACACAAGCGGTACTTGCAAAAAAAAACATAAACTCGCAATGACTAACTACAGACTTACAAAAAAATAAACCAGCATCGGAACTTAGAAAAAAAAAATTGCGGACTTACACAAAAACATATACGACTTGCGAAACTTAGAAAAAATCCATAACAGACTCCCAAAAATACGTCCTTTACGGACAACCTGCGCACAGCCCCAAACATTAAAAAACACAAAAATACACACAAAAATAAAATAGAAAGCTTACCCACACCAAGGGGGGACACCCAGGACCTCTGCAACACAGATTACACAACAAATTCGGTTAAATTTACAAAGTTTAGCCACTCGAAAATCTTTTAAGCAACAGCAAAAATGGCTGCCGAAAAAAATGAAAACGGGGCTACACGACCCTTAAAGCCTCTAAATACCACAAAGCAAATACGGCTTTTACAAAAACCCGTTCGACCTACAACATACACCATTAGCAAGGACGCTACATCATACAAACCCGCCTACCACAGACACATTCGCTGCCATTTTACAACACTAACTTACAGAATGCGGAAGTACCCAGCTACACAAACGGAAAACGATTGTATAATGTGTTGGCATCAGAAGAGGGGGAGCTCCGGGGCGCCCAACAGAAGAAAACCAAACTCAGGGACAGCCCGTAAAAGCTCTAGCTACCCCACTGAGTACAGATATGCTCATTGATACATGATAGAAAGATTGTCTATACACTAGGAAATGACAATGATTTATTTAAGTACACCTTTTATTGTACAGTCTGGAGCAAATCAAAATAGCCCCCTATTTCACCTAAAGTGATACTGACACAGGGTTTCATTAGGAAATTGCTTGTCATGTAAAAGAAAGAGTTGTCAAGCGTACTGCTATCTTTAAGGAAGTTTTCCTGTTTTAGCTTTAGTCTGCATTAAAGATTAAAATATCTTCCAAAAAAGCCACTCATTATGTATTCCATTTACTCATCCTGGATTCTAGAAAATGCAGTGATAATGCCAGGTATGTGAATTGATTGCATGGTTTTTATGTAACCTTCACTGTCATCAGGCCATACCTAAGAGTTGGCAATATTCACACACTATATATACTGATGACAGTAATTGCATTAAACCTTTTAATTATTTCCATGTGAGGTAGCTTAGTGTTCACAAAGTGTTATCACATAAAACAGGAGTGATGCATTAATATTTTTTTTTGTAGGGTCATATTGAAACCATCTTTGACTGCAAATTCAAGCCAGATGATCCTAATTTATTAGCTACTGCTTCGTTTGATGGAACAATAAAAGTATGGGATATAAACACCTTAACAGCAGTATATACATCCCCAGGAAATGAGGGGGTTATTTATTCTTTATCATGGGCTCCAGGTAAGCATTCCAAATATAAAAATATTTTATGCAAATGCAGTTTAGTGCCTTAGTTAAAAATGCATCTCACATTTTGCATTTACAGGGGATTTAAATTGCATAGCTGGTGCAACATCAAGAAATGGGGGCTTTATCTGGGATGTAAAGAAGGGAAAAATGATAACTCGCTTCAATGAGGTAAGATCCAGTCACCACATTGAAACAGAATGCTCATTATTTTCTTTTTTTTAATGCATAACGTCAATGTGTGGAAGACTAAAGAGAATACATTTGTGTGATGGATACTCGGTCATGGAGCTGATTCAAAGAGATAAATCAGATTTCTTAACCAATACTACTTTGTTTGCCATGATAGAGATTACATAGCTTTTTGAACAGTTATTTAGATAGGATAGCCAAAATCCACCAAGCATGTGGCTAAGACATTGTTTTTTGCTAATGTATCTTAAGTTATAAACTGTATATTTTACAATCATAAAGATATAGGGATAAGAATAACATGGTTTATGTTGTGTGCAAGTTGAATTGATATTAATAATATCAAAGGATTTAATATGTGTAACACAATATTGATGCACTGAATCGTATGTTTGGGACATAGTTGTACCTGGAACAGATTTATTCTCACTATCATTTATTGAAAAAAGACAGAAAAGGATTTAAGGCGAAAGAGTATGTTCTTTATTTGAAATAAAATATAATATAGGTAAAAGAAGAATATGTCCATAGCATTTATTTGACATTAGACACTAAACAGTAGCATGTTTTTTAGAATAAGAGGAATGTATACAGACCTCCATGACAGATTTAGATTTGGCGTTAAAGCGTTAGTAGCATAAATATCTATAATTGCAAGGAAGGATGAGGAATGGCAATGTGATAAAGATAAAGACTATATTAGATGTATTATTTACAATTGATTATTTAGTGTCAGTCACATCTGTGGGTGATTGTCAAGGAACATCAGGGCCATAAGATACTGTCTCCCTTACCATTTCCATAAAAAAGCTGTTTTTTACTTTTTAATGGAATGTTGGACTTTGTCATGAATCACCTTATATCATTCAGGGATTATATTATAGTATTATAGAGGTGGCAGTTTCACTGTACTGTAAGACTGTATGCATTATATTTGTGGGTAACCATTTGCTACAGAGATTATATTCATGTTAAACATGCTTATTGTATGCATTATATTAATTAGTAGTTTTGTATTAATTCAATGTATACTGTGTGACTTGCTCTATGGTGGTGTAATCAAATAATTGTTTACAAGGCAGATCAAAGGCTGGCACAATGCTTCAAATGGGAGAGATTCCTTGGCCTTCTAATCTAGTGATCTTAATTATGTTATCAAGTAATAGTGTTATCTTGTTAATATGTTTAGTTACTCTGGTATTTTCTCTATAAATATGTTGTGCCCTGTTCAATAAAGGGAATTTGGTAAAGACATGAGTGTAAGAACTATGAGCCAGATTCAATTCGAAGCCCGCATCTCACGGTATACAGGCCATATGTCTGTGGGCTTCCTGTCTGCTACAATTCCGTTGCTATTCAATTGAACAAGCCCGCAAGTTAGGGCCCAAAAGACAAAACCGTAAACCATGCACTCGTATGGAGCATTGCAGGCGGGGGGGGGGGGGGGGGGGGGGGGCATGATCAGTTAAGCAAGGCCGTAACTACCCATTTAGAAACAGCCAATAGAAAAAGAGACCATCATTATTACGGCAGTAGAACATGAAGGTTACATGTCAGTCGATTAGCGTTTAGGGGTCCCATATGCGATCAGACTCGCAAACCCACAAAATACAAAAAAATAAATATGAATGCCAATACTGCTCTAGTCCATATGAGTGGCCTGATATGTATTGATTCCCAAGAGTTATATAAAAGAATACATTTTTTATTGCCGATTTGCGAGCTTGGGACTGTTGCGCAATTAATTCTAATGTCTTTTATCACTTTCTTCATCATTTACAATGCAGTATTGAGTTTTTATTTGCTTTTACAGTGCTACAGATATGTCTTTAACCCCTTTGCGGGTCCTCTAGTATTCATAGGATTTTCTTCTACATTTTACATTTGCCGTCAACGGGTGTGAAAACTTTTGCGGGCTTGAGGGATTTTTGCAACTGAATAGTGATTTGTGATTTTAGCCATTGCGGATGTGAAAGATCAAAGCCTTCGGGAGGCTGTAAGTTCTGGGTTTAACAACCGCAAAGTTTTCAAGCCCGTAACACAAAAAAACACAATTGAATAGCAAAGTAGCTTACGGGCTCCAGTAACTTACAATTGCTCAATTAAATTGCCCTCTATGTTCCTTTCCTGGGATTTCCATGCTTTGTTTGTGGCTGTTTGATCTCCTGAAAGGCTAGCAGAATGCTACTGTGAAGTGTAGAAAGGAAGGCATGGATGGAGAGTTAATCCCATTCTGTTACAGTGAGAGTTTAGAGGCAATATTACAAGTAGAAACTGTGAAAGCACATAATATATCTTAAATGGTAAGTGTAGTCTCATATTTGTAGAATGCTCTTTTGAAGAACTACACTTGATAATAAGCAAAATGTATTAATGTTTTACTTTCTAAAAACATTTTACAAAATATCAAAATAATTCTTCAAAAGAGAATATTGTAAATATGGACCTTCATTGATCCCTAAACAGATGTTGTTGAAGCTACTTAGGCAGCAATGTGGAATCTAAAGCAGGCAGTTTAAATGCATCCACACACTCAATGTGTCAGGGCTGTTCGGGTGAAACCCTTCAGCGGGAATTACCAGAGGGTGGAAAGTCCGAAGTAACAAGTCTAAGGACACAGGCAAAAGAATAGTCATAAAAGCCAAAGACCAGGAAAGAAAATCCAATGAAGGCAGCAAAATCTGAGTCAGTACCAAAAGGTCAGTCCAATAAGGAATAGTAATGGAGCAGGAACTGTACCCAAACATAGCACAGAGTATTCCCAGTCACAGGAAACTACAACAGGCACTGAGAGGAGGCTGGAGCAGCAATATATAGTCCCAGATGAGATGTGATTGGCTGGTAGAAAGACCTGGGCTTAACAACAACCAATCAGGAGAAACAGCATCAAAAGCTAGGAGAGGTACTTCTGACTGATCTCTCTAGAACACATATCTGTAGCTGCTGTGGCACGAGATTGTTGTACATATGACACTGGTGCCAAGCCCCGAGTTCTGCCATGAGGTTGAACCCAGGCATGGACTTTGAAAATATGTGCGTAAATGTGCTTATCAGTCTCAAGAAAGTTGGCTGATCTCATAAAGACAAAAACACTTTGTTACTGAAAATACAGACTTGGAAAATGATATGGAAACATGTAACATCATGCTCAGGCAGGTTAATTAGTTTATCAGATGTGCCAAGGACCAAGTTGAAGGGAAAAAAGTATAGTTGCTAAAAATAGTGAGTAGTCACAAAAAAGCAAATATAGTCAAAAGTAGGCTTAGGACAGAAGGTGGTTGATAAGGGGATTGGGAAAAGCACATATCCGTCTGTTTGAATTAGATGAAGTTCCAGGTGGTTATAAAATGGTATTACCACTTCAAAAAAAAATCTGTAATCTTTGACAGTTAATTACCAGTAGGTTTGATACTAGTAGTGGAAATTATTGAAGAAAAAATAAATTCATATTGGAAGTTGAGTTCTGACTATGTAACTAAAATGGTATACCAAGATGGAACATTAAAAGTTGTTTCTTTTGATTTCATTAAAGACTTTTTTATGTTTTTGCTCAGAATAAGTAAACTCATAAATGTGGGGAATTGTACCCAAAGGTAGTACAGTAGATACAGTATTGGCTGGGTGATAGGTGTCAAAGAGCTTTATTTAATTGAATACATTGAGAAAAAAGGATTATCAATAGTGGAGTGTCTCGGGAACCGTTAAAATTACTAATCTTGTACAAAGTAAAATTCTTCTTTTTTTTATATGACTTAAACATTGAAACATAAATTTGATGTCAGATAACCAAAAAGGCACATCTGGTCTCCCAATTCTGTCTGCCTAAAAGTTTGGCTTAATTGGCTTCTTTCCTCCTCCCTTATCACCTCCTCTCACTCCCACCTTCAGGACTTTTCTCGTGCTGCCCCTACTCTTTGGAACTCCTTTGCTCGCTCCACTAGACTATCTTCCTACCTCAAATCGTTTCAAAACATCTGAAGCGTATCACCTTGAGCCTTAATATCCACAATGCATCTATGTACCTTCCTGTACCAAACCCTATAGATTGTAAGTTTGAGAGTTTTCCATCTTGTGTTGAGCTTAAAATCAAATGTACATAGAGCTTTTTGTTTATTTTTAGAAAAGTGCTTTCTTTGATTTTAAGCTCAAAGACAGGGCCCATTATTCTTTTGCAATATGTTTAAATTGTTTTTACCTTGTACTTAACCCTTGTATAGCGCAACAGAATATGTTGGAGCATTACAAATAAAGGATAATAATAATAGTTAATTAAGTCTCAGGATATGCTTATTCCAAGCATTCTTAAATTCCTTAACTATATATGAATCTATCACTTCTACTGGAAAGATGTTCCAGTTATCGACAACTCTTTCTGTAAAGGAGTAAGTTCTCACATTACCCTAAATCTTCCACCTTCCAACTTCAAACAATGACCTCTTGTTCTTGCATTCTTTTCAAAGACAATTCCTTCTTGAATTTTAAGAAGGTGTCTACCATATCACCCCTCTCTCTTCTGTCCTCTAAGCTATTCATATTTAGTTGATGAAGATTCCTTATAGCTATGATGTACCTAAGTCTAACTATTCCTCCCTTATTTTTTCTCTATTTGCTAATATACCTAAATAAAGTTTTAGCGCCTTTTTAATTTGATTGTACAATTTGAGGTTCTATGTGGGCTTTGAACTCCTGTTTTCCTACCTCTACTTAGTTTTATATAATTATCTTTCTTCCTCTAACTGAGAGTCTGTTTACATATTCTGTAAGCTATTTTTTTTATTTACAAATGGCTGTTTTATTTTACTGTTCTGAAAAAAACTAATGCAGGGTGAAATAGTTAAAATTGATTGTTTTAGACATTACCACTCTTCCGCACTCCACACGTTTTACTCTACCAATGAATTTCTTAAGTACTTTTCCATGTTAGAAAAGTTAGCCTTTTGAAAATCTAAGGGCCTCATTCAATTGGTATTTGGCCAATTGAATAGGGCTCAATACAAGCATATAGTATATTTTTTTACAGAAGTTTTTAGTTAATGAAATTCTACCCAAACGCAAGGTCTTCACTAACTAAAAACTTCTGTGAAAAAAATATGCTATGTGCTTATATAGAGCCCTATTCAATTGGCCAAATCGCAATTGAATAAGGTCCTAAGACTTTCGTTTTTTATGGTTAGACACAGACTTTACGTGCTAAACCACACTGACTGGTGATCACTAGACCCCACGCTGTCACCTACAGATACATCTGAGACAATATCACTGTTTGTGAGTATTAAATCTAATAAAGCTTCTTTGCAAGTAGGCTCCTTAACCAGTTGTTTAAGTGCCACCAATTACAAAGAATATAGAATATAATTAACTAGCGACTTGCCTGGCAATACAATTTTAAGCCAGGCAATGCTGTTTGCCACACAATTAAAAGCTATGGCTCCTCTGAGCACCTTTGGCGCTCATCACAAGCCCTTCACTGAGTGCCTTTGGCGCTCATCGAGTGTCTCGCAATGAACGCCTTCGGCGCTCATTGCGAGCCTCTTCCTCTGTTTACTTTACAGGCCCCTCCATTAGCTCCTTCGCCGTGTTAATGGCGAGCCCTGCAGTGAGCGGCTTTGCTCTTTTGGGAGTCTGTAGAATGCTCTGCAGCAAGATCAGCAGATGTGGAAATCTTCATACATTGGATAGCCTTTGCAAGAGCAGCATAGGAGTTTTGTAATTGCAGAGGCAACGATTGTGCATCATGTCTATTAACAACATATCTTAGGCCCCTATTCAGTTGCAAGCCCACAGTTGCCTTCATACCGGGCTTAAAATTTGTAACAGTTACAGAGCGATTCAATTGATCAAGCCCGCAGCTTCCTGGCCGAAAGCCTAAAGTAGCATTATAGAGCATGATCATGATCAATTAAGCAAAGCCATAACTACGAATTTAGAAACAGCTAATAGTAAATGAGACCGTCATCATTACGTCAGTAAAACATGGAGGTTAACCCACAATCAATTAGAGTATGTGATCGAACTCGCAATCCGGCAATGTACAAAATAATAAAAATGAATAACAATACTGTTCTAGTTCATGTGGGTGGACTGATATGTATTAAAACCTTGATTACCAAGATTTGTATAACACGAAAATGAAACCTTAAAAAAAAAAAAATTTGGTTGCATATTTGCGAGCTTGAGACTGTTGTGCAATTAATTCTAATGTCTTTCATCGTTTTCCCCGTCTTTTAGAGTGCAGTATTGCTTTTTTATTTGCAGTTACAGTGCTACGAACAGGTGTTTAACCCCCTTACAAGTCCTATCTGGTACTCGTAGGATTTACTTCTATAATTGCCATTGACAGGTGTGAAAAATGTTGCAGACTTGAAGAATTGTAGCAATTGAATAGCGATTTGCGATTGTAACATTTACGGGCTTGAAAGATCAAAGGCTTAGATGGGTTGGAGTTACAATTTTGCCAACCGCAGGGATTTTCAGCCTGTAACCCGCAAATAGGTTGCTGGTAGCTAAAAGATGCCAATTGAATAGCAAATTATTTAAAGGCTACATTATGGACTCCAGTAACTTACAATTGCTCAATTGAATAGGGGCCTTAATCTGCCAGAAGTAACAGTTACCCATTTTACTCTTCTTGGGGGTCTCTGAGGCAGTTGTGCTATTCCTTGTTGCAAATGTGTTAGGGAAACAGATTGCTTGTTAAGAATAAAAATGCTTACAGATAAGACAGTCTTCACATTCCACATTACAAGATGGGTAAATAATTATTTAGAAAGTAGAGTGATTAGATTTGTCTGATTTATAGTTTAACCGTGTTTCCCCAGAAATGTTACCGCCTGGATAGCATGAGTAGCCAGTTGTGTATATAGTTCTCCAGTTTGTGTTTGTGTGTTATTTGCTTCTCAAGCTGGCCAGTGCTTTAATATAGGTGCGTGGAGTGCCCGCCTAAACCAGGCTTGAGAGAACACAATTAATTAACAACTAATTAATAAACAACTAATCCGCATATTGCAGATCAGAAGAGATCTTAAAAGGTTGAACTTGATGGACTGAAAGTCTTTTTTCAACCTCAATTACTATGTTACTATGTAACACTGGTTTAATGTTGCAAAGTACAGTTTTATGGAAAAAATACAACTTAATGAGTCTAACATGTTTGATGCCATTTGTCATTTTTTATCAGCCTATATATTGAATTATTCATTCTGTACACTACTAAATAATTAGTGAGATACAATTTATTTTCAACTTTGCTAATTAATGCACAATGTACTTGGTTATTGTGGAGATGGAAAATAACTGTGAAGTGAAGCAAACCACAGGAGTAGATCAGCTGTAACCATCACAGGAAACTAATTAACAAACTGTGTCATCTATAGCATACCGTGCAGCTCAAAGTAAATGCTGTATATATTTTATATTATTCATAAAAAAATCCAAAACATTGTTCAGCTCAATAAATAACTAACAATCCCAATTATGCCAGTTCTATTTTAGTTCTTATTGTACAATATTTTGTATAATATAGAACCGTATATCATATTACACCAAATTAGAACTGAGAAGCCCATCTGATAGACTTATTTGTTAATTTACCTCTGATTCTCAAGCTTAATTTATCATTAGGATATACTTTTACTTTTACCGTCACTATTTGATTGCTAACTTCATTGTGTTCAGTGACAAACTCTGTACCTTAATGATATGAAATAGGGAATGGTAGGAGAGAATTAGGATAGAGACAGGGAAAGTGAAACAGAATGAGCAGAGTAAAGAAAGTGATTGGGAGGTCAGTACAAGAGTGATGCATAAGAAAGAGAGGGAAGGTGATCAAGAGGAATCGGAGAGCAAAGTGAGTGGGGCGGAGGAAAAGATTGGTACAGAGAGAGAGGGAAATGAGTGAGGAAGGGGGTAATATCATTGTATGTTATTACTGTGTTTATCAAAAGACCAGTGTAGAAAGAACTGCTTTTGTTTGTGAAGTATGTAATAAGGTAACATCATCATGCATATATAAAAAATCAGAGTTTCTGAAGACACCGTCTTATCATTGTTTCATCAGCTGGAGAATAATAGGTGTGTTTTGTTTATCTATCAGTCGGAGGAGGAAAGAGGAAGCAGTATGGGAGATTTGTTAGATAACTGAATCTCAATGAAGCTGTCAGCAACCTTCTCCCTCTGCTCATTCTCAGCAGCAGGCATCTTGCATCAATAAATGCAAGCCCTGTGCTACATACATGTGAAGGACCTTCTCAGGGATGCCTTCAGGGTCCATCAAAATGTATTGTTTTCCAGAAAAAAATAGCTTTATGACTTCTTCTCTGTCTAATTATGCCCTTAGTCAGATTCAAACGTTTTAAACATATATTTTTCATTGTACAGTAGTCCTGTAAATTCAGTTATATCTTTCCTTTACACAAATATTATATTGCGTTACAAAATCTAAAAAGAAAGTAATTGAATGAGAAGAGATAATAACTTAATGCTGAATAACTTACTAAAACATGTGAGGGGGTTACTTTTAGTATAACCTGTTTTTGTTAATATTTTAAGCATGGCAAGAATGGTATCTTCTGCATCTCGTGGAGTCATAAAGATTCGAAACGTATTGCCACCTGCAGTGGAGATGGATTCTGGTAAGTCACATTTTACTGTTTTCTATTTTCATTTACTCTAATAAGTCTTTACTGAGGATTGTGCACTTACATTTTCAGTTTAAGTTACTTAACTATTCATTGCCAAATAATGATTTTTTTTATTTGTTTGCAACCTGAGTGGTGTAGAACACAATGCAAAGAACCAGATTCACTAAAGTGACTGTGAGGGTTGCTGCTGGCCAGAGCATTCTACGTTTTTCTTAATGTAATGACATAAGTGAAGGGCAGTGAACCCCACATTGCTATAGTGAAGCCTATACACCCAGGCCCTCATTCAATTGCAATTTGGCCAATTGAATAGGGATCTAAATAAGCACATAACATATATTTTTAAAGAAGTTTTTAGTTAGTAAACATCTATTAAAAAGCAAGGTTTTCACTAACTAAAAACTTCTTTAAGAAAAATATGCTATGTGCTTATTTAGAGCCCTATTCAATTGGCCAAACTGCAATTGAATGAGGGCCCTAGTAAGTAATTACACATTGCAATGTTCTGCATGCATTATAATATAATTTATGGTAGAAAAAAACATACATTCTATTTATATTCTCTATGCACCTCAAGAATATTATAATCGAAACTGTTATTTTATACTTTTTATATTTGTAGATGTTTATAGTTTTTTAAGTGATAATGCCTGGAACACATTACCATTTTTCACTGGGGAAGCAGCAGTACTAGTCTTGTTGTCCTGTCACTGCTTATCTTGAACAGGTTTAGTATATATATATATATATATATATATATATATATATATATATATATATATATATATATATATATATATGTATATAGTGATGAGTTAGAGAAACTATGGGGGAATGACTTAACTTAAATTGCAGAGTATGGTGAGGTTCATTTTCATACATGTGTGGACTATTGAAAGCAAGCCTAGTATCCATTAAAACTAGCTTTCTATCATACCCTAAATATGATGCATGTTTTGTGTTATAATGTGTTACAAATAATATATATTTATATTTATTTCAGCATAATTCGGACAATTGATGGTAAAGTTCTACATAAGTATAAGCATCCAGCAGCTGTTTTTGGATGTGATTGGAGTCAAAACAACAAGTGAGTGAAAGAACAACAATATATAGTATAATTTGTGCTACGAAACAACAATTACTACTATACTGTGTCTTATTAAACCAACTGGCTAAACTCAATTAACTGAATAACAAAACATTTTATGAATAGCCTAACAGCCTTATTAATTTGTGATTTGGCCAATTGAATAGGGCTCTATATAAGCACAGAGCACATTTTTTACAGAAGTTTTAGTTAGTGAAGACCTTGCTTTTGGATAGAAGTTTACTGTAAAAAAATATGCTCTGTGCTTATATAGAGCCCTATTCAGTTGGCTGAATCGCAATTTAATAAGGCTGTGTATGTTTAGTAGAACATGTTGCAACCTTGCTAATGCACCTTTTGGCAAAATAAACAAGTCTCAATGGAGGTACCATGTATTATTTGTGTGTTAGATTAAAAACATAGAAAATAACTGAAAGAGCATAGTTTTTTTAATTTATTAGACAATAAATGAATTGAAAATATTTTGGTGGAGCCTTGTGGGCTTAGAAGAAGAGTTGGATTATTCAAAATATATGGGCACCACAACTTGAGTGTTATGGTGTACAGAAGATTGCCAATAGTTGTATTAATTTGTACTGTATTTTAATTTAAATGCTTGTACAGAATGTATTGATGTGCTGCTAGGACTCCTAGAATATTCCTACTGTCTCTTGACTTATTTGGATATTTTACACACATTTATATACATACAAGTTTTATTGACTCTGGCTGGGTATTCTTTATTATGGCTTGATTCTAAGTTTAATATAATGTTGTCAAGCACTGATGTACTGATTACTGTTTATATTCCCTCTGTCAGCAAATTATGTATATAGTATATCAATGGATGCACAGATAGTTAGCAATGTACAATTTATTTAAAATAGCATTGTGTGTTTTTTCATAAAAAAATAATTTCAAAATAATACTACATTACACTAATAATAATTTTTACTTTTTAGAGACATGATAGCAACGGGTTGTGAAGACAAAAATGTCCGGGTATATTATCTGGCAACAAGTTCTGATCAGCCGCTGAAGGTTTTTACCGGGCACACGGCCAAAGTCTTTCATGTCAGATGGTCCCCTCTCAGAGAAGGTATTCTTTGCAGTGGCTCTGATGATGGGTATGTCTATTTTATTTGTCTTTGTTTCCACCATTTCAATTAGATTTTGCTCTGCTTCTCTTTTCATGTTCATTTTGGGCCATATGATATGAAATCATGTTGAGTACAAAAAAGTATGGGGAAATTGAACAGCAAGAATTAGGGCCCTATTCTATTTCCCAGATCATAATGTTACACATACTTAAAGTTGTATGTAAAGTTGCCACATATTCTATTAGCTACTCGCATCCTGATTGTGAGTTACCCGCCCACAATAATTTCTGACAAGCCAAAGATGCATCTCAGGGCTAGCCTCTCCAGTGAAAATTGGACAGCTTGAACATTACGAATGCAACATACTTAAAGTTACACCAAATCCATATTCTATTGGACCTTTACATCTAGCTCACAAATTAAGTCAGACCTGCAACTAGAAAAAGTATCAAATTTCTTAAATATTACGAGTAGTAAATAGGATTTGCAAATTGTTCTGATTTCTGTAGCAGCAATTAAACACACACTACTGTACTTTAAGCATGATAATGCATAGAAATATATTTAAATTAATCGCACAACAGTCTTAAACTCACAAATATGCAATTAAAAAATATTATTTTTAACATTATTTATTGGCTCTAATTACTGCGTAGAAACCAATTGCAGGGTATGTCTATAATCTATTTACTGACATCATGATGACTCATTTTCTATTGGCTGTGTGTAAGAAGTAAAAAACGGGCTTGGTTTAATATTGCAAGCTCATATAATCATGCCCCATGAAATCTTACTTACAAAGGCATGGTTTATGTATGGAGGCTGAGAGACTTAAGCTGTGGGTTAGAGATAATAGAATATGTCTAGAAGTTGTTTTTTAAAAAACGCCCGTGGACGGATTTCAGTTTTAAAGTAAGTTAAGTTGCTCTAATAGAATAGGGCTGTTAGTTACTGCTAATCATCACTGACAAAACATAAACATGCATCCTGGTTATCAATCATAAATTAAGAGTAGCCTTTTGATTTCAGCAGAAATAAAAAACATTAGTTGTGTTCTTAAATGCATATCTAAGTTTCCTGGATTATGAATGCATCTAATAGGGGATAATTAGAAGTGTATGAAAACATTTTTTTTGTGTGCATGAAAACAATTTTAAAATTAACATTCTTTAGCTTACAATGAAGTTAGCAACATGTCTTATGGTTTTTGACAGTTGCAAAAACTGTTTCACATGGGATGTTACTGCACTTACTAAATGCTGCAGGTCTCACACACACACAGCAGCTCTGTTTGTGCTGATCTCTGGTGTGGGCCTGTGCACAGCAGAGACTGCAGCAGGAAGTAGCCTGGAGGGTTACATCCCAGCAGTGACTTCAGTGCTCTCCTATTGGCTGAGGAAGCCAGAGCAGGTTAGTAAATGGTTAAAAATAACAAGTTTTATGAAATGTGCTACATTAACCAGGGATGTTTTTTTGCCTAAGGATTGCATAAATGCAATAATCAAGAAAATGTAGATATGCCTTTATTCTTACATAAGAATGTATCAATGTAATCAATTTGTGTTGCATATATCTAAGAAAAATCTTATTTAAACAATGATTTGAAAAAGAAATGAGCTCTCACTGAACATAAGAAACATAATAATAGAAATGGACAATTTATGGACAGGGGAGATATAGATTTACCATTTCATTTCCTGCTTTTCAGGCACTAATTAGCAGGTTACAGTTGATCATAACATTATTTTGGTTCTGTGCCTGCATTTCTTAAAACAAGTAGAAGACAAATTAAATGTAATTGGAAAATATTTTTGATGGTAATGCATCAGGTTCATATGTTGTCTTGGTTTAAACATATCAATGTTATCAAAATAGTTTGGTAGTATAATTTGTATGTATACAGGATTTTACTCCATATGATTATTAAGGGGACACTGCAATAAAAAAGTGTGCTCCTAAAAATGTGTGCAGCATGTTATACCCTCGGTGGAAATGCTAATTTGAAGCATTGTTCTCGCCTTTTGCCACATTCTGATTTTGGAGTGCCATTTAGTTAATTAAATTACTTTTATTAGAGTTGGTAGAATGTAAATATCAGTACTCAACATTACATAAATAATATGTTCAATTTCAGTAGAATGGTAATGAAAACTAGGAATGTTTTTTTCCAAGACAAACCAATTCGGTTTTAATATTTTATAACAGGAAAACAAGGTATGGTGGAGATTCGGGGCTTCCTTCTTGGGGTTCAGTCTAGTGACACAAAAAGTAGGAGTGAATCTCCTGCCTCTTTGGAAATCCCACTTATGAGTCTGATTAAATAGTTAAGAAGAATAACTGGGAAACAAAAACTATGGACTTGTAATTGCCTAAAAAAAGTGATTTTTCAAGATGTTGAAAGGAATCTAGATCTGATATGTCCCATAGGCTTGTACTGAAGATGGAATAATTTCCAAAGCTACAGCAAGTTTGTCATAGTCTAGCAGTGTACAATTTTGGATTTAATAAGGTACCAGGAGGCTTCATGGAATGGTTTTGCCATAACTCTGCTGGTACAAATCCATGTGTGCAAATGGATTACATATTCAGTGTGTAACCTTTCCAGAGTTTAGTTCCATTCTGCCTCTTTAAATAAATGCTTAAGGTTCAAGTGAGTTTGCCCCTTTAATAATATTTTTTTGTTGCCAACTAAAAATGCAGATTTCTTTTAATATCAATAAATCATAAAAGGTATAAGTTATTTATGTATTTCTGTTTACCTTTGATTTGTTTGACTGTGATATCTAAAGACTTTTTTAATGTTTGCTCATGCTCCAGATATAAGCATTATTTATATTTTACTTATTTAATTTTTAATTACATTTTATGTTAACAAATATAAAGTTGTACCATAATGTATTAATATTGTAATGTGTGTTTCTCATCTAAAAACAGCAGTGTATAAGGGATTTAGACACTTTCAACCATTATTTTGTTACACTTCAATAAATAAAATAAAAACTTATTCTACCATGAACATCTGTGTGCCAAGTGACATTATAAAGGTTGAACACAAAATTCCTAGCAGCAAGTTGCAACAAACACTGGTAATAGGCAAACACAAGTAATAGGCAAAATCAAATCCAACTAATGACTGGGCAGCGCCATTTCTGTCATTCAACCCTTCTCCTGCCAGAGCTTAATACATGTTATGTCCTGCAACCCAACAATTCTCCTTCAATCACAGGAGATCGTGGAGAAACGCTGCCTCTAATTATGACAAACATGGGGTTGATACAATGAAGAACTGGAGGAGGAGGGAACATGTGTAGTACTTCAAAGATTTTTTTTCTTTTTTACATATTAGAGATGAAGAGAAATGTAAAAAAAATGTCTGCGCCATGACCCTTTAATACATAAAAAAAAAAAAATGAATATAAAGATGTCTTAATTTTATGCAGGTTTCCACAGATTAGTGATATTTTATTTATGAATGCATGAACTAATAATAGTATGTGTTTTTTGCATATTTCAGATATAATAATATTCTTTGTCATACATTGATTTCAGCACTGTCAGGATTTGGGACTATACACAGGATGCTTGTATAAATGTGCTCAGTGGTCACACTGCTCCAGTCCGGGGGCTGATGTGGAATACTGAAATCCCATACCTATTAATATCTGGCAGTTGGGATTATACAATACGAGTGTGGGACACAAGGGATGGCACATGCCTGGACACTGTATATGATCATGGTGCAGATGTATATGGTATGTTGAACTCACAGTCACTTCTTTATTTTACTAATGGTAATTGTAATGTTGCAAATATATTTTAAACCAATTCTCATTTATTACCATCAAATCAAATATGCAATATTTATTTAATATTGTATTCAGTTTATATTCATATTATTCATATTTTAAATAAATCCTGTGTTTTCAGCATGATTTATTTTTTGCCATCTGGGCTAGTCAAATGGAAACCCCCCAAATCACTCAGTCTATCCCAGGATAGTCCAAGCTATTTACCCTGTGCTCTATAACATGTCTAACTCCTATACAGTGGGGGTGGGGGTGGGGGAGGATTTGATCCCCTGCTGATTTTGAACGTTTGTCCACTGACAAAAAATTGATCAGTCTATAATTTTAATAGTAGGTGTATTTCAACAGTGAGAGACAGAATAACAACAACAAAAAACACAAGAAAAACGGATGTTAAAAAAGTAATAAATTGATTTGCAGGTCAGTGAGGGAAATAAGTATTTGATCCCCTATCAATCAGCATGATTTCTGGCTCCCGGGTGTCTTTTATACAGGTAACAAGCTGAGATTAGGAGCACACTCTTAAAGGGAGTGCTCCTAATCTCGGCTTGTTACCTGTATAAAAGACTCCTGTCCACAAAAGCAATCAATAAGATTCCAAACTCTTCACCATGGCCAAGACCAAAGAGCTGTCCAAGGATGTCAGGGACTATATTGTAGACCTACACAAGGCTGGAATGGGCTACAAGACCATCGCCAAGCAGCTTGTTGTTGCAACAGTTGGTGCGATTATTCGCAAATGGAAGAAACACAACATAACTGTCAGTCTCCCTCAGTCTTGTGCTCCTCGGGAGTTTCAATGATAATGAGAATGGAGAGGAATCAGCCCAGAACTACAGGGGAGGATCTTGTTAATGATCTCAAGGCAGCTGGGACCATAGTCAAAAAAGAAAACAATTGGTAGTACACTACGCCGTGAAGGACTGAAATCCCGCGAGGTCCCCCTGCTCAAGAAAGCACATGTACAGACCCGTCTGAATTTTGCCAATGAACATCTGAATGGTTCAGAGGAGAACTGGGTGAAAGTGTTATGGTCAGATGAGACCAAAATCTAGCTCTTTGGCATCAAGTCAACTCGCAGTGTTTGGAGGAGGAATGCTGCCTATAACGCCAAGAACAACAATCCCCACCATCAAACATGGAGGTGGAAACATTATGCTTTGGTGGAGTTTTTCTGCTAATGGGACAGGACAACTGCACTGCATCAAAGGGACGATAGAGGGGGCTATTTACCGTCAAATCTTGTGTGAGAACCTCCTTCCCTTCAGCCAGGCCATTGAAAATGGGTCATGGATGGGTATTCCAGAATGACAATGACCCAAAACACACAGCTAAGGCAACAAAGGAGTGGCTCAAGAAGAAGCACATTAAGGTCCTTGAGTGGCCTAGCCAGCCTCCAGACCTTAATCCCATAGAAAATCTGTGGAGGGAGCTGAAGGTTCGAGTTGCCAAACATCAGCCTTGAAACCTTAATGACATGGAGAGTATCTGCAAAGGGGAGTGGGACAAAATCCCTCCTGAGGTGTGTGCAAACCTGGTGGCCAACTACAAGAAACGTCTGACCTTTCTGATTGCCAACAAGGGTTTTGCCACCAAGTACTAAGTCAAAGGGGTCAAATACTTATTTCACTCATTGACCTGCAGATCAATTTATAACTTTTTTGACATGCGTTTTTCTCGTTTTTTTGTTATTCTGTCTCTCACTGTTAAAATATACCTATCATTAAAATTATAGACTGATCATTTCTTTGTCAGTGGACAAGTGTTCAAAATCAGCAAGGGATCAAAAACTTACCTGTGCAGGTACAAAAGTCTGTGGAGGCAATGTCATCACATTTGTTTTGTAGTCATTTAATCATATCCAGCTCCCTGTGACCCTATAGACCAGAGGTTGCTAGGCACACCTGTCAGCAACTGCCCCTCTGACTTCCCTCCACTCATGCTTCAATGGCATTATATCCATCTCCGTCTCTGCAATCCCCTTCTTTGTGTGCCTTCAATCCTTCCGAGCATCAAAGTCTTCTCTTGGGAATCCTTTCTTCACATGATATGGCCACAGTTTTTTAACCTTAGCCTCATGATCAAACCTTCCAGTGAACAGTTTGACTTAATTTCCTGTTGTAGTGATTGCTTGGATATTCTTGCAGTCCAATGGACTGTAAGAAACTGAGCTTGCAGGATCTTGAGTATTACCTTGCTGGTATTTAAAATAAGTGCAATTGTTCAAATATTGTAGAACTCTTTGGCACTGCCTTTTTGGGGGGTTGGTGAGTAGTCCAGTCCATCACATTAGACAGAGTAAATATGCAAGTGTTTTTAGATATGTGAACAATAGCACCAAAAAAGATTTGAGTTCAGAGAATGAGGACCAGGTACATCTTTGGATACTGCTTCAAGCTTCTCTTAAAAAATGCATGTCTTTACCCTTGGCAGCACTTAAGGAATAACACTTTCCCAAAACACTTGAACATTTATCAGAACCTCCACTAAATCTACCTATAATAGGTGAAAGCTTATGAACAAATATACAGCTCTCTCAGATAGAGGTTACAGCTTACAACCCTAAGAAGGAAAATCCTTTTAAAATTGTATCATTGTATAGTGGCTATTCATTGCTATTGAAATGTTAAATTACTGAGTTTTTATTATGCACCTAGAGAATTCTCAGCCACATTAATAGTCAAAATTCATTAAACATGTATCTCATATGTAAAAGCATTTTTATCTAGCATTTGTTGTACTGTTTGCTTGCTATCTTTGAAATTTAGTAGTTACATAGTATACCGTCTATACTCGAGTATAAGCCGACCCGAGTATAAGCCGAGGCACCCATTTTACCACAAAATACTGGGTAAAATGAATGACTCGAATATAAGCCCAGGGTGGGAAATGTGCTGCCCCCTGTGTCCCTCTTGTGCCCTCTGTGTCCCCCTCTCTCTCCGTGTCTCTTCTCCCCTCTCCCTTCCCTGTGTCTCTTCTCCCCTCTCCCTTCCCTGTGTCTCTTCCAACCTCTCCCTTCCCTATGTCTCTTCCCTCCTCCCTTATCACCCTCCTCAACCCCACTCCTCAACCTCCCTCGTCATCCTTACCCTCCCTCCTCATCCTCAACCTCCCTCCTCATCCTCAACCTCCCTCCTCATCCTCAACCTCCCTCCTCATCCTCAACCTCCCTCCTCATCCTCAACCTCCCTCCTCATCCTCAACCTCCCTCCTCAATCTCCCTCCTCAACCCCCCATCCTCATCCTCTCTCCTCAACCCCCATCCTCAACCCCCCACCCTCAACCTCAACCCCCCTCCTCAACCTCAACCCCCCTCAGCCCCAACCCACCTCCTCAACCTCCCCCCTCAATCCCCCTAAACTCCCCTCCTCCTCCTAAACCCCCCTAAATACCTCCCCCCTCTCCCCTCACTTACCTGCTTGTGCTCTGGACTCCGCTCCTTGACTCGGCGCGCATGTGACGTCACATGCGCGCCTCGTCATTAGCATATACCAGGTGCCGGCACCCAGTATATGCTAATGACGCAGCGCGCATGTGACGTCACATGCGCGCCGGCGCCGGGTCAAGGAGCGGAGGCCGGAGCACAAGCTGGTAAGTGAGGGGAGAGGGGTGAGGTATTTAGGGGGGTTTAGGTGGAGGAGGGGGTTGAGGGGGTTTTAGGTTGAGGAGGGGGAGGGAAAGAGACACGGGGGGTAGAGAGACACACGGGGGAGGTTTAGAGACACACGGGGGGGGTTAGAGACACACGGGGGGTTAGAGACACACGGGGGAGAGTGACTCGAGTATAAGCCGAGGGGCCCTTTTTTGCCTTAAAAAAAGGGCTGAAAAACTCGAGTTATACTCGAGTATACACGGTATTTAGATATATATTATATTTTGAAATGTATATTTAGCAAATCTGTCCCAATTCTTGGCAAGTGTAAAAGTAAGCAAGTTGCCTTGACAACAGTTTCCTTAATTAATTGATATGCATCTAAGAACTGCATATGCAAAAATGTGCCATTTATTTCAAAATATAATTTTCTTTGCCCTGAAATTTAATGAATAGGTTTTGTATATGGATTTAGTCTACAAAACATTACGTCACCAGGGACTTTATTAAATTGCATTAATCAGACATCTATATGTAATCTTGAAGTTAGGATATACTGTACTACTGATACTACTTTACAGAAAGGGTTCTTTTAATTAATGCAATTGGTATGGGCATATACTGTAAAGGAAATAAAGCCTTTCTGTTTATACCTGATGCTATATTGAAATGTATTAAGCCAATTTAATGTAGAGAGGATAGGAAGATTATGAGTACAGATTAGTTTTTAGCTGCCATCCATGATTCCATATTTTAAAACAGTACAAAGGATTAGTAAAAAGGGGAGGACCTAACAGCATATCAACAAAAATCAAAGTTATTCACCAGTCGCTTTAAAGTAATGTACCTCTATCTGATTCCTCCGTGCAGTTCCATATACTTAGTAAATTGTACAAGTAAACAAGATAATATTGTAGGAATATAAAAAATGAAATGCGTTCAAATAGGTATCTAGGGGATCATAACATATAAATACCTTCTGCAGTAGTTACATTTTTCAGGGCAAGGCCATGCCATCTGGTAGACTAGTGTGAAATATGCCCTCAAAGAACAAAACATGGGTGACATTAATCGTGAAAAGCCAGGGCTGAGTTTGGTTGTCCACTAGTACAGTGACCCAGGGGAACTGACAATTATTTTGTGATCTAAACAGAATTTGTGTTTATTATCCTTTACATTTTGAAGACATTTTTTTTTTTTGTGTTCTTCTTGTTTTTATTAACCATAACAATTTATAACTGTCATGAAAATGTAAAGATACTATATGTATACACTGGTGCACATATGTTGTTTTATGTTTTGGAGATTTGAGTGCAATATTGCTACAGAATATGACATGAATATAATATGTATATTATTTTATTCTCCTTTTGTTGAAATATAGAGATGTTAGTAATATTGTTAATCAGAATGTTTATATTTCTTAGGATTAACGTGCCATCCTAATCGACCATTTACAATGGCATCTTGTTCACGTGATTCCACTGTGAGACTTTGGTCATTAACTCCATTAATTTCACCCCTTCAAATAAATATCTTGGCAGATCGTCCTTGGGAAGAGATTATTGGCAACACAGGTAATAACGTTTATCCTTTTTAATTGATGGGATCCATTTTTTTATATTAAAAGAAGGCATTAAAAGCATGTATAAGAGATAAATCTCATAGGCTGACAATCCTTAACTTATCCTTCATGGTATTTATGCTTCATGGATAATCAACAGGCAAATCTTGGTTTGAATCAGGCCCCCCAGCTCCTTAAGTTTAGAAATGCTTAAATAAACTTTCAGTTCCATGTTGTTCTATCACAATGTAAGCTTCCTTTCTTTGCCTCATTGAATTCCATCATATTAACATATTTGTATGTATGTCATTAAAATATGGATTCTAGAGCTGCAGCCCAGGTGTATTTTGTAAAAATTAATAATTTGGCTCTTGACCATATGAAACTTGCTAACCCGAGCTACTTAAAGCCTATTAGAATGGCATAGGTATGTTTATTATTGAAATTTTTAAAAGGGCAGATTTTAACGGTCTAAGGGCAGCAATACAATGTATAGACTGGGACAGAGAACTGACAGGTAAAAATACTGAAAATAAATGGACAATGTTCAAATCCTTACTAAATAAACATACTTATCACCATATACCATGTGGAAAAAAAGTAGAAGGAGTAAATCACAACCCATGTGGCTTAACAATGAATTAAAGATGAAGATGAGGAGTAAAAATCAAGCATTTCAGTTATACAAACAAGAGGGGACAGAGACTGCTTTACAGGAGTATAAGGAAATCAACAAGGCTTGCAAAAGGGCTGTTAGACTGGCTAAAATCGAAAATGAAAAGTTAGTTGCAAAATATATTTCTGGGAAGAAGGATAGGAAGGAAGCTATAGGAACATTGCAATGTGACACAGGCCGTCTGATAATTAGTGACCAGGAAAAGGCAGATGAGTTAAATATGTTCTTTTCTTCGGTATACACAAGGAAGGTACCAGTGCAGCCTAATGGGGCTACACTACCTTCACCAACTAACTGGTTAACGCAGGAAGAAATCCAAAAGAGGATAGTAAAAATAAATGTTAATAAAGCCCCGGATCCTGATGGAATACATCCAAGGGTACTGAGGGAACTGGGCTATGTAATAGCAAAACCATTATATCTAATTTTTCAAGTTTCACTCAGCACAGGGTCTCTACCAGATGACTGGAGAAAGTCAGAGGTGATACCTATATTTAAGAAGGTAGCAAGATGTATAGACCAGTGAGTCTCACTTCGGTAGTAGGAAAGTTTTAGAAGGGTTAATAAGGGATAATATACAAGAATATGTATATTCAAACAGGATTATAAGTAGGAGCCAACATGGATTAATGAAGAATAGGTCCTGTCAAACAAACCTAATTAGTTTCTATGAGGAGGTTAGTAGGAACTTGGATCAAGGCAAATCAGTGGATGTAGTCTATTTGGATTTTGCAAAGGCTTTTGATACAGTGCCATGTGGGAGACTATTGAGCAAACTAAGGGATACGGAAATTGCCATAAATATTTGCGTATGGATTTAAAGCTGGCTAAAAGACAGGAAGCAAAGGGTTGTGGTAAATGGAACATACTCGGATTGGACAAATGTGGTAAGTGGGGTTCCTCAGGGTTCAGTATTAGGTTTCCTCCTTTCTAACATATTTATTAATGACTTGTAAGTGGGATTGGAGTGTGGTGTCTCCATTTTTGTTAATGACACAAAGTTGTGCAAGGTAATTAAATCAGAAAATTATGTACTTTCCCTCCAAATGGATTTGCATAAATTAGAGGAATGGGCATCTAAGTGGCAGAGGAAATTTAATATGAATAAATGTAAAGTTATGCATCTGGGAAGGAAATATAGCCATCCAATTTATAATCTTAAAGGAGCAAATTTAGGGTTATCCGATATTGAAAGGGATTTGGGAGTACTTGTGGACAACCGCCAACGTAACAGTGCACAATGCCAAGCAGCATCTGCAAAGGCAAGTAAAATATTAGCATGTATTAAGAAGGGTATAGAAGCAAGGGAAGCAAATATAATTCTCCCACTATACAAATCCCTAGTACACCCTTATTTGGAATATGGAGTACAATTTTGGGCACCACTACATAAAAAGGACATTTTCTAGCTGGAAAAAGTACAGAGAAGGGCAACAAAGCTAATAAAGGGAATGGAGGGGCTAAGTTATAAAGAAATACTAACCAAATTAAACTTATTTACTCTAGAAAAAAGGCACCCAAGAGGGGATATGATTATCTTATATAAATATATCCAGGGTCGATACAAGGCTTTGTCAAGGAAACTTTGTGCCAAGAGGTTTTCAACTGACAACGGGACATCATTTGAGATTAGAAGTAAAAAGATTTCGCCTTAAAGAAAGAAAATGGTTCTTCACAGTAAGGGGGTTAATCTGTGGAATTCTCTACCAAAGGAGGCGGTGACAGCGGATTCGATAACTTTAAAAAGGGATTGGATATATTTTTAAATAAAAAGGGATATCGGCAGTATCTGGGGTCAGGAAGAAATTGTATATATTTTTTTTCCCTGTTGAGACAATTGGCAAGGTTTCACTGTTTTTTTTTTTCTGTTTGTCTTCCTCTGGATCAATTAACAATAAATCCGCATACTGCAGATCAGAGGAGATCTAAAAAGGTTGAACTTGATGGACTAAAATCTTTTTTCAGCCTAAATTACTATGGGCCTCATTCTATTATCGGCCGCAAAACGGCTGCAAGGCTGCGATTCCTTGCGGGGCTCCCTTTACCTTGCAATTCAATTATACAGCGCCGCAAGGATATCCCCTTATGGCCGGCCGTATATCTTGCAACCGGCCGTAAGCTCAGAAATCTTAAAATGCAAAAATAAATTCAAGACGGCACTGTAAAGCTCTGTAAATGCTAGGGATCATAATGGGGGACTTGAGGATTAATAGCAACCCCCTCTCAAGCTTGCACATCAGCCCAAATCCGAGTTTACATTAACTGTTTATTTTCCGGCCGCAGCGTGGCCAGGTCTGAGGTGCTCCAAGCACTCTGGACTTTTTACATGGATTTTTGACATATATAAAAAAAAATTTTTTTTACAGATTTGAGTATAGGGGAATGTTGTGCTATTTTTGCTAACACCTACAATCACTTTATAGTCTCCTCAGAGTGCAGGATGCCTTTATTTCTGCTTTATAATGTGCTTAATTGTTGCTAGCGGGACCTTTTTCCTGCAAGTAAGCTGCGGCTCGCTTTTAGCCTTGCAGAGAGGCTTCCCGGAGCAATAGAATAGCAACCGGGATTTTCTTGCGGCCGAAACTCTTGCGGCCGTTTTAGATCAAAGGCTTTCCTCCGGCGCGTGCGGCCGCAAGGGATAGCAAGGCGCCGGCCACAAGCCTGCCGGAATCCCCGGCCGGAGGGGAATAGAATAGCCGAATAGCTTGCGGACGGTCCTTGCGGCCCGCATCTCCTACGGCCGTTAATAGAATGAGGCCCTATGTAACTATGATTGGTTTGTAAGGACCATCTGAAAAAACAAACCGGTCAATCAAGGCCGAATAAATACATTTTTAGTTAATAAATTTAAAATATTTTTATTTTTTCAACTTTTTTGCCCATTATCAGATTTTGTTCTTCAAAAGTAAATATATGAAATATGTGACTACCGTGAATTTTTAAGTATGATTATTTTGTACACAAGTTTACTTTGGGCAACTTTTCTCTGATATAGGCCCCAGAAGCATTTTTCCCTAGTCTCTGTTTTTTTTTTTTTTAAACATTTACCTTAGAAATACACCACATGTTTCAATAGCATGTTTTGGAGAGCCACATTATTTAATATATAAGTACAGTTAGGATTTTATGTGCATGAAAGAAACTGCATGAAGCATGCAAATAAAGTTGCAACATATGCACTAACATATACATAAAAAATACTACCTTAGCTCACAAAATTGTTACATATTTTAGACAGGGTAAAAATATTATTAACACAATGGAAAAGTAAGCAAATCACACAATATCCATGAAAAATTTCTCTGGGATTTTGGGCAGTTTTATTGGGACCAGGGGCACAGAGGGCACTGTATTATATTTTCCATGCCAGAGAATGTTTAAGTACACAATATGTCCTAAAATTGGAAATATGCACAAGTATGCATTAACAATTTTTGGCCAGACTCTGGATGAAGCATGAAACTAACAAATTTGATTAATATACATCACTGCAATATGCATTTGCATATAGTTTTCAACCCTGGTTATGCGCTTTTTCACATTGTCATATATGCAAAAGACTGTTTTCTTTTAAGCTTTAAAAAAATCTGTGTTTCATTTTGTCTGTCAGACCGTGCTATGGAGCCTGGCGCTCCACCCCTGCTCTGTGGAAAAGTGTCTCGAGATATTAAACAAGAAGTGGATAAACTTACTGGTAACCAAAGGGGGAAAAAACTCAGATGGTTTTCAGAATGTTTGTCGGTAAGTATCATTGTAACCATTTGTATATAGAACTAGTTGCACATTATGCTACATTATGCAAATTATGCTAAACATTTTTCGCTATTATTTGCTCTACGTTTGTACCTAGAAAATACAAAAAAAAAAAAAGGAAAACATATTGATGTTTGTGAAAAAATATATTAATACCTAAATTATTTCCTGGGAAGGATGAAGATATCAGGAGATAGGCAATTACATGTGTTACAAATACTATGAGCCTACACAAGCATATGTGTTGAAGGGGATGCGGTAAATCCGGTACCCTTCCCCACATGTGGTAGTGGTATGAACGAGACCAGCCTTTCTGGTCACAGTGTGGGAACCAGATATACAAATTATCTGGTAAGTTTTTTTCAATAAATTTGGACTTTGCTAAACTCCATTTGGAGTGGATGTTTTGTTCCGACACTGTAAATATTTAATATGCCATATTTTATTGGTGATAAAATGGATTCTAGTGACATTTTGGAAAAGTGTTCATGTCCCCTGCTGGCGGGAAGTAGTTAATATTTTTTCAAGAAACCGGTAAAGAATTGGTTTCCTTATGGTTATGGGAAAAGATCCAAGATTAATTGGTCATTATGGGACAATTATATGAAGGATTATGTTTAAGTAATCTCCTCTATTTTTTTTGGTCTCATAAAGTAAGAGAATATGTGAGAAATATTTTATCTTTTTTTGTCTTTGAACAGAATGTACGTATTTATTGATTATTGTGACAATAAGCTGTAAACAAATCATGGTATGGATGTTTTTTATGTTGAAAATTGAATAAAATATTACTAAAAAAACAATTACTATGAGCCTCATTCAATTGCAAGCCTGCAAGTCGCAGGATGTAGGCCGTAAGTCTACAGGCCTGTTGCGGACCACAACTTATGGTGCTAATCAATTGGCCAAGCCCGCAAGTCCCGGCCCAATAGCGCACATCGTAAACCATTCTATCGTGCGTAGCATTTGCAAGCTTGAACATGATCAATGAAGCAAGGCCGTAACTCCTGATTAGAAACAACAAATGGAACGAGATCATCATCATTAATTCAATGAAAATTGGAGGTTGGATTTCAAAGTCCTACGGGCCTGAATTACAAGTTACGATGGGACCCACATTCCAGATATAATGCAATATTGATAAAGCCGTAAATATGATAATCTATTACATGCGAGTTACAGTATATGTATTAACACATTGTTTGCTGGGATCGATATAACACGGAAATTAAACCTAAGACCTAACATTACTTTCACTTTTAATAAAAGTACAGTAGTGTGTGTATATGTGCCTTTACAGTGCTCCGGACATGTGATTAAGCCCTTTGTGAGTCCTCCTTGGTACCCATGACTTGCAGTTCGACTTTTGCCATTTGTGGGCTTGACGGCTTGCTTAGCGAGGGGGACTCGGAGCAATTGAATAGTGATTTGGGATTTTAGCGTTCGTAACTCTTGTGGCCGTGAAAGATCAAAGACTTGATGGGGCATTAACTTGTGATGTGAACCATTGCAGTGAATCGGAGGCCGGAGCCCTTAACTCGAGCACGCAAAAAGACGCAAATTGAATAGCAAAATAACTTGCGGGCTACATTTCCCAATAGCTCAATTGAATGAGGCTCTATATGTCTTGAACATATTTACCAGTTAGAATATTGGTCAATATACATAGTAAATACCTAAAAACAATATGCTTAAAGGGGCACTGTAATCGTCCCACTTTCATAACTTCTAAGTGGTAATGATCAGTATAAACAACTTTTCAATTTATGGTGGTTTTAAAAAAGTTGATCTGTTTTGAGAAAACGAACATTGTGATTAGCTGGTTTTCCCACCATCTTTAGGCTGTAGCTACACCCATGTTTGAGACCGTGGCACAACCGGTAGCTGACTTCACTATTAATTCCTATTTAATACACAGACTTACAGAAATATAGTGTGCACGTCCCCGAAGGTAGTGTATACACACACTGGGAGCGCTGGCAAATATAGGTAGATATAAATAGGTGTATACGCAACATAATAAATGGAAGAAATTAGTGCCAAAGTAAGGCCTGAATAGCCAACTTCAAATTATATACGTACTCCCACTTATATGCGATATACTCAATATGATAAATGGGAGTACATAAAAAAGTCTTACCTCAAGCCCCATGGTAAAGAGTGTCCAGTCCTGTAGATCCTATGAGTGTCTACACATCTGTTAGGACGTCTATGTCGAAATTTTGTTCTGTATTATTCAGACACAGACTTGCTAGTATTGTATGGAGAAATGATCCAACCTGAAAAAGATTTGAATGCTCAAGCCTAAAGAACAGGGAAAAACACCAGTATATAGAAAGTGGATACAAGTGAGGATAAGTGGGGATACGCGGACTTAACACAAAACCTACCACTTTCTATGTTTTCTAAAACATAGGAATAAGTAACTTTTTTCTCCCTGCTTTTAACCCGACTTAATACATTTACCCAGAATAATGAAACACAGTATATACTGAGCTTTACTCTCAGAGTCTTAAAAAGAGTGACCATTAACGGACCCTTCAATAGAGCTATTACAGGTAGATATACTACATCATCGGTGTGGCTGTATAGAGTTGCAATGGCAATTTTCCACATAAAAAATAGATTTTGCAGCTTTAGTAAAACAGTTTGCATCCCCTATTAAGTTCTTGGAATTTAGGGTAACGTGCTATGATTTTCATGCATAGCATGGTGAATTATTTAATTTTTAAACATTTAAAAGAAAAGCCAATCAAAATCCAAATTGTAACAGTAATTCTTGCTTAGATAGTATCAGCCTTATGAAATTGTGATTCCGCCAATTGAATAGGGCTCCATATAAGCACAGAGAATATTTTTTTACAGAAGTTTTTAGTTAGTGAACTTCTATCCAAAAGCAAGGTCTTCACTAACTAAAAACGTCTGTAAAAAATATTCTCTGTGCTTGTATAGAGCCCTATTCAATTGGCCAAATTGCTATTTTTATGTTTTATTACATGTATTTTAACTGAATCCTGCCAAATTTATAGTTTTATTCTGGGCAGTTTAAGGCATGTATAGACATGTGTAATACCTTATATAATAAATAAAAAGCATAATCATGTCAATAAAAATGCATTGGTTTAATACATTGTATGTGAATAAATGTCAGCCAGCTTACGCACACTAGCATTTGACTTATGCTCTGTCCATCATTAACATAGCTGCAACATCCATTCATTATAGTTGTTTATTTCCTAATGCCTGCAAAAATGCAGCAGACCAATAACTGTAATTAAATGCAAATAACAGCATTCAGATGACATATATTGTGAACTTTGCCATTAATTTAAATACTGTGACGCAGAGAGGAAATGCACTGACCTCAGTGGTCAGTTAGACGGTAATGCTGAGAAAATAGTATTTTGATTGTACTACCTTTCGCACGACATTTGGAAAGGTGACTGTTTGCTGGTACTGATTGTACAGAATCTTTTGTACTATGTATAAATACTAGTTATAAAAATAAGTATCCTTGCTTAAAATGATGCCGTTAATATGGAATGCTTTGCAAATATTGCTATAATTTGCATGTACCAAAATAATGCCATTCAGGTTACAGTTTACTTTATCTGTTTTATCTTAAATGGTGTAGCCTGTTTCATTATTAAAAAAGCTTTTCCAATATAGAACTGTTTTTAAAAAAAAAATGTATTCAAAATAAATATTAATATTATTTATCAATTTAAAGAGTAAAAGCAAAAACCACAATATTGTGGGGTGCAATGAGATATGAATTTACACATTTATTGAATTGTATCATTGTGTACGTTATTGTGTTTTTATACACAAATACAAATAAGCTTATAGGTGAAAGCTGTCGCAGATGCACACTTTTTGTGTGAATATTATTGCATCAGGCTAGAAAGTGAATGTGATGCTGCTTGTGTGTTTTGATGTGAATCCCTGCTATGGCTATCCTGAAACCCATAGGATTTGCATTAATATTCAAACTGATAATAACATACTTTCATTGACTTCATCTTCAAAGTACATTGAGTGATTACTATAACAGAATCATGATAATCAAACTGAATGTAATTCCATGTCAATATATAGAAGAAGAAAAATCTTAATTTAGTAGAAGACTACAGAACACTATATTTCAATGGGAAGTCTTTCGTACTATAATCTTATATTAAATAACATCTTAAAACCTTGCATTATTACAGACTCACTTCTGATAACTGCTTTTACATCTTTACACTTTACTATCTGGCTGACCAGATGAATAACATATCTAGATGCTATACACTATTACTAGGTTTCTTTTATCCTAGGCCCCCTCCTCTTCTCCATCTATACATCCTCACGTGGTACCCTAATAAACTCTTTTGGGTTTCAGTATCATCTCTTTGCGGGTGACACTCAAATCTACCTCTCAGCACCAGATCTATCTCCCTCTCTTCTAACACACGTATCTAATTTCCTCACTAGTATAACCTCTTGGATGTCCGCCCACCATCTAAAACTCAACATGTCTAAGACTGAACTCCTAATCTTCCCATCCTCTACTACAGCGTCAATTCCTCACATCTCTCTAACTGTTAACATTTCCATCATCACTCCCACCTCCGAAGCCAGTTGTCTCTGTGTTCTACTGGACCCCGCCCTCTCTTTTATCCCTCACATGCAGTCACTAACAAAATCTTGCCTTCACCATCTAAAAACCATTTCCAAAAGACGCCACTACTTGAAATAAGACACAGCTAAGATTCTAACACACTCTGTCATCATTTCTCGTCTCGACTATTGCAACTCGCTCCTTGGTGGCCTGCCCACAACCCGTCTTTCCCCACTTCAATCCATAATGAATGCCTCCGACAGACTCATCTACCGTACACAACGCTCAGTGTCTGCATCACCTCTCTGTCAATCACTCCACTGACTTCCCTTAGCCTCCAGAATAAAATTTGCAAAGCCCTCAACAACAGCGCACCCCCATACATCTCTGCTCTCATCTCCAAATACTCCCCAACACGCCCTTGTCATTCTGCTAACGACCTTCTTTCTACCACTCTTGTCACCTCCTCTCACTCCCGCCTTCAGGACTTTTCTTGTGCTGCCCCTATTCTCTGGAACTCCTTGCCTCGCTCCACCAGACTATCCTCCTGCCTCCAATACTTCAAAACCTCACTAAAAACACATCTCTTTAAAGAAGCCTATCACCTTCCATCCTAACACGAACAGCACTTCTCTATCCCTCCTGTACCACACACAAACCATAACCATTACACTGTAAGTCTGCGAGTTTCAATCCTGCAAGGTGCTTTGGGGAAAGCGATATGGACACCGGATTCCAAGCTCAAAGACGAGGCCCTCCATTCTTTGCAATGTGTTAATTTTGAATTTGTCGTTGCCTGGAACTTATGTATAGCGCTACAGAATATGTTGGTGCATTACAAATAAACAATAATAATAATAGTCAGCATCATGGAACCTGGAAACATTTGAACCACATTGATTATATCTGTGCATGCTTGTCTTGACCATGCTTCTTGTAAGGAGATACTTTTTCAGTAAGCTTTTGAAATTGACTCACTGTACCTGTCTCTTCATTCTGTAATGGGTTATTTTTATGTGCAGATACACTAGGGGTGGTGAAGTATGTCATCTAAATGCCACCAACCGTACCGTAGGTTTCTGCTTGTATATTCAGGTTCTCTTAGATTGAGTCCACGTGGGTAACTATGTTATTCATTGCAGTCATGCACTGGGCTCAACCTGACTGAACTTAAATACATAAGCATTAAGCATTATGTCAAATGTTAAGATATCACACACTAATTGACAACACATTTATGATATTTTTTATTATTGCACATGAACATTGTAGTTTAGACACATCAGATTGTAATGTTAACTGCACACGTATTGCATGGTATGAAATGACAAGGGATACACTTAGAATGCTGAGCTAATTATTGTTGGGGGGATTGTAAATATATTTGTAGGGCAGATGGATAGGCATTAACCCTGGGGCTCTGAATTAAAGGGATATGGAACACAACTGCTCTCTGGATATGGAAACTATTGAATGGTCTGTATCAATACGTAAGAAGTGTAAAGCAAACATTTCCAAGTACTGTTTTATACAATAAAGATTATATGAAACTGGAGTTCACATTTTCTGTTAATGAAACAATCCTCAACCCCATTGTTTAGTTTGTGGGGATATACTTGCAAATGAAAGTATGGTACCAAACAAATTAAAGCATCATTTTACCACAAAACACAGTCATTTGTCAGAAAAACCAGTAGCTACGTTTTTTTTTTTATAAATGTTTATATGCATTTTATTGACTTAAGAATTCATTACTGCCAATAAGTAATATTTGCAGAATATGTAGACGTATTAAGAGTGATTTTAAGTGTGTATAAATTTACAAATTGGGCAATTGAATCGGGCGCTATGATTGGACCAGAAATCAATTCCTACAACAAGGAACTTTTCACTCATTGAAGAAGAATTAGCTGAAATACAAACATGATCAAAGTTTGTTAATGATATATGAAGAGAGTGGCTTAGACAGCTTTTGAATTAGTGTCCAAAAATGCATCTAAACATAAGTAAAAAATGTTAGGGCTTATCAAATGGTTTGGTTTCTTGTCCTAAAAGTTAAATTGATTCTGTCACAGAATTTTTTATTTTGCTTTAAATATTTTTTATTAGATTTCCTTATTTTCCTATGTGCAATACTAGCCAAACAAATGTATTTACATATGCTAAGACTTAAATATGCAGAGATCTGATTTGGCTGGAAGAAAATAAAAGACGTATAAACAATACAACAATAGGAAGGATGAAAACAATGAAAGAACATACTGAAAATCTCAAATCTCCTTAAGGCAATACCATTTGTAAATATCAAATAGTGCATTTCAAAATTTGTTTCAATAATCTGTGCAACGTCCACTTCGAGCCGTATACTCACTATAATTTGTATGTTTTTTCGGTATTTCTGTTTTAGCCTCCTGGTGGAAGTAAGAATTTATGGGACTTAGTTGCTGTTTTGAAAGGTCAAGATGACAGTTTACTTCCACAAAACTACTGCAAAGGAATAATGCACATGAAGCATTTGGTTAGGTTTAAAACTGTAAGTACAATTATACATTTCCCTGGAATTAATTTGAAGAGCAATCTTCACATGAACCTTCTACAAAGTAGTCCAAATGAGCTGTGGGTGTGCAATAAAATGCAGGATTACTATTTATTATGTCTGCATGTAATAGTGTAATTTGAAGTTTCTATTTAGGTGACTGATGGATTTCTAAAATATTCTATAAGTGTAGTTTTGTGGTTAATTGCAAATATCACTTCTTAATTAATAAATAATATTTGTAGCTACACTTGTTTTAAAATAAAAAAGCCATAGAAAATAGCCTGCCTTAATAGGATCCTCGTTAATTTGTATGTATCTTTGTCTTGAACATATCTTATGTACAGCGGTACGGAATATGTTGGCGCGTTATAAATAAACGATAATAATAATAATAATAATGAGACTGAACATGGTTACTGAAAGCTCTAACTATATACAACTCAATGACAGTGGCTACAACCGAGTGCTAAAATATTGAACAGTTGGCTAAAGTTTTGGACACCCGTTCAAATTTATATTTTCACTGGTGTAATTAAATTAATTTCTCTCATGGATATTTATAACTAATACTGGCATTAACATAATCTCTTTGGTTTGAAATGCCTTTCAGTGCCCTTTTACATCAGACAATAATCCGTAGGGATCTGGCAAAAGATCAGAAGATAATTAAGATTGGCGTTTTGCTAAATTTGAACGGAAACTTTAAAGTGATAGTTTGTAAATAGGGGTCAGAATATCACAATTAGCAAATAAGTTGAAAAGCTATACTTAAAATTCATATGTGTGCATGTACTTTATGTCAATCTAATAAGAAAATCTAAATGAAACTTTTTTATCATGACTTCAACTGAAACATTATCATCTTGCTTCTATTTAGCTAATGTCAGCCCTGTTTTCACTCCCCACATTGGCATCATCAATACTATCGTTCATGCTGCAGTAATATTTTTCTGCTTAATTGTTGTTAATGAATTGTCAGTCCCAGAGTTGTATGCAAAATGTAAATTTTAGTAATAATATGAAATAAAAAAAAGTTCTAGTATATGATAAATAACACTTTATATTGGATTTATTGTTCCTGTTTGGTCTTTATATTGACATTTTAAAGAGGTGAACTAACACCTGAAGAGTTAATAAGCAGATGGTTCAGATTTAGTGGGTTGTTCTCCATAAATGTGTCTTGTTACTGCACCTACTGGGACCTTTAAATGCTGCAGATGATCAACATGTGTAGACGACAATATTAATGAAGTAGGCAATTATTAAAAAGAATAAAATCTAACAAACCAATAGATACAATTATAGTTTGTAATTGTACACCGGTCATTGGCAGTAGAAAAAAAACAGTACAGTCTGACTGTAGTGTTAAACATATAGCTGTAATAATGCTATGATTGAATCGATGCTTTGTTACTTAGGATTGTTTGTGTACTTGTATTCTCCTCAGTCTAAAGCACAAGAACTAACCACAGTAAAGATGTCCAAATTTGGGGGTGGTATTGGTGCTCCGAGCAAAGAGGAAAGACTAAAAGAAGCTGCAGAAATCCACCTGAGGCTAGGGCAGATCCAGAGATACTGTGAACTCATGGTGGAACTTGGGGAGGTAATCTGTATTTTGTATGTGTTATGTACCTAGAGATTGTCATTGTGATGTTAGTAACCCAGTAGTATAAGAGCAATGACAATTTGTTCCACATCAATTTAGCAGTATGATAACTTATTTCAAGTAAAACTTAAAATGTATATTATTATAGTTCACTGATATTTTCATGTGCACTCATGAAACATGTACATATTTTATTTTTGCAGATATATCTGTTTGTATATGTTTATTATATTGTTTATATATGCAGAGTGGACAATTATTTTTTGCAAGATGGTTTGGGGGTTTTGTTGTTTAAAACACAAGCAAACTGTCTATCTAGCAGTGTAATTCAAATGTATAGCACATTGGAAAATATCTATATTTATTGTCTTTTTTATAGTGGGACAAGGCATTATCGGTTGCTCCTGGTGTTTCTATGAAATACTGGAAAAAATTAATGCAACGGTAAGTAAATACCTAGCTATTAATCAGTATCTGTAGTAGTAATCTCCACCCAAGAAATGTATATATCTCCTATTATTATTTTTTGTGCTTGATGGTTCTATGTATTTGAACATCCAAAACCATCATTCTCTCATGTCCAATCTTTTTTGTATTCTGTTATGTGTTTAAATGCATTAGAAGAGCTGACCAAGTTGTAGCCGATCCTACCTTTTAGAGGCGCAGCAGAACCACTCTTCATATATGTGGCCCAGAGGTTCATTTGTGAACTATGCACCAGGAGAATCCTTGGATAAAAACATTTAATTGTATCTCCATTTACAAGCCACTTCTTTGTCTTTAGGACCAACATGACTGACATGTTTTTAACATACATGATGAAAATGTATAGAGTTTTTATTTTTGGAAAATTCATTTTCTCAGAAATCCCAAATGCTATAAAAAAAAAACACATATAAAAGACCACTAAAATTATATATTTTTAAATCTAATATTAATGGGCCACAAAGTCACTAGTTTGGCTGTGCTTCAATAAATAGAAGGCTGAAAGACATATAAAGAAAAAAAGTGTGTTTCTTTTTAAAAAACATTGCTACTGGGGCTAGAGGCATTTTTAGTTTGGGGTTGCAGAGAATTTGAACCCGTCCATGAAAGTTCCTTATATTTAGTGGTACTGCTCCAATGGAGACATTGGACCCTGCAATGCTGGCAGAGTGAGACAGTGGTGCAGTGATATCCACATTACATTTCCAGCACAGTATCTTTATAGCTTTCTTCACGGTTTCTCAGGCCTGTGGAAAGATAGTGGTAGAATATTTGCCTTCCATACCAGAAGTCCTTGGCTCCAGGTTTCCTTTCCTTTTATTATTTTGTGTACTATGTCTTTCGAGTGATATTATGCAATGGTCTGTACGTGGTAGCATACAGTTGATCTGTTTTATCCTGTGAATTCAGCTGGATTTTAACCAGGGACATCTTTCATTAAATCCAAATGTTCTACCAATGATGTATATCTCCATATGTGGGTACAGTGCTATACAATATGAATTAATATCTCCATATGTGGGTACAGTGCTATACAATATGAATTTATATCTCCATATGAGTTTACCACGCTATACAATATGAATGTATATCTCCATATGAGTGTACAGTGCTATACAATATGAATGTATATCTCCATATGAGTGTACAGTGCTATACAATATGAATGTATATCTCCATATGAGTGTACAGTGCTATACAATATGAATGTATATCTCCATATGAGTGTACAGTGCTATACAATATGAATGTATATCTCCATATGAGTGTACAGTGCTATACAATATGAATGTATATCTCCATATGAGTGTACAGTGCTATACAATATGAATGTATATCTCCATATGAGTGTACAATGCTATACAATCTTAATGTATATCTCCATATGAGTGTACAATGCTATACAATCTTAATGTATATCTCCATATGAGTGTACAGTGCAATACAATCTAAATGTATATCTCCATATGGGTGTACAGTGCTATACAATATGAATGTATATCTCAATATGACTGTACAGTGCTATACAATCTAAATGCATATCTCCATATGAGTGTACAACGCTATACAATATGAATGTATATCTCCATATGAGTGTACAGTGCTATACAATATGAATGTATATCTCCATATGAGTGTACAGTGCTATACAATATGAATGTATATCTCCATATGAGTGTACAGTGCTATACAATATGAATGTATATCTCCATATGAGTGTACAATGCTATACAATCTTAATGTATATCTCCATATGAGTGTACAATGCTATACAATCTTAATGTATATCTCCATATGAGTGTACAGTGCAATACAATCTAAATGTATATCTCCATATGGGTGTACAGTGCTATACAATATGAATGTATATCTCAATATGACTGTACAGTGCTATACAATCTAAATGCATATCTCCATATGAGTGTACAACGCTATACAATATGAATGTATATCTCCATATGAGTGTACAGTGCTATACAATATGAATGTATATCTCCATATGACTGTACAGTGCTATACAATCTGAATGTATATCTACATATGAGTGTACAACGCTATACAATCTGGATAGCAGCCATGCAATAATTGTTCTGATGATGCCAAGTCTGAACACTGATAAAAGCTCAGATTACTGTACTCTGACGCTGCTTGTCTCTCTTAGAGGCTGATTCAACGCAATTGACCTAAATTATTGGCCACCTGAAGCAGCTCAATGACCATGTTTCCTTCATTATCCGTGCAGCTGCTTGTCCAAGAGCTACAAGGCTTGGCAAGCTGTATCTTAAGTTGCAATCCTTTCTCCCTTGTAGAAAATCATCTAATCAATTTTCCACTTTATTTTTAAGTTTCTGTTGTTGCGCAACACTTTTGTTTTTTTTCATGTTCATCTTATTACATATAGGTAGTATGTAACTTGCATGAAAAACAGCAAGTAGATTTATTTAAAATCATTTCTAAGATAGTCTAAATAGGATGAGTTGTGAGACACTCCTCCCACGTGCTATTCACACTATATTTAACATGGAGAGTGAACAAAACATTCAGTTTAAGCAGGACCAAACATTTGACATTCTCGTCTGCTTTAATTATAGAAGAGCTAGCCAGCTAATTGAAGAAGAAAATGATGATGTCATTCCTTACTGTATAGCCACTGGCGATGTTAAGAAACTTGTCAGTTTTTTTACTTCCAGAGGACAACTTAAAGAAGCATTGCTTGTGGCACAGGTAGGTGTAATTTCTATGAACCAATTTCAGTTTACTTAAAGGGGTTCATATTTTTTGCTACTAATATGTTTTACATATTTAAAACATATACATATTTAATTGTATTGCTTAATAGTATGTCGTTAACATTTATAGTATTTTTATTAATCATTTATTTTGATTAAACTGGCAGATTGTTAGTGATTCAACTTCAGGCACCATCCCTAATTACCTTTATATTTTATGTGCATTGTCTGCCAATCCACAAATGTGGTAAAAAATATGATTCATTAGCACAGTACATACAAAATAAAGGAAGTTATTGGAGGTATTTTTAAGTCATCAGACTGCCAGTCTGTCTTGTTTAGTCAAATAAATTTAATTAAAAATGCACTTTAAATAGTAAAATAGCAATGTTATTTAAATGAAAGGAAAAGATGAGCACACTGAATCATGTTAATATTAGCCCATTTTTCACTAAATAGCATATGAATTTGGGTAAATTTGAGTTTATGAAGGTCAACAGAGTGCCTTTTTGTCCTAATATCAAGGTGGCTCTGTGTTCAGTGTGAAGTTGTTATCCATTTTTGATAATGACGATGGACAAGACCCCTACTCAACAGAATGCAGCCTTCTGATTGACACCCTTTATGATCAATATATTAGGTCATTAAAGAGCAACTAAACGCATCTGCAGCCTTCCATTTTGCTTATGAGCTGGGAGGGAACTCAGCATGAAACGTGACTGTAGGAGGACATTACAGGTCACTCGGAAAACACAATGTGCCCATGGATTAAAAAAGCTCATGATATGACATTAAATAAGAAGCCCACGTTAAATAATTACTATTACAAGGCTGACGCTCAAAACAAGTATCTTTGATCATGTACTGGAGTCTTCCTCGGTCATGGAGGTCTCCGGTGTACTGAACAGTCTATCACAATCAAAGTGCCAGTGTATTTTCAAATGCAGTTTGAATTCACTCTAAAGCAAATATGTATTTTGTGTCGCCTCTCTTTCATAACCGTATAATGTTGTTTAATTATTACACACATCCCACGGGTTTTACTTAAGTTACTACCAGGCGATGCATGCTTGTTTACCCATATTTGTTGCAAAGGTGTGAGAGTGCGAGTCACAATAACAGTGCTAAAGTGATAGTTTGTTTAGTGTTAAGGTACGGAAGACTTGGCTCCTAAGACATGATAGAGTATGGCACAGTGACTGTATATTGTTTGTAAAAAAGATTTAACGTAGAAATTGGATTGTAAATGATGATCTAGATTAATTACAATGAAATTTATTACCAAGGATCAACCTGAAAAGATGTATCATCCAACATACAATAAACTATTTGTTATAACTCATCCACGTAAGGTCTTCCAAGAGGCATTAATGTAAATAGATATGAAGGTTAAAACTGAGCAATATCCTCTTAGTATGAATAATTAAAATAACTTCCAAAGTTGTATACATGATATTAACTGTTATTATTTAGTAGTAAACATTTGCAGAGAGTTATTCAACAGATTTCTCAATTTCTAGGCAGCTTGTGAAGGAAATATGCAATCGGGGCATGTTTCAGTACCTACAGTATCTCCAACTGATGGGAACAACATAGAGGATTACAATGAGTAAGTCTGTTGCATTGTCTATCTATAGGCTCAGCCATTGTGATTATATTCATCTGTCAGCACATAACCACAGCAGCTAGTATATTCTAAGAAACTGACACATGTTTTGGTAATCATACCACTGTAATGATATATATAGGAATCCATTCAGTTAATTTCCATATCTTACCACTATATTTTGTATGTGAATACTAAATGCTTATTTCTTTTTATCTAACATTCATGTTATTTGCACTATATTTTATTTCACAATTCCAAAGATTTCCATATACATGTATATATGCATGAAACAGATACACATAATGCAATCTTTGTCTTTTTTAATTGTAGACTTCTTCATAGAGTCAGTACTGAGTTAGCTGAATGGTATTTCCAGGATGGAAGGGCAGTCCTTGCAGCATGCTGCCACTTGGCTGTAGACAATATTGAAGTAAGAGTTATTATATTATACACCTTTTTTGCATATTTGCTCCACATATTGACTATAAATAATAATGTGGTCTCCAACGGAGAATCTAATATCTATGAGGTGTTTTACTAAGCCATTTCATGGGTAGCAAAAAATGTGAATGGCAATTTTCCAAAATGTTAACCTATTGAACTGCACTCAGTGCATCTAAGGGTATGTTTATGTGTCCTTGCATAGAGTTATATGTGTTTCTTTACTTTGAAATCTATGTGTCAAAGCATATTAGAATCAGAAAGGATGCAGTGAAAATAATTTTCATGTATATTTTTTTTCTCCCGGACAAGCTTGCCATGGCAAACCTCATCCGTGGGAATGAATTGGAACTGGCAGTATGTGTGGGCACAGTCATAGGAGAGAGTGCAGCACAAGCAACTCAGTATGCATTAGAATTACTTGCAAGAAAATGTATGACTGTTACCACCTGGTAAGTGTTCAACATAATCATTGGCATTGTGTTTTGTATTGTGAAATTATTGGGGAGGAAAGGTACAGATAGTGAAGGGAAGTGTGTGTGGGGTAAGAGAGAGTGAAAATCTAGTTGTTGGTAGAAAATAGTGTGCATGCTTTAGAAAAGGGAAATGCTTGTTCATTCTAGAGAACTAGATCTGGACATATACAGTGGATATAAAAAGTCTACACACCCCTGTTAAAATGTCAGGTTTCTGTGCTGTAAAAAAATGAGACAAAGATAAATCATTTCAGAACTTTTTCCACCTTTAATGTGACCTATAAACTGTACAACTCAGTTAAAAACAAACTGAAAAATCTTAGGTAGAGGGAAGAAAAAATATAAAAATAAAATAATATGGTTGCATAAGTATGCACACCCTTAAACTAATACTTTGTTGAAGCACCTTTTGATTTTATTACAGCACTCAGTCTTTTTGGGTATGAGTCTATCAGCATGGCACATTTTGACTTGGCAAGATTTGCCCACTCTTCTTTGCAAAAACACTCCAAATCTGTCAGATTGCGAGGGCATCTCTTGGGCACAGCCCTCTTCAGATCACCGCACAGATTTTCAATCGGATTCGGGTCTGGGCTCTGGCTGGGCCATTCCAAAACTTTAATCTTCTTCTGGTGAAGCCATTCCTTTGTTGATTTGGATGTATGCTTTGGGTCGTTGTCATGCTGAAAAATGAAGTTCCTCTTCATGTTCAGCTTTCTAGCAGAAGCCTGAAGGTTTTGTGCCAATATTGACTGGTATTTGGAACTGTTCATAATTCCCTCTATCTTAACTAAGGCCCCAGTTCCAGCTTCACTGTGGGTATGGTGTTCTTTTGGTAAAGTGCAGTGTAGTTTTTGCGCCAAACAAATCTTTTAGAATTATGGCCAAAAAGTTCAACCTTGGTTTCATCAGACCATAACACCTTTTCCCACATGCTTTTGGGAAACTTCAGATGTGTTTTTGCAAAAAGTAGCCTGGCTTGGATGTTTTTCTTTGTAAGAAAAGGCTATCGTCTTGCCACTCTACCCCATAGCCCAGACATATGAAGAATATGGGAGATTGTTGTCACATGTACCACACAGCCAGTGCTTGCCAGATATTCCTGCAGCTCCTTTAATGTTGCTGTAGGCCTCTTGGTAGACTCCCAGACCAGTTTTCTACTCGTCTTTTCATCAATTTTGGAGGGAGCTTCAGTTCTGGGTAATGTCACTGTTGTGCCATATTTTCTCCACTTGATGATGTCTTCACTGTGTTCCATGGTATATCTAATGCCTTCAAAATTATTTTGTACCCTTCTCCTGACTGATACCTTTTAACAATGAGATGATGCTTTGGAAGCTCTCTGTGGACCATGGCTTTTGCTGTGGGGTGCGACTAAGAAAAATTCAGGAAAGACCAACTAGAGCCGCTGAACTTTATTTGGGGTTAATCAGAGGCACTTTAAATGATGGCAGGTGTATGCTGACTCCTATTTAACACGATTTGGAATGTGATTGCTTAATTCTGAACACAGCTACATCCCCAGTTATAAGAGGGTGTGCAGACTTCTGCAACCACATTATTATTATTTTTTTCTTCCCTCCACCTAAAAGATTTCAGTTTGTTTTTCAATTGAGTTGTACAGTTTATAGGTCACATTAAAGGTGGAAAAAGTTCTGAAATGATTTATCTTTGTCTCTACAGCACAGAAACCTGACATTTTAACAGGGGTGTGTAGACTTTTTATATCCACTGTAGATAGCCTGTGATGGCTGCATTAGACTCTGGCATTATAATGACCATCAATGTTTTATAGTCATATTGTATGTGCAACATTGTATGATATTGAAGGGTTAAAACATATGTGATTTTTATTTAATTTCTGTTATTTTTCCATTAGCTTTCCATCTCTTGGATACAGGTACTACATCCTTTTCTAGCATACTTCAGCAGATTCTAATTAAAACATGAATACAGTTTAAATAATTTGTAATATAAAATACTTGATGCAAAACAAAAGGATTGCACACTTTACAAGACTCATTGTTCTTCAAGAATATTATCTTAGTGAATACACTAAATGGCCAGTAGAAAAAAGGCAATGTGTCTCAAACTCCCCACACTTTGCTGATCAGTGAATATAGCCCATTAAGTTATTTTATCTATTAAAATAGATAGATCACATCTAGAATTGCAAGATTAATCCTATATATATTTTCCCAGCTCTGTAACTGTGTGTAACTCAGCAGGTACTTACTTGTTCTAGACACAGTGTGACTTATCTCAGATCAGAGCAGATCCCCCAAGTACACACTCAGGGCCCAATTACATGGCTCCAGTAGGAATAGCCATACCTAAATATTCCACGTAGGGAACGATGGAGCTATTAAATTCCATCTGTAACAAGTCCTTACATGTAAAACCTTACAAGTGATTGCTAAGTAATATATTGTGCCTTCTGCTATAAGAGATTTGTTCTAAAGAGCGATTACATGGCTCCTATATTAGAGTGAATAAATATGCTATGTGTGCTTTGAAAGCTTTGCTACTATGGGAGATTTTACTTAAAGTTATCCTATGTAAGAGTTAGCAAACAAGCTTACGTGTACTTAGAAGTCTCTGCGAGTGCTCTCAGAGATAAAGCCTTACATGTAAATTTAGCCTCCTATAAGAGCAGTGAAAAGCCTAATGTGACACTCAGGGAGCTACAAGTGTCCCAGTAGGAGAAAAAATAATTTAAAGTAGCAGTTTATGACTCTAATATAATAATATTCAAGCCTAAACATCCTTAAACCAAAATAAAGCAATTTAATGGTTAACATAGCCCTATTAAACAATAGAAATGATCAATAAATATCAATGACAAATACTGCTCACACAATTAAACACTGCCACCCAACTAATGCTAAGTCTCCCACCTACATGTGTATACCCTTTCATGTAGCATACTTGCTGCTGTGTGCTCTGGTATATATACTAGGCCTCTGATTTACTCCAGTCAGATACTAGAGCTTAGCACCGCAAAGCAATGGACAGAAACTGATAAAGGCTAAAGGTTTCAAGTAAAACAAGTAGCATTAGAACATTTAAACATTATATTCCAAGTATATTAATGCAGGTACCTTCATTTCAACAGCCATTATTTGTAGAGTACAGTGGTCCTTTAACTTTACTGAAGCTGCTATGGGAGATACCAATGGTTGTTAGCTCATGTCTCTCATACATTGAACATATTAGTTGCTACAATATTTACAAATGCTCCTTAAAGGGCCAGCATAATTTTGACCATATCACTGTAAATATCTCCTAAAGGCATGTTGAAATACTTTCTGAATTGTTGAAATCCTTGCATTTTTCACTGAGAAACCAAATAAAATAAAATCTGTATTTATATGTGTGAAACACTACCCGCAGACTTCTCCATGTCTGCTTCATTACTGCAACAATTCAAGTCAATTTCTAGTTTGAAGGGAGCAGACCTGGGTTTATTTTATTTCTTTAGAGCAGAATATTCAGTTTATATATGAAATATTGAAATATGAGCAGTGCAGACTATTGTATGGCATTAGTTCTCTGTGCCACTTGAAGTGATCCCAAGAAACAAAAATGTAACCCTTACCACATCTATCTGCGCAGGCATGGAATACTGTTACTCACCTAAAACAGAAAATGTATGGGTTAACTGATCAAGGCAGTGTAATCTCAGTCCACTGGATGCTCTGCTATCAATCACAGCCTTCCCCCATAACACGCATAGAACCAGCCCTGTGTTAATTATTCATGAAACAGCCAGTTGGCAGGATAGACTGTATGTAAACAAGAAATTTTAAACTTAGGATTTTTTAGCTCTTATTAGTGTTATTAATAAAAAAAAAAATATATATATATATATAACATACAATCTTGTGCTCTTTCACACCATGAAGTGTTACAGTGAGTTCAGTGGCACTTTATCTTTAATGGGGTTGCTATGGGAATTACTGTGTTTCTGGGATATGACTCACAATTTCACACTTGCATCTGATTAAGGGACACGCAAAGTTTCTGGATTGCACTAGCAATATTGTATACGTATCTTTCCCTTTACTTTTATGTACTTTATTTTATTCTCAAGCAGCATGTTGCAGAATAAATTTATAATAATAAGGCGATGTATGTTATAAACAAAGACAATTAAATGCATATGTTGATGCATTTCTGAATTATTCATGCATATTTCAATAGATCAAGGTGAAATAAACAGAGCTGGAACTAGATGCCAATATATCCATAGTTGTACTTTCTGCCCACTTGCAGTAAATATATGTGATCTTTTGGATACAACAGTATCTCATTTTCTAGCATGAATTTTTTTAAAAGCATGTCATATAGGATTTTTTTTCCATTGCCCAAATAGACACACATATCAAGAACAAAGTGTCTTACCTGAAGTGAAACATCCTTATAAGGAAATTGTGTCCAGTGCTTTCTTAAAGGGACATGGACCATTTCCAGATTTCACTAGAAATATGATATTACTATGTATCCATTTATTTTTATATATTTTGTTTTATTAGGAAGTGCTGAAAAGCTGTGTTTTTCTGCCTAAAATCACACAAATTTTACCAGTTTGAGCCTGACTTCTGCAGCTCATGAATACACAGACTGAAATGCAAATTGGCCTATCAGTGACCTCCCTCAAGTATCATATTGCAGAATGTATTCACTGATTGGTTATTATTAGACAGTGTAACTCCTGTTCTTCTGTTTGTAAGATTTTATGAAGAAAAAAACAGAGCTTTTGAGCACTTTTGAATAAAATTTAGCACACACAAGTAAAGAGATATATATGTATATTATATTCTAGGGAAATCCAGGAACCTTCCATGTCTCTTTAAGTATCATGTAAGGACCTGTGACAGCATGTAAGGACCATTCATAGGCTATTTTCTTTCTCCCATATAAACTCTTATAGCGCTAAGACTTCAGACATAAAGAATAGCTCCAAAGAAAACACTTAAAAAACAGCAGTTTAAGTGTAAAATTTGAGTCTGCAAAGTGCAGCTCCCCAGTAGGCACTCTACATAGCTAAGTCCTATACAAATTATACAATAAACCGCCAGTTCCTAATAAAACTACAGCATGCATTTCATACCTGGGTGTAGGAACTGGGGGGAACAAGGGATACATATGGCCAACATTTTTTTGGGTGTATGTATGTATGGGGAAAGCATCTCAACAGTCTTTGTATACCATAAGTTGTATTAACACCACAATTATTAGAGCTCCTATACCCATTATTGCATATTATTTCTCCTAAAGTAACATTCGTGTGAGGTCAGAATCTTCTACAACTCACTTGCTTTTTTTCAGTATAATATATAGTTAGGATTGTTACATGGATCATTTGTGTTGGCAGACCTGCTAATAACTGTATGTTACCACATTGCTTTTGCAGGGATTTGGCAGCAGATCTTCTCAGGATGATTGCTAGTAATGACCTATTCCTAGTAAAGCTTTGTGCATTTTATCCAGGATGCGCAGCAGAGATAAATGATCTACACAATAAAGTAAGTTCCAGAAAATGACATAGTTTCCTCTAATAATGCATTTATCTGGATGCATAGGGCCTCATTCAATTCGGGGCCGTACCTCTGCCGCAAGTCTGCGATTCCTTGCTATCGGGTTACGGCCCCACGCAGAGCTACGTCTACGCTGCTAATCAATTGGCTGGCGCCGCAAGGACGTCCCCTTTCCCACTAATCGCAAACCATGCTATCGGCAGTAAGCATTTGCCACAAGCCCGTAAATCGGGTTTCAAGCCCGCAAACTCGGATAAATGTAAATGCAAATATAAATTCAATCCAGCACTTTAAATGATGGGGAACACAATGGGGCACATGAAGATTAATAGCAAGACATTCTCAAGCTTGCACTTCGCCAAAATCCAATACTTCATTTCAGGTTTGATTTCCGTCCAGTCCTCTGGGCTTGAATGACCTCCAAGCCCGTAAATCGTTATTCAAACCCATACGGGCTTGGAGGTTGAAGCCCGCAAACTCGAAGCATTGTAAATGCAAATATATATTCAATCCAGCACTATAAAGTAAGAACGTTATGGGGCCTCTTTGGTGTAAGTAAGCTGTGGTTCACGTTTAGCCATTGACGGAGGGTAAATCGTAGCAATTGAATAGCGAATAGGCATTTCTTGCGGCCGCAACTTTCGGGGCCGCGAAAGAGCAAAGGCTTTGAAGGAAGCTGTGTTTGAGCAAATCGCAGGGGATCGCAGCTCGAGGCTCATAACCCGATCGGAGGGTGCAAACGTAAGCCAATTGAATAGCTAAGTAGCTTGTGGCCTCCCCTTGCGGCCCCACAGCTCAAAACGTAGCAATTGAAAGAGGTCCATAGATTGTAGTCATCAATGCATAGAGATGGCTGGAGAAACTCAGCAGTGAACTAAACAGTGAATTGTTATACAAATATCCATAATACATCAGGGGCGTATTTAGGCTTTATAGGCATGTTCAGATTTCTTCTCCACCCAGTTATTCCTGCCACTAATTGGTAATACAACTGTATATGAGCCAATAGCATAACATACAGTGGTATGATTTGTGCACAGACCAGCAACTTTAAACATGTTTTAATAAAATTTAAAAAAAAACACTTGAAATGTTTATGTCCCTTTACATGTCACATTACACATACTGCACCAAAGTTGTTCATACCAAAAGTGCTGTATCAACTGACTTATTGCATATTATCAAGCAGCACAGAACAACTCTGACTTGAGAACACAATAAATGCAAAATATAAACCTGATCTCCAGAGTCCCACAAAGCAGACATAAAATTGTCAATTAAAAAAAAAAAAAAAAAACTCTCACTGTGCCTTAGGGAGTTCAGCTGCACCTCACTGACAAGGCCCATAAAGGCCGAAACGCGTCTGGGGTTTGCCGTTTCTCCTGTTCAGGGTAGAATTGCCTGGTATTTCGGGGCTGGGTCACTCTTTTGAGTGGGACCAGACTGATATACTACAGGATATTTCTCCCTGTGAAGGGCACAAGTGAGCTAAGAGAGGTTGCTCTCAGAGTGGCGTATCATGGCCATAGAACTAACCTATTAAGATTGGTTCGTTCTCTAATGAGCACCTCTGACTTAGTTTTTTTTTTTTTTTTATAAAATTGTCAATGACTACAACCTGTGTCAGAAATTAGTAGCCTGCTTTACATTTTATTTCTTGATCATATTTAAATGTACATTATTGTTTTGCAGTGTAGTCTGCCAAGTCTAGAAGAATGCACACAATTAGCAGAGAGTGTTCATGCAGATGGAGACATCTTCCAGGCTGTCAAGTATTACTTGCTAAGTTCAGAACCTGAAAAGGCCCTTCCAATTGGGATTCATTTTGTGAAAGGTACTGTATATTGTTGAATTAATTAACGTTTATCTGATTTTGTTTGGTAATTCATCTGGATCAGCTATCCTCTATACCTTTCAGACCTGGATATGAGATCCAGAATGTCTCCCAGGTCCTCTCTACATTGTTATGTCCCATCCCACTCTTTCTTTCCATCTTCTATCCCCATCTCTTACATTTTTACCTTCTCTTTTCTGTAAGCCGAGGCACGATGATGGCAAAGAAAAGAAGTGTGGGAGTTTATTCATTCTAATCAGTGCAAAACAAAGCAGAACGGATCTGTCTCAAATACAAGGAACAGTAAACAGTTTAACAAACAAGACATGACATCATTTATTTTAGAGCAACAATCCTAGGTACAGTCACAGGCTGCAAAGGTCCCACCTGCCCACAGTTTTTTCTACATATTATATAAAAAAAAGATTACAACACAATGCTGCCAGCAAAAATTGGGGTGAGATGTACTTTGTTTGTATTTCAGTAGCACGGTTCACCGCATTCTTTCGTTTAATCTTTTCTCCAAGCATTGCAGTGTACGATAAGACAAGTGAAATGCCCACAGCGTTACCTAAAAAATGAAGGATGGAAACAAAGAGAGGCTTTATTCTTATAAATAATGTACAGTTATAATAAATGAAGACATTCTTTCTAGCTGCACAAGGAAATTGAGTGTGACGTTCTCTCAGAGGCTGTGGAGAATACTACTGAAATACAGAATCCTGAAACTGAAAACCTGTAAATAAACGTAAATATCTAATATAAAAGCATATACTGTACATTAAGCATATACATTAACTTCTTTACGCAGATCTGTAAAGAAGCCTTGGGCTGGCTCAGTTACATTTTTAGTCTATGTGTACACTTGAGTCGATACATCTTCTGTGATATACCCCAGCAGAGAGTGGCTCATTGGACATGGAAGAATTAGCGGACGTGCTAGTCATATATCAGTATGATTGAGCTTTTCCTGGGTGAAACAGCACTAACAGAACTTGCATTATAGGTGTGTAGGGTGATTTTGTTCCCCAAGCAAAAAGGATGTTCATACACCCCAACATTCTCTCCTTCATTTCCATCCTCTGTTTCCTGTATTGTCCTCCTCAAACCTTGTTCCATTTACTTTCTTTTCACACTTGCTGCTGCTCTCCCACACTAATGACTCCATTACATAGTGCCCTCGCCCCTCCCTTCTCTCACCCAGCCCTATTTTTTACTGTTAATACTATTATTAAAAATAATGATAGTAATAAAATATCATTGGTGAAATAACTCTTCATTACTGCTTTGATTTTTCTTTCAGTTTTTACACACTGAGCACTGATCTACTTTCCGGTCTCTCTCCATATATTCTTTACGTTATTGCCCTTTCTAACTCCATTTTCTTCTATCTCAACTGTCCCATTATTATTATTATTATTCCTGTTTTTTTTTTCTCTCAATATGACAGAACAAATTAGCAGTTCAGACTGGACTCTGGACACCATTTGTCCAATTCTTGATCTTCTGAGCTACATCCGAACAGAAAGATTAGTACTCCATAAATGTAGTGAGTGAGTATGATTTTGCCTGTTACAAGAAGTCTGTTATGCTCAGAGCTAGGTCTCCTGTGTTTCTTTGCTTACATCATAAAATAGACCTTCCTCTTACCTGATAATGGTTATGTATTAGAAACTAGCAGAAGTAACCGAATTGGTATATACCCTAAGGTTATATCAGAGTCAGAAATATTTTAGCACCTACTGTACATGTTTCCAACTTAAATTAGTGGTGTGACAGGGTGGATGTATGCACATTATTATTTCCAGTAATTGCTAACTACTGCCTGGGTCTGAACATGCTCAGTCTTTTCGGTTTCATATCACTTTATACTGAAAATAACATAGCCATTGGTAATGTGCAGCTACTGTCAAGAATCCCTCTATGTACATGTTTGGAACATTCAAGAATATTTTACATGAAACATGAGCACTGCAGAGGTTCAAAAATATAGCATTTAATCTATCTTCAGACTGCATTTGCAACAGTATAACTACAGTACACTGCACTGTATGTTTGTGTGTGTATCTCTCTCTCTCTCTCTCTCTATATATATATATATATATATATATATATATATATATATATATATAATTTGTTATTTAATCTAAAACTGTATTTTAATGAAGAATGTATGATATACATTTTTCCACGACTAGCTGCCTATAATAAATTTCCCCAATCCCACATCAAATATCAGTAAATAAAGGAAAACCGTATGTTATTATAGGTAGCAATGGATGTTAGTGAATCCCCTTGTTTATGTTTTCTTACAGAGTCCGCAATGAGCTCCTTATACTATGTGGCTATGCTGGTGCTTTACTTGCTATAAGAAGACATTACACTAGTATTGTTCCTGCACTTTATGAGTACACCAGGTAAATCATTACATAGATCTTGCTAATGTGCTGCTCTCTTATTAACTAATGGTAAAACAATTACTGAAAATCGAAAATAATCATTTGAAACTAGTATTGTAGTTGAAGAGGTTTTTGTATAACCCTAACTTCTAGTGAATAAATTAGAAAACTCAATGCTTTTTTTTAGGAATATGAGATTAAGTTCATACCATTGCAAATATCATATTTACATAATATATATTTGAGAATTAATGTACTCCTTCCTGGTATGATTTACCTGCCAGATGCATGGGAACATAGTCTGATCACACAGATGTCAGGGAGGGATATTTATTAAGCTGTCAGGTGCTATGATGGCAATGCTCTTGCATAGGAAATAGTGTCTATTGGATACTATGATGTACTTTATCACAGAGGTTAAATCAGCATCACCTTTACTCTGTGTCACACAAAACCAAAATATATCAAAATTCAATATAATTTAAATTATTTTTCTCTCAATGTACCCTCAGCATCATCCACATTTACAAGTGGGGAGGCCAATAAATATGCCCTCCATAGTACCTAACATTAAACATTTATGCCATGGGGTCCTCAAGGACCCCCAATGGTACCCTACCTACCACCACAGGGGTGAATATTGGACCCCCATGCAAACAACTCCCCATGGGGGTCCATAAGACCCCCCCAAAAAACACTTATTACAGTAAAATAAAAAAACACTCATTCCAGAGCTTATCAGAGGTCTGCTACAGGCCCTATCATAGGTGAGAGTCTATATCTCCCTGCTATAGACCCAAATCATAGGTGCCCTTGAATCCTCAAAGAAAAATGAAGTCTTCTCATAAATAAAACAACAAAGTCAGAGGTGCTCTATCTCAGAACAAACTAACCTTAATAGGTTAGTTCTATGACCACGATAACCCACTATGAGAGCAACCTCTTTTAGCCACTTGTGCCCTTCACAGGGAGAAATATCCTGTAGCATATCAGTCTGGTCCCACTCACTAGAGTGACCCAGCCCCGAAATACCAAGCAATTCTACCCTGAACTGGAGAAACAGCAAATCCCAGACGTACATTTCGTCCTTCATTGGGCCTCGTCAGTGAGGTGTAGCTGAACTCCCTAAGGCAAAGTGAGTAAGGAGTCCATGTCTGGAGTCCCCTATCACCCTTAGGGAGACTAATCCCTAAGGGTCATTTGAATAAACAAAACAACAAAGCAACCATAGTGAATGTAACCAATAGTCTTTTTTTTATATCAGAACTACTCTGGTCAGTAGACATTGAATAATGCATCAGGCTTATAATGAGTGAATGCCAAATATAGGCCTTGTGTTACTAGCGCTACGGAATATGTTGGCGCATTACAAATAAACGATAATAATAACAATTACTGTGAGCCTAACATTCAGATTTTTGGACAGTAAATAGATGTGAAAACTCCTGTCAAATAGGATTGTAATGCATTGTCAGCACCTGTAGAATCTACAAAGCTTTACATTCAGTGTGGGCAACCTTTTTTTTCAGCTGATATAAAAATTGTCTGTGCTAAACATATTTTTCTCTTTGCAATTATTTCTAGCCAACTTTTGAAACGTCGTGAAGTGTCTGTTCCTCTGCAGATTGAGCAGCTTTCAGTGGAACTAGATGCTTGGAGAGCATGCACGCAGTCTAACAAGTAAGTGTACAGGCAATAATGTATAAGAATAGAGTGAACCTTGTATATCCACTATTGAAATAACTACACCACCATTTGTATTACTGGAAGTATATGCCAAGAATATAAAAACACAAGAGAGAGAGCAGTATACTTATAAATCCAGCAGTACATAAATTGACAAATTACAAATCAGAAATATAATCACATTAAAACAAAGCTTTTAATATATACAAAATTAAAAACAAGTATAAAATAATTTAAGACACAACTGTCCTACAACCAAAATATTGTAAATTAAGTCCTAGACAGGCAATAATGTGTAAATGGATTAGATTGTGTCTTGTTTCAGAACAAGAACATCAAGGCAAGTACGGTAATGTGTAATAAGGTACTGGAGAGGCCAGAAGATGTCTCTACTTGAATGTAGGTTATGATATAAAACATTGTAACTAGGGTAAAAAGTTCAAAAGTACAGTTTACTTCAACAATTGCACCTTCTAAACCAGAGATGGGCATCATATTCAGTGGTCAATCAGCACTGCACAAGGGCTACACCAAAAATTTCAAATAGTTTCAAAGATGTCAGGGTAAGCTGAACAGGAAAAATAGGGAATCTAGCCATCAAAATAGGTGGAAAAAAGCTTAGAGTTCTGTCCCCCAAAGCAAATATAATGTAATTTTTTTGTATGTGGCCCATTATTTATTTTTCTATGGCTCTAATGGCACTAAGTAGGTAAATGGAAAGCTGTTTGAAAAATATTCATTAATATGCTTCCGTTTAAAAAATGTATCTGATCATAAAGATCCATTGGAATAAACAACTACAATGTTTTATCGATCTTAAGTCATTAAAGGTTATATGGACACATATTTTAGCCCCATAGCATTGTAATATGCTTTACCCACTGACAATTGTGCTAAAAGTGCATGAAACACAACTCTAGAAAAAATTCCCCTCTCAATAGTATTATAACGTAATATAGCAATGCAGTATTCAATAAAACAATAAAGTAAAGCCAAAGATTTAATATTTAAGAATGCTGTAATTTTCTGTTACCGTGTTTCTTAATTTTTTTGTCTCCTTAAAGAAAAATGATTGGTATATTGTCTGTGCTTTTGACGTCACCTAATATTTATTATTCAATAGATCGAGTGATGATCTTCCATACACACCTCCAACAGAATCGCAAAGAAAGATACATTCCAGCCTTTTATTAAAAATAAAAGAAGAACCTCTTAAGGGTTTGATCGGACCAGACTATGTCACAGGATCTAATCTCCCAAGTCACTCTGATGTACACGTATCTTGTTTGACAGGGCTGCGAATACAGGTGCGTCTTGATTTATTACTAGTGTTGCTAGTTGGCCAACAAATATCGAACATTTGTAATGCCACTTAGTGTGTAGGCTTGTACACGTACTACTGAAAACTGCTATAGAGACTGCAGTATGTATGTGTGTGTGTCTGTCTGTTTGTGCATCTGTCTGTCACACCATAGAAAATACACTATACATTGTATGCGCTCACAGCTGAAACCACCATATGGGCCTCATTCTATTATCGGCCGCAGCCGCTGCGGGGCCGCAAGGACCGGCCGCAAGCTATTCGGCTATTCTATTCCCTTACGGCCGTAGGCTCCGGCAGGCTTGCGGCCGGTGCCTTGCTATCTCTTGCGGCCGATCGCGCCGGAGGAAAGCCTTTGATCTAAAACGGCCGCAAGAGATTTGCAATTCAATTGCTCCGGGAAACCTCTCTGCAAGGCTAAAAACGAGCCGCAGTTACTTGCAGGAAAAAGGTCTCGCTAGCACCAATTAAGCACATAAAATAGCTCAAATAAAGCCATCCTGCACTTTGAGAAGACTATAAAGGGATTTTAGGTGTTAGAAAAAATAGCACATAATTATCCTGTACTCAAACCCGTAAAATATTTCATTTTTAATATCCGTAAAATATACATGTAAAAAGTCCAGAGTGCTTGGAGCACCTCAGACACGCCCACGCCGCAGCCGGAAAATAAACAGTTAATTTGAACTCGGGTTTGGGCAGATGTGCAAGCTTGAGAGTGGGTTCCTTTTATTCCTCATGTCCCCCAATATGATCCCTAGCATTTACAGAGCTGTACAGTGCAGGCTTGAATTTATTTTTGACTTTTTATATTTCACAGATTACGGCCGGTTCCAAGATATGCGGCCGGCCGTAAAAGGAGATCCTTGCGGGGCCGTATAATAGAATCGCGAGTAAACTGAACCCCCGCAAGGAATCGCATCCTTACGGCCGATTTACGGCCGATAATAGAATGAGGCCCTATGTATATATGAATCCACACCTTCTACCACTTACCACTCAACATTTCCATCCATTGCTTTTCACTTGAAATACTGCTTTTCCTTGACTTGTTCACACCAAATATATGCACTTTAATAACTTTTGTTACTTTGCCTAATATATTCTACTCAATCTTTACTTCACATGTTCCTCTATTTCCTGTTAATAGTTTGCCCAGACCATTATGATATATTTGAGTAACAATGATAAGAAATGTGCATTAAAAACTATAAAAACAGCATACAAAACTCTAGAAAGAATATCATATGATTGCTTTACAACTTTGTACTTTTCAAAACCAGTCGTATAACACCTTGACAATGATATAACATTCTTGATAACATGTCTTGTATGCATGCCAGTATAAGATATAATTATATTCATTTTCATATAATCTTCACAAAATATTATTTTCTCATTCTATTTTTACAGGGTCCTGTATTTTTTCTGGAAGATGGCAAGTCTGCAATTTCTTTGAATGATGCTTTAATGTGGGCAAAGGTGAATCCATTTTCACCTTTAGGTACAGGAATTCGACTAAATCCCTTTTGAAATTTGATTGCACTGTACATTTTCTCTAACGATTATTTTGTTTTTTTAAACGACTTGGTCATAAGTGGTCTTACAGTGCATCTAATATCATGTTGCTGCCCACTCAAACTGTACAATAATTATATTTTTTTAATTTAGTGGATGAAATCAGCATTTCATTCTCAAAATGCAGCTGTTTTGATTGTTGAAAATAAAATAAATATTAGTTTAGTAGTTTGAATTCCCAAAGAACAAAATATTATGTCATACAGTCTATGTATTACTTTTTTGCAGATTACAACCATGTCATATACAAATACTGTTGCATACTGTATGTTCAGTTAAAATAACTTCAGTAGCTTTTGCTTGAATAACTCAATATAAGCTGCTTGGTGTTATGCTAGTGTTGTATATATGCCAAAAAAACAAAGAATAAAACTGTGAAATTTATTACCATTTTTAAGTAATGTAAACTTTTATCACAATTTGTACTGTAATTCTACTGAGTGTAGTACACCACAAAATATAAATATATGAATGCTTACATTTTTTATTGTATACATTTTCCTCACATTCATTGTTTATACAAATGTTCTATTTACAGAAATAAAGTGGTATAAATCAATTTTGGTTATTTTTTTTAGGAAAATAGAAAGACATATTTTTTATTTATGTTTTGTATTTTTTAGTGATTGTCATATTGTAATATTATATTTCTTTTTAAATTTACAGATATATTTATTTTGATATTCCCATTTTACCTGCAAAGTTTTAAATTATATTACATGACTAAACATGTTGCAACATTTATGTTTCTTAATTTATTAATTTGTCTATATGTTGAAATGAAAAGTATTATCATGAGACAGCAAGTTTATATATTTTTCAGATAACAATTTTGTGCTAAAAATTGAAGCTTACAGCTTTTCACAATGTATACGGCTTCCTATTGAAAAGATGACCAAATACAACTAATTTACAAACTAGGGCCCTAATTCAATTGCAATTTGCCCAATTGAATAAGTGTCTAAATAAGCACATAATATATTTTTTGAAAGAAGTTTTTAGTTAGTAAAGATCTATCCAAAAGCAAGGTTTTCACAAACTAAAAACTTATTTGAAAAAAATATGTTATGTGCTTATTTAGAGCCCTATTCAATTGGCCAAATCGCAATTGAATGAGGGCCTATGGGCCCTATATAAATATCTGCAAAAGCATTTATGAGTGCCGTAGCAGCATAGTAAATCCTATCTAGTTATGTTAATCCCTCATCCCTAAAACATTGTGAGCCAACTCCTCCGGGTCACTGCTAGGAGTGAACTTCATGAAACAGCCGAAAAGCAAGGAATAAATCTCCAGTGATTTTTGCTCTGACAATAAATTACAATTTACACTGTGACACTCTGACACCCAAACCCTATGCTAATAAGATTTTTGGATCACTCACAAATCAAGGCACTGCCATAATTAAAAAAACAGAACAAAGATTTATATGTACCAAAGACCACTCGCAAATGGTTTTCCAAGCCTTGCTGAGTAATCCAAAAGCATTTAAAGCCACAGTATAGCACAAAAAGCATTACAAAATAACAAAATGTCAACATTATTTGACACTTAACAATTCAATATCAATGTATGTGTAATTAAAAAATATGATCGTATTAAGCACATTTTATAATAAAAATCCAGGGTAACACACAACCCAGTACTCAAGGGCTTAATACATGTCACAAAAACATGTTGCCTAGGAACAAACACTCTAATGCATTGTCTATAAATATATCATAAACACATATTTATTTATTAAAGCTATAAATACAATTGTCAGATATATTTCATATCAAAATATATTAATAAATAAAAAAACAATTTCTTTACATATATATATATATATATATATATATATATATATATATATATATATATATATATATATCTAATGTGTCCTTGCCGCAGCCTTGTTAGGGCACATGTTATGGCACTTCCCACTCATTATAATATTCATGACATTGCATTTCCCATTGGCTCCTATAGCCGTTTTTCATCTGTAAAGCTTGGTTTGACTACTCCCTACATAGAAATCTGTTGCATCTAAGAGCCCTATGCAAATTGTGCAAGTTGTGAACTTCACAACACAGACAAAAAGCAAGGCATAAATCTCCATTGAGTTTTGCCCTGACAGTAAACTACGAGTTACTCCCTAATACTCTGACACCTAAACCCTATGCTAATCCAAAATTAATTCTAACACTAATTCTAATTCTAAGCACTACATTACCCTATTAAATTAACACAATCGATACCTAGTTAACCCCATATATACCTATTTAACACCATCTATACCTAATTAACCCCCTCTATACCTATTTTAACCCCACCTATACCTATTTAACACCATCTATACCTAATTAACCCCATCTATACCATGTAATACCCTCACTACCTAATAAATCCCTCCATTAACTATCTAACCCCCCAAAATTAACTAAACCCCCTCTGTGACAACCTGTAAGTTGAATGGGGTATGATAAGAGCCTATTGCCCAAACCTCTCCCCACAGGTATGCCCAGTTCGTTTTACCTCTGTACAGCAGGAAGAACTTCTAGCCCTTGGGTTTGACTGAGAGATGTCTGTGGTCTTGTATAGCATACAAATCTTTCTAAGTTCTGAAAAGAACTTACTCCAGCAAACAGAATTCCCAGCATCAATAACGAAATTCACACTTTAATTATGTGAACCAGTATAACAACATTTATTGAAATGTTATACCACATTTTAGCAACAACAGACCAATCAATTCAAATGTGCATCCAGGGTTACATCCAATCCTTCCACTGCTGTATTCTTGGTAGGGGGAAATATCATACAATAGGCCTGGAGACATCAGTCTGAGGCTTGTGATACACAGAGAGAGATACTGGTGTCATGTGACTCTTAGGGGTCAATTATCTCCCTAATCTTGTTAATAAGGGACTAGTCCATTAATATGAAATATTGGGCATATACAATATTTCCCTTGTAAGGTCTAGCCCCCCCAAAGCACAACACAGACATACATCCCATCACTCCCATTATGTTCATATGCACACCCCAACTATAAACATGGGTACCACAGTGTGGGCCCTCTGGCATCCAGGCAACCTTAAACAGGCATAACATGGAATAAGACATAAAGCACAACATCTGTTATCCCATCTCAGTGGGCCCCTTTCCTCTGGCACAATAACCCTATCTTCTAAGGCTGAGGGCATCAGTCTGTTAGGTATTGCACAGCAGGTGCCTTGGCATGCTTCAGCCATGACAACTCCTGCCTCTTTCTTTTCCAGTGTAGCTTGGGGAGTCCATTGGATTTGAGGACTCCTCAACTACACTGAGGTTTAGTGATTCTCTTGTCCAGGATGAATTCTCTCTCATTCCCAATGGTGTAGTGATCTTCCCATGCCCCTGGGGAAACATATAAGACCACTAGCCTGGAAGACCCTTCAAGGCAGTACTTCCAGGCTAGTAGGTCCAGCAAAAACTTGGGACGGTCATTCACCAGCAAAACCCTCTCCTTCCAGGCAAGGGATAACTGCTGATTCTGCGATGGTACCAGGTATCCGGGGTAAAATAGAAGACTCCCACTTCCCCCTTGGCAATGATCTCAGCGAGTGGCCCCTCCTTTCCAGTGGTAGAGGCACACAAACAGTGCCTTGGGCCACTGCAGGGGAGGCAATGCAGGGAGGCCAGGTGACAAACCACCCTGGGGTATCCTTTGTGGAAATCCAGGAAAACTGGCCCATCCAGTGGTGAACAAATCTGGCGTAATCCTGGGGCCTCACCCTTCCCAGCCAAGACTGTACATACAGCTGACTAGTGGTGTTTGCAACAGTCCATGGGCCTAATTGACCACATATGGCCAACATTCTTCCCCTCCCCATGTCTGCTCCTTCCCTTGTCCAGTGTTTGAGTCCCGTGGGATCTGTTGGGCCTTCTGGCTTACCCAATTTAAGTAGTTTAAGGGGGATAGCCTGTTCAAGTGAAGGTTCATCAGGGGTTATCACCATCCCACCCCCCAACAGCCAGGGCCACTGTCCCCTTTCCCCCCCTCCTTTAGGTAAAATATTCTTCTGGGGCACCCAATAAAACAATAGCTCCACTGAGGACTGTACCTGCCGCATCTGCCAGTCTGTACTCCTCCTGATGGCCCTATCTAGCGACTCCACTCCTTGGGGCCACGCTGAGCTCACTGTCTCCCAGCCTCCTTTCTCTGGAACTACTGCCTGGGTACAGCCCTCACCTCCCTCTGGATCTTTAGTCCCTGGATCCTTGGGCGCTGGGTCCACCTGATCTGCTATTACTGTCTGGGATTCAGACTCAACTGCCTCTGGTATGCACCCATCATGAGTGGTATTATCCTCATCTGTCCCATTCATAATAACATTTACCTGGGCCTGGCCCATTTGTATATCCGCATAGACACAGTCCCGGTCAGACTTCATAACATCCTCTCCCAAGACCCCTTGACGTTTTATGGGGCCCTCTGAGGGCAAGTCCTCAGTGGTTACAAAGTCCATACAGTCCCCATCTGGCCCAGCCATAGCACAACTTATCTGGGCTCCCTTGGTCTCTGGCACAGGATCTTCTCCCCTGACCTACTGTCAGGGTTTTCCCCAACTTGGAGGCCAAAGCCCATTTCTGGCAGCCTCATCTAGCAGATCCATATGCTCTGCTTCTAGTTGTAATTCCTGCCGGATCAATTGCATCAGTGTAAACGCCTTATCCGACCATGGTGCCACCCCCATAGAGTTACAATGTTTCTTGAGCACATCCATTGTATGCTGACACGTGCCCACCCCACTATCCAGAGGGCCATATGCCAGCTCCCAGAGTGCATCTTTTAGCCCCAATGACAAATAGGGCTCCACACCAGGGTTTCCCAACAAGGCTGCATACTGGTCCTCGAAGTCCCTTTCCTGCACCACCAGGTCCTCCAGCAACTTTGTCAGCTCATGACCCGGCCATAGTCCCAGAAACACCACCCATTGGTTTAAAAGCGCTGTTTCTTGACAGTCCATTCCAAGGACAAAAAATTGTTCTGTCTCCACTGGGGATAAGCATTCCCCATCCACAGGAGTTGGGAAAGGGCCATTGCATACCCCTCTCCTCTCCCACTGTGCCAGGACAGTCCTCTGCTGATCCATGCTTACATGTGGAAGCCTTTCCTCTGGTCTCAGCTCCATCATACCCTTGTAAGTTTCTTTCTTCCTCTATTCCACAGAGGTCCCCCCACTGCCACGAAATGTGAAAACCTGTATTTCGAATGGGGTATGATAAGAGCCTATTGTCCAAACATCTCCCCACAGGTATGCCCAGTTCGTTTTACCTCTGTACAGCAGGAAGAACTTTCAGCCCTTAGGGTAGACTGAGAGATGTCTGTGGTCTTGTATAGCATACAAATATTTCTAAGTTCTGAAAAGAACTTACTCCGGCAAACAGAATTCCCAGCATTAATAACAAAATTCACACTTTAATTATGTGAACCAGTATAACATTTATTGCAAAAGCAGACATATTTATACCACATTTTAGCAACAACAGACCAATCAATTCAAATGTGCATCCATGCATGATTACACCCAATCCTTCCAGCTCATGTTATCACCCCTGCCTGCCCGTATAAGACAATCACCCAGTGTTTTCCCTTGACACCGCTGTATTCTTGGTAGGGGGCAATTATATACAATAGGCCTGGAGACACCAGTCTGAGGCTTGTGATACACAGAGAGAGATACTGGTGTCATGTGACTCCTAGGGGTCAATGATCTCCCTAATCTTAATAAGGGACTAGTTAATTACTATAAAATATTGGGCATGTACAATATTTCCCTTGTAAGTGCTAGCCCACCAAAGCACAACACAGACATGCATCCCATCACTCCCATCATGTTCATATGCACACCCCCACTATAAACATGGCTACCACAGTATGGGCCCAGTGGCACCCAGACAACTTTAAGCAGGCATAACAAGGAATAACACATAAATCACAACATCCCCAATGTTAACCCATCTCATTGGGCCCCTTTCCCCTGGCACAATAAGTCTTATAATGCTGAGGGCATTGGTCTGTAAGGTATTTCACAGCTGGTGCCTTGGCATGCTTCAGCCATGACACTCTCTAATTAACTAACCCACTTTACCTAACCCCCCTTAAATGACCTTTCCCCCCTAAATAACTAACCCCCTCTAATTAAAACACCTATCCCCCTAATTAACTATCCCCCACTAATTAACTAAACCTTCTCTAATTAACTAACCGCCCTCTAATAAAACTACCTATCCCCCCATTAACTATCTAGCCCCCCTAATTAAGTAATTACCCCCTCCCCAATTTAATATCTAACCTCCCCCTAGCTAAATAAATAACCCCCTAATTCAATAAAATGAATCCACTACTTAAAATACAAAACAAAAATTACCAAAAATAAAAACACTTACCGGAAATAAACTCCCTGGCATAGTGGGGGTTAGTAGGTGGCAGGGGGTCCCAATTGGGACCCCCTGCAGCATGGTAGTTAATTCAGGTTCAAGGGGGTTCTTTAAGATCCCCTCTTGCAGGGGTTGACTTTATTTTCCATGGGGTCTGTATAGGGCATGGGATGCCTGGAGATTCCTTCCAGTGGGGATTTAAATGGAAGGAAACCCCAGGGTATGACATTCTCATTTTCTTTTGGCTCCTAGAGCCAATTCTTATCTGAGAAGCTTGGTTTGGATCCCCCCACACTGCAAAAGGGTTTATGGATGAGAGCTGAGTGCCCTAATGTAGCTAATTTTTAGCATAGGGTTGTAAGTTAGGGGGGAAAAAGCTCCCACAGCATTTTTACTGCATTCAACTAAGTTAGAGCACTAGATTAACATAGGGCTCTTATTTATTAAATTTATTGCTGAATACATCATACGTAAGACCGAACTGGAAAAATCCAAAGTCAGAATTAATATTGCTGGGAGAAATAACAACAACCTCAGATACACAGATGATACTTCTCTGGTAGCTGAAAAAGAGGAGGAACTAAAGGACTTATTGATGAGGGTAAAAGAATATAGTACAAAAGCTGGTCTGCTGCTCAACGTTAAAACGACGAATATCATAGCCAGTAGCAATCTCAGCTCCTGGCAAATTGATGGGGAAGAAGTGGAGGCAGTGACAGATTGTATTTTCCTGGGATCCAAAATCTCTTCAGATGGTGACTGTAGTCATGAAATTAAAAGATGTTTGCTTCTGGGGAGGAAAGCTATGGCAAATCTGGACAAGCGATACTACAGGAAATCAAGCCAATATGTTTGATCACATCATAGTTGTCAATAAGGTCATGGAGAATCAGGCACAACTGAACAACAACAATTTTGGACAGTACATATACAACTGGTACTCATACACATATCAGAATCACATATTAGAATTGTCAAACTGTGCGTTGTCGTCAAGCTTGCTAGCCTCGCAAAGCAAAGTGAGCAGTTGAGGCATTGTAGCACGTGGGACTTAGGCTGAAATGGCGCCAAAGGCGCCCCTACGAGCCTCGCAAAGCGAGGCGAGCAGTTGAGGCACGCTGGACTTAGGCTGCAAGCAGTTAAGGAACAAAAAGACAAAAAATAATAAAATATTAATTAAAATACACTCACACACAGCACGGGGGAGAGCCAGGACGTCTGGGAGTAAGGTTGCTAGCGAATTTGAGCCAAATTAGCCATGTTTCGTCACTCGAAAATCGGCTAAGCTAGAAAAAAAAATGTCGGACAAAAAACGCAAAAATGTCTGAAACTGGATGAAAACAAGGCTGAGAAAAGCCAGGCACGCAGGACTTAGAAAATACACAACGCCAAAAACGCCAGACTTAGAAAATACACAACGCCAAAGACAGTACAACGCCAGGCACGCAGGACTTTGAAAATAAAACCAACGCCAGTCAGCGCGTGCCATACAAACATTTAGAAGACACATATAGAGGAGAAACACACAGGGAAGGGACAGGGGGGAGATGCTGGAAAGAGACACAGGTCATTCCCAAGTACAAAACTTGAAGGTTAATGAACCCTGCAATGAGCAGCCTGTACTGTAGGCGGGAGGAAAGGTTCGCAATGAGCGCCGAAGGTGCTCAGCGAAGCAAAAGCCTCACATTGTGTGGCAAACAGCATTGCCTGGCTTACACTTTTATGCCTGTGATTTTTGGATGAGCAATTCGCTAGTTATTTCTAATCATCACACAAACATGGAATCTCATTATTCCATTCACTTATTAAATATACTAATGCAGCAAATAATTTTGTGGACTGGGGGTGATACTGGCTCTCTGGTAATCACCTCCTGTGTATTGCCATGTATTACAAATTTACCACCTTATGATAAATCTACAGCTGGATTTCTTACTAGGCAAACAAGGCACCTGCCTAGAGGTGCCTAATTTGCATAAAAATGCATGTACATTTCTTTTTATTTACATTTCTTTATACAGGAGCTAAAAGCAACTTTTTTGTTTAGGGTTGGGGGAGGTAGGTGTGAATTGGCAGTCTTGCAATGTGCTGCACTATTGTATAACAAACAGGCCATGGGAAAGTTCACTGTGTCCGCACCACCCAACTCCCTATTGCGCAACTAGATGCAGGAGGTATCAGTTCATTATACTGGCTCTGCCTCTCACTGCCTGCCAGAACTCTAACGGGACTTGAACCCCGGTTCACAGTCCTATGCATTACATGATGTGCCACCGTGGGCTGATAGTGGGACTTGTGAACTTCATATACTTGGCCCATTCTGCTGAATATTGATCCACTATTGTGGATGGACTTGCAGCTGTTTGAGGGCAACAAAAGCAAACAGACATTGCTTGGTTGTTTTGTTTCAGGGCTACAGCTCAGCATTTGTTCCGTGCATTCTTAATTTGATTTCTGGTCTTGGCCTGTCTTTACCCGATTTCTGGATTCCTCATTTTGGGATTGTTTTCAGATTGCTTCATTGTCTGCCTCCTGTCTAGAACCACAGGCTGCCTGTCTTTTCTATATGTCTGCTCCCTCTCTGTACGTTTTACTTGGATCTTCTTGCTACTGGGCTTCCCAGCACCAGGACTGAATATTAACAACCTAACATGAACCCAAAAAAGATAATCCCCCTAGGACCAGTGTGTCTTAGCAGCTCATCTCTCTGACAAAGGTAATACAGAACCTGCAGATTGAGATTGAGAGCGCAAATGTAGGCTCATACCCCCAGCCTGTACCTCCAGTGGCTGTTACTGCCAGCCCTCTGTCTCCTGAGCCTCAAATACCACGAACAAACAAATTGTGGGAGAGCGAACACAGTTTTGAGCATTCCATAATTCATGCTACTTTCAGCTACTGAAACCCCCAAATTCCCTGATTTCATTCAAGTAAGAACTGTGATAACCTTGCATTTACAAATAAATGCAAGGTTATGCATTTGGGAAGAAAAAATAGCCATGCAATCTATAATCTTAATGGAGCAAATCTAGGGGTATCAGATATTGAAAGGGATTTGGGAGGGCTTGTGGACAACCACCTAGGTAACAGTGCTCAAAGCCAAGCAGCAGCTGCAAAGGCAAATAAAATATTAGCATGTATTAGGAAGAGCATAGAAGCCAGGGAAGCAAATATAATTCTGCCACTATACAAATCCCTAGTATGCCCTCATTTGGAATATGGAGTATGATTTTGGGCACCACTTCATAAAAAGGACATTTTAGAGCTCGAAAAAGTACAGATAAGGGCAACAAAACTAATAAGGGAATGGCTAAGTTATGAAGAAAGACTAACCAAACTAAACTTATTTTCGCTAGAAAAAAGGCGTTTACGAGGGGATATGATTACCTTATATAAATACATCCAGGGTCAATATAAGGCTTTGTCAAGTGAACTTTTTGTAGCAAGAGATTTTCAACTGACAAGAGGACACCCTTTGAGGTTAGAGGAAAAAAGATTTCAACTTAAACAAAGAAAAAGGTTCTTCACAGTTAGGGTGGCTAAACTGTGGAATTCTCTACCAAAGGAGGTGGTGACAGCGAATTTGATAGACAACTTCAAAAAGGGGTTAGATATATTTTTGAATAAAGAGGGCATTCAAGGCTATCCTAGATAACTAGCGAAGGAATATTGATCCAGGGAGAAATTTGATCGCCAGTTTCTGGGGTCAGGAAGGAATTTTACTTTTTTTCCCCTTATGAGACAATTGGCAAAGTTTCAATGGGGTTTTTTTTTTCTGTTTGCCTTCCTCTGGATCAATTAACAATTAATAATAAATAGTCCACATTAAAAAGATCAATAGAGATCTAAAAAGGTTGAACTTGATGGACTAACTCTTTATTCATCCTCCAATACTATACTATTAATAATTATTTAACAACAAATTAATTAATAACTACTCCGCATATTGCAGATCAGAGGAGATCTTAACAGGTTGAACTTGATGGACTGAAAGTCTTTTTTCAACCTTAATTACTATGTAACTATGTAAAGGTGAGCCCATACTGAGGGCACATCATCTGCTTGAAATGCAAAGTCTTGTATTAGAAAAGCTACAGTCATTCTGAAATGCTATGGGAAGAATATTTGAGGATCCCTATAAAACATCTACTGTCAAAATGACCCTTCAGAATTTAAGACAAGGCCACAAAACTGCTGAAGAATATGTGGTGAAAATCAGGAGGCACTAATATTCTTTGTAAATAATATTAGGGTCTTTGTCCATGTACTGAATACTGTAATGATTAAGAAATGTTATTCCCTTCCCAATATGGACAGCCATGGATGATATAGGGTCCATGGTAAGGGTTAGGATGGAGATCCATAGGGACCCACGTGGTAAATTTTTAGTAGTGAGAGGTTAACAAGTCCCCACATAAAAGTACAGATGTTTAAAGGGGACTCTGGTTTATAGAGGGTAGCGTGGTATAGGTGGAGGGGTTATAAAGTCCCCTGCATTGATTTTTGTACATATTTTGCTTTTCCCTGCTATGGGAGGGAGCTTATATAGTTATTTAAATGGATAGATAAGTGTGGGAGGATGTTAGGGCTAGTGAAGCTTGTTCATGTTGATAGGAGGTGGCATGGCATGGAGATTACTGAAATTCAGACTTGGGGGTCTCCTACAGGTATATGTAAGGCATGTTGGGAAGACAGGAGCTACGTGCAATACCTCCTGGGTGGAGTCAGTAAACTTTATGTTAATTATTTTGTGGGAGCCATGTAATAGCTCTGCAAACTTGATTGCAAAAGCTCCTACTGGGGAAAGTCAACCTTAAGAGATACATATATACATACATACATACATACATACATACAGTGGATATAAAAAGTCTACAAACCCCTGGTAAAATGTCAGGTTTCTGTGCTGTAAAAAAACGAGACAAAGATAAATAATTTCAGAACTTTTTCCACCTTTAATGTGACCTATAAACTGTACAACTCAATTGAAAAACAAACTGAAATCTTTTAGGTAGAGGGAAGAAAAAATATAAAAATAAAATAATATGGTTGCATAAGTATGCACACCCTTAAACTAATACTTTGTTGAAGCACCTTTTGATTTTATTACAGCACTCAGTCTTTTTGGGTATGAGTCTATCAGCATGGCACATTTTGACTTGGCAAGATTTGCCCACTCTTCTTTGCAAAAACACTCCAAATCTGTTAGATTGCGAGGGCATCTCCTGTGCACAGCCCTCTTCAGATCACCCCACAGATTTTTAATCAGATTAAGGCCCCAGTTACAGCTGAAGAAAAACAGCTGCCACCACCATGCTTCACTGTGGGTATGGTGTTCTTTTGGTGATGTGCAGTGTTGTTTTTGCGCCAAACATATCTTTTGGAATTATGGTTAAAAAGTTCAACCTTGGTTTCATCAGACCATAACACATTTTCCCACATGCTTTTGGGAGACTTCAAATGTGTTTTTGCAAAATGTAGCCTGGCTTGGATGTTTTTCTTCATAAGAAAAGGCTTTTGTCTTGCCACTCTACCCCATAGCCCAGACATATGAAGAATACGGGAGATTGTTGTCACATGTACCACACAGCCAGTACTTGCCAGATATACAGCTCCTTTATTGTTGCTGTAGGCCTCTTGGTAGCCTCCCAGACCAGTTTTCTTCTCGTCTTTTCATCAATTTTGGAGGGAGCTCCAGTTCTTGGTAATGTCACTGTTGTGCCATATTTTCTCCACTTGATGATGACTGTCTTCACTGTGTTCCATGGTATATCTAATGCCTTGGAAATTCTTTTGTACCCTTCTCCTGACTGATACCTTTTAACAATGAGATCCCTCTGATGCTTTGGAAGCTCTCTGTGGAACATGGCTTTTGCTGTGGGGTGCGACTAAGAAAATTTCAGGAAAGACCAACTAGAGCAGCTGAACTTTATTTGGGGTTAATCAGAGGCACTTTAAATGATGGCAGGTGTATGCTGACTCCTATTTAACACGATTTGGAATGTGATTGCTTCATTCTGAACACAGCTACATCCCCAGTTATAAGAGGGTGTGCAGACTTATGCAACCACATTATTTTTATTTTTTATTTCCTCCATCTAAAAGATTTCAGTTTGTTTTTCAATTGAGTTGTACAGTTTATAGGTCACATTAAAGGTGGAAAAAGTTCCGAAATGATTTTTCTTTGTCTTGTTTTTTTACAGCACAGAAACTTGACATTCTAACAGGGGTGTGTAGACTTTTTATACACACACATATATATATATATATATATATATATATATATATATATATATATATATATATATATATAAATGGGCTTATTAATGTATTATTCGTTTTCTGTACTTTGTACGGTGGAGAGCTTTTCTAACTTTTGTGCTCACCATAAACTAAATGATTGTTGTGGAATACCCAATCCTACAAAATCTATTGCACAAACCAGAATCTACCTCATACTGATGATAGCCAAAAGCTTGAAAGAGGCCTGTATATGAGTGATTCTTGGTTTGTGTAAAATCCAACCCAACGCTTTGCTTAAAAGCTGTTTAATACAGCGGGCATATGCTTTAAGGGAGCAATGTATAAAGTTGCTATTTTTGGATTAAAAGAGTGAGGTACATTGTATTCTCATTTGCATGTCCCCGCCTTTTAGACATGCAAATGGGCTTATTAACGTATTTATATATATATATATATATATATATATATATATATATACACACACACACATACATACATACATACATATATATATATATATATATATATAAATATATATATAATACAAAAGTAATAATAAAATAGTGATAACAAAGGTTAATGATATACATTGTAACATGTTAATATTGTTTATATTTTAAATTATGAATATATGGAGGCACCAAAATATTTTAGGTGCTTAGGGCCTCTAAAGGTCTTAATCCGGCCCTGGCTCCACTCCTCTGACTTCTTGGAAATATATAGAATTTTGAGGAGCCACATGCTCCCCTTCTTGCTCATCAATATTCCCCCTTGAATTTTGTGAAGTGTTCAGTAGGTTTTTTGTCTATAGCGATGCAGCATAAACATTACATTTTGTTATTTGTCTTTTTGCAAAAGTATTTTATTTGGATAGTCTGGGATAGTTACGTTAAACGGCTATTGTGAGAGCCCTATTATCATAAATAGACATTATCATAGATAATAAAAATAAATACAATTCACACTTTAGGCGTATATTATTTATTTTGGGACCATATTTTAACATTCAAAGGTGTATCTCAGAATGTAAATGAATGTTCTCCAGTTTCTTCTCCAAGTACACTCTAAGCAGTTGAAGATGCTACAGAATTCCTGCTGGAAGCCATAAAACTTCGGTCACCTTGCTTTACTTTGATTTCTTTAAATTGAACAGTACCTGTTTTGCTTCGCATGTCGGATGCTTCAAAAACAAAAATGACAGAACAATAATGAGTGATACACCCAGCAATCAAGTTAAATAATAGTAGACACCATTCAGTTCTGTTCCATCTATACACATTTTCAGATATAATTTCAAAAATAAAATTATAGAAAACTGAAATAAATTGAAAATATGCACCATAATAAATTTCTTCTATTGCCTGTTCATAGAAGTATTGTAAATAACATTTTTAAGTTGAAGAAAATAAACCTATTACAATAACAAAAGAGCCCAGCTTGTTTGGTTATTGCACTTAAATTAATAATCAGAGTCATTTTTTTTACCGCCTCCCATTCCCACATGTGGCTTCTCCAACACTATTGTCAAAAAAGCAGTATATACCATGTACAGATGTACAGATATCAACCGAATGGACACAAGACCTTTTGTAAATGATGTCAATTTGTGGAAGTGTAGAGCTGTGCTGGAGGATAATAAGTAAGATATGCAATATTGTTCTTTTCTGTAGCTTAACACATAGGGCCATATCTTCTAAAGTGAAAACTGTTGGAGACCTTTTACAGAGCCTCCAATATCCTATATGGCCTATGTACCAAGAGTTCGCATACCTATGGTCCATTTTGTTATGAAAATCTTTACATTTTACTGTCTGATATTTTAAGAAAAAATACCAAGAAAAAAATTGCAAATTTTAACTGTTAATACTCACAGGAAGAAGGTGGAGATGGTAAATCTCTTGAGGATATTTCCTCACTTTTCTCAGGATCAGGGGGAAGACGAATTGCAAGCTCACCCATTGATGGTTTTAGATCAAATCGTTCTGGTGGAAAAGGACACACAAAAAAAATAAGATATTAGTTAATTGGATGTTATACTTTTTATGACTTTCATTAGCTAAGCATACAAATAACATTAAACATGTAATCCTTGCTGTAATACATACAAAGGATCACAACAGATATTAAGAAAGCAATAAAATTATCTAATTTTGCTATAAAAAGTATCAGTAAACAAAAATGTTATATAATGCACAGAAGTATCACATATATAGTTGTGAGCGTACGAGTTGTTGCTAACGCTGCGGGCTCGCGTAGCGAGCCCGCGGGCCTCGCGAAGCGTAGCGAGCCGCGGCCTTCGTGTAGCGAGGTCACTGGGCAAGGGCCTCAAACCCTCGCAAACTTCACGTCGCTACTCAAAAAACACGACACACAAATTACGACACTCGCTAAATTTTACGAGGAACGCAAACAACCTACGAAACACGTTACCACACATTACGACCTCGCAAACATCGGACGCAACACGCCGACATACAAACATTTAAAACACAATACATACACACAGCACATACATAAAAAGCTTACCTACACCAAGAGGGAGCACCCAGGACCTCAAAAATACAACTTAGACCTCGATTTTACTCGAAAGAAAAGAGTTTTGAGACTAAAAAAAAATCTAAGCGACAGAAAAAATGGCCGCTGAACAAAACGAAAACGAGGCTACAGCACTCTAAACTCGCAAAACACCACAAGAAACTCGCAAAACGCCACAAACCACCTACGGATATTCATACCACACAGTGCACACATTCAGCGCGCTTACACAGCAGCTCCACACCACTAATGCTGCAGCAACATCAACACAGATTGCCAGCTCTTCATCACAATGCTTCAAAATAGGTACAGTATATTCATGTATTAACGTAGTATATATTTCATTATTATACACCAAACAGCATTAGCTACCTTACAATTTCATTGCCGTCATTTTTTGACGGGCAATTCGCTAGTCATAAATAATACCTTGTTGCTTGAGAAAGATCACAGATAAAGATACTAAGACTGAGCGTGATATCCGGGCATATCAATATTCACTGGCTTTTAGGAAAATGAGCCCAGCAATGTGCAGAAATATAGAAGTCGGCCATGGGAAGTTTTGCTGCACTGAGCATGTGCTGTAATCCTGAGCAAGATTGCTGTGCTTTATAAAGTGCTAGTAACTCTCTCTTACTTTCTCTGTGCCCTCTCTCTCTCTTTGTGCCCTCTCGCTCCCTCTCTCTCTCTCTGTGCCCCCTGCCTCTGCCCTCTGTCTCTCTCACTCTCTCTGTGCCCTCTGTCTCTCTATGCCCTCTGTCTCTCTCTCTGTGCCCCTGTCTCTGCCCTCTGTATCTCTCTCTTTGTGCCCCCTGTCTCTCTCACTCTCTCTGTGCCCTCTGTATCTTTCTGTGCCCCCTGTCTCTGCCCTCTGTCTCACTCTCTGTGCCCCCTGTCTCTGCCCTCTGTCTCACTCTCTGTGCCCCCTGTCTCTGCCCTCTGTCTCACTCTCTCTGTGCCCCCTGTCTCTCTCACTCTCTCTGTGCCCCCTGTCTCTCTCACTCTCTCTGTGCCCCCTGTCTCTCTCACTCTCTCTGTGCCCCCTGTCTCACTCGCTCTGTGCCCCCTGTCTCACTCGCTCTGTGCCCCCTGTCTCTCTCACTCTCTCTGTGTCCCCTGTCTCTCTCACTCTCTCTGTGCCCTCTGTATCTTTCTGTGCCCCCTGTCTCTGCCCTGTCTCACTCTCTGTGCCCCCTGTCTCTGCCCTCTGTCTCACTCTCTCTGCCCTCTGTCTCACTCTCTCTGTGCCCCCTGTCTCACTCGCTCTGTGCCCCCTGTCTCACTCGCTCTGTGCCCCCTGTCTCACTCGCTCTGTGCCCCCTGTCTCTCTCACTCTCTCTGTGTCCCCTGTCTCTCTCACTCGCTCTATGCCCCCTGTCTCTCTCACTCGCTCTGTGCCCCCTGTCTCTCTCACTCGCTCTGTGCCCCCTGTCTCTCTCACTCGCTCTGTGCCCCCTGTCTCTCTCACTCTCTCTGTGTCCCCTGTCTCTCTCACTCTCTCTGTGCCCTCTGTATCTTTCTGTGCCCCCTGTCTCTGCCCTCTGTCTCACTCTCTGTGCCCCCTGTCTCTGCCCTCTGTCTCACTCTCTGTGCCCCTGTCTCTGCCCTCTGTCTCACTCTCTGTGCCCCCTGTCTCTGCCCTCTGTCTCACTCTCTCTGTGCCCCCTGTCTCTCTCACTCTCTCTGTGTCCCCTGTCTCTGTCCTCTGTCTCACTCTCTGTGCCCCCTGTCTCACTCGCTCTGTGCCCCCTGTCTCACTCGCTCTGTGCCCCCTGTCTCACTCGCTCTGTGCCCCCTGTCTCTCTCACTCTCTCTGTGTCCCCTGTCTCTCTCACTCTCTCTGTGCCCCCTGTCTCTCTCACTCGCTCTGTGCCCCCTGTCTCTCTCACTCTCTCTGTGTCCCCTGTCTCTCTCACTCTCTCTGTGCCCTCTGTATCTTTCTGTGCCCCCTGTCTCTGCCCTCTGTCTCACTCTCTGTGCCCCCTGTCTCTGCCCTCTGTCTCACTCTCTCTGTGCCCCCTGTCTCTCTCACTCTCTCTGTGTCCCCTGTCTCTGTCCTCTGTCTCACTCTCTGTGCCCCCTGTCTCACTCGCTCTGTGCCCCCTGTCTCACTCGCTCTGTGCCCCCTGTCTCACTCGCTCTGTGCCCCCTGTCTCACTCGCTCTGTGCCCCCTGTCTCACTCGCTCTGTGCCCCCTGTCTCTCTCTCTCTGTGCCCCCTGTCTCTCTCTCTCTGTGCCCCCTGTCTCTCTCTCTCTGTGCCCCCTGTCTCTCTCACTCTCTCTGTGTCCCCTGTCTCTCTCACTCTCTCTGTGTCCCCTGTCTCTCTCACTCTCTCTGTGTCCCCTGTCTCTCTCACTCTCTCTGTGCCCTCTGTATCTTTCTGTGCCCCCTGTCTCTGCCCTCTGTCTCACTCTCTGTGCCCCCTGTCTCTGCCCTCTGTCTCACTCTCTGTGCCCCCTGTCTCTGCCCTCTGTCTCACTCTCTCTGTGCCCCCTGTCTCTCTCACTCTCTCTGTGTCCCCTGTCTCTGTCCTCTGTCTTACTCTCTCTGTGCCCACTGTCTCACTCTCTGTGCCCCCTGTCTCACTCTCTCTGTGCCCCCTGTCTCACTCTCTCTGTGCCCCCTGTCTCACTCTCTCTGTGCCCCCTGTCTCACTCTCTCTGTGCCCCCTGTCTCACTCTCTCTGTGCCCCCTGTCTCTCTCACTCTCTCTGTGCTCCCTGTCTCTCTCACTCTCTCTGTGTCCCCTGTCTCTCTCACTCTCTCTGTGTCCCCTGTCTCTCTCACTCTCTCTGTGTCCCCTGTCTCTCTCACTCTCTCTGTGTCCCCTGTCTCTGCCCTCTGTCTCACTCTCTCTGTGCCCCCTGTCTCTGCCCTCTGTCTCACTCTCTCTGTGCCCCCTGTCTCTGCCCTCTGTCTCACTCTCTCTGTGCCCCCTGTCTCTGCCCTCTGTCTCACTCTCTCTGTGCCCCCTGTCTCACTCTCTCTGTGCCCCCTGTCTCACTCTCTCTGTGCCCCCTGTCTCACTCTCTCTGTGCCCCCTGTCTCACTCTCTCTGTGCCCCCTGTCTCACTCTCTCTGTGCCCCCTGTCTCACTCTCTCTGTGCCCCCTGTCTCACTCTCTCTGTGCCCCCTGTCTCTCTCACTCTCTCTGTGCCCTCTGTATCTCTCTCTCTGTGCCCCCTGTCTCTCTCACTCTCTCTGTATCTTTCTGTGCCCCCTGTCTCTGCCCTCTGTCTCGCTCTCTCTGTGCCCCCTGTCTCTGCCCTCTGTCTCTCTCACTCTCTCTGTGTCCTCTGTGCCTCTCACTCTCTCTGTGCCTCTCACTCTCTCTGTGCCTTCTGTATCTCTCTCTGTGCCTCTCACTCTCTCTGTATCTCTCTGTGCCTCTCACTCTCTCTGTGCCCTCTGTATCTCTCTCTGTGCCCCCTGTCTCTCTCACTCTCTCTGTGCCCTCTGTATCTCTCTCTGTGCCCCCTGTCTCTCTCACTCTCTCTGTGCCCTCTGTATCTCTCTCTGTGCCCCTTGTCTCTCTCACTCTCTCTGTGCCCTCTGTATCTCTCTCTGTGCCCCCTGTCTCTCTCACTCTCTCTGTGCCCGCTGTCTCTCTCACTCTCTCTGTGCCCCCTGTCTCTCTCACTCTCTCTGTGCCCCCTGTCTCTCTCACTCTCTCTGTGCCCCCTGTCTCTCTCACTCTCTCTGTGCCCCCTGTCTCTCTCACTCTCTCTGTGCCCTCTGTCTCTCTCACTCTCTCTGTGCCCCCTGTCTCTCTTTCTGTGCCCCCTGTCTCTGCCCTCTGTCTCACTCTCTTTCTGTGCCCACTGTCTCTGCCCTCTGTCTCACTCTCTTTCTGTGCCCACTGTCTCTGCCCTCTGTCTCACTCTCTTTCTGTGCCCACTGTCTCTGCCCTCTGTCTCACTCTCTTTCTGTGCCCACTGTCTCTGCCCTCTGTCTCACTCTCTTTCTGTGCCCACTGTCTCTGCCCTCTGTCTCACTCTCTTTCTGTGCCCACTGTCTCTGCCCTCTGTCTCACTCTCTTTCTGTGCCCACTGTCTCTGCCCTCTGTCTCAATTTCTCTGTGCCCCCCTGTCTCGCTCTCGGTGCCCCCCTGTCTCGCTCTCGGTGCCCCCCTGCCTCGCTCTCGGTGCCCCCCTGCCTCGCTCTCGGTGCCCCCCTGCCTCGCTCTCGGTGCCCCCCTGCCTCGCTCTCGGTGCCCCCCTGCCTCGCTCTCGGTGCCCCCCTGCCTCGCTCTCGGTGCCCCCCTGCCTCGCTCTCGGTGCCCCCCTGCCTCGCTCTCGGTGCCCCCCTGTCTCGCTCTCGGTGCCCCCCTGTCTCGCTCTCGGTGCCCCCCTGTCTCGCTCTCGGTGCCCCCCTGTCTCGCTCTCGGTGCCCCCCTGTCTCGCTTTCGGTGCCCCCCTGTCTCGCTTTCGGTGCCCCCCTGCCTCTCTCTCGGTGCCCCCCTGCCTCTCTCTCGGTGCCCCCCTGTGCCTCTCTCGGTGCCCCCCTGCCTCTCTCTCGGTGCCCCCCTGCCTCTCTCTCGGTGCCCCCCTGCCTCTCTCTCGGTGCCCCCCTGCCTCTCTCTCGGTGCCCCCCTGCCTCTCTCTCGGTGCCCCCCTGTATCTCTCTCTCATGGTCCACCTCAACACATTACAGCCACCAGTGATCCTAACTCTAAATTTACTCTATAAGCCCCATGATTGTTATCTACCAGATTACATAGATCAACTGATCCATCTCTTCCAAGATATAATGGGTTTAGAGAGCCACTCACTGTATACATTTCAACTTGATACTACCTACTTATAAGCAGTAGCTAAATTGTGCACATATTTTTAAATGCCTTTAGTAAGTAACACTTGAAAGGATTGCATGGACAGACCGTGTTGAGGTCATAAAACCTAATAAACTATATGTGTGTATACAACTTTAAAAATAAGTATTTGTTGAACAAAGACACAACATAATACACTTTAAATAATGTCTTGTTGTATTACTCACGTGGATCATCAATTCTCTCCTGCTGCCTCTGTTGCAAATGTAATTCCATCACAGCCTGAACCTTCTGTCTATTTATGAGGATATCGGGCTCTGCCATTAATTCAGTCAGTGTAATGTTGTTCTTCACGGCTTTTGTTGCTGTGGAGCGAGCAACCATGGGCAATTTTGCTTGGTAACAGCGATCTGTAAAGTCCACCTCATTATCTTGAATAGCTTTGATTCTGAAAAAATACACAATAATACATAAATAATGATATATACTTATTGTAAATAGTTGGAACCAATATAACTTTCTCTAGGAAAAGCCAACATAACGTGTCTAGCTTATCTAAGAGATTAACAGTTATCCATCTAATAAAAACGTTTGGGAGTGCTTTATACTGTAAGTTATTTGCTACTTTTCTTGAAAGAAAAAGGAGTATCTCATTTGATTTGCAGATCCTGACGTTACCTGCTATTTATAAGCAACAAGTCAACAGTTCTGTGGGAAGGAGCAACTGGAGGAGTCTCCCAGGGAGCGCCATAGAGTGGGAGGAAGTATTAATAGAGGAGGAGATGGATAATTTAATAACTGAAAGAACAAGCTGTTTGGAAATCAAAAGTCGACATATAGAGAAGTGAAGAGTTATTGATTCCTGTGCACGTAAAGTTCATGGATTTTGAATTTGATTACAGATAATATAAGGAATCATTAAGGAGAGTTACAGAGAGAAGAACAGCTAATGGGTACAATTAAAGAGTCTGGATAAAGCATTGAAGATAGGAGTGGGATTGACCAGTTAAGTAATCAAATTAGAAATGAGTTGCAGTAGTCAAGGCAGGCCGCAATGAGAAAGTGAATTTGTGTAAGGATTGGATGAAATGTGGAGATGATGTATTGGTCAGGTGAGTCGAGGAGTGTGGAAGATGACATTATTTTACTTTTCTGAACCCCTACAACTTTACTGAACTCCCAAGATATCCTGGGAAGTCCCATGACCAATATTTAGCATCCGGCCCTTCACATTAAGCTTATTGTCTCAAACACTGCATTTGGTTTTCTTTAGTATGTAAACTTGTGAGCAGCAACCATAGGATACTCATAACTTTGGATAAAAGTGCCAGATACCCCAGAACGCAACCTCTACTTTTCTTGTATCAGTATGTTTACATCTGCGGTGTCATTAACCCTTCAACCAATGCATCATAAACACAGATGCTAGGTCTTCCTAAATAATTTTACAGCCAAAAGCACTTTAGATAAAAGTGCTATATAAATGTGAAATACATACAAATAAATAGTTGAATTGTTTACTGAGATGAAGATTTAAGGGATGAGTTGTGGTAAAATAACAGCTCAGTCTTTGAGACGTTTAGGTGTCAGGGAGTTATCCACACAGCCAGTTAGACACAAGTCAACAGAGAGAAAGAAAGATAAAGAAAGGAGAGAGATGTTTTGGGGAAATACTCAAAAAGTAAAGAAAATTGCATATTACTGATGTATTATTTTACATTGATACAAGACGGAAATGTAATTCTTTTACATATATGATCTAATCTGGAGAATTACTTTTACTTTTAAAAGAAAACTAGCTGTTCATATTATAGTAAAGTGACAAGCTCCTTTTGGTGTGGGTTGTATTTGGAAAAGAGACATGAATATAAATAGTTCCAGAATCTCCATCAAGCTTTGCTATGTAAAAACTAAAACTATGCAGTACATTAAAGGTTTATAACATATGACATACCGGTAATTAGCTGTATAAACAGCTTTACAGCTCTTAACCAGAGCATTATTTTTTTAGTAATAAACAGAAATTGTGTAACTAAACAATAATAAATAAAAAACCATATATTTGCTATATAAAGTTTTATGAGAATACTCACCGCCGGTGTGTTAACATTACGTACACGTCTTGTAGTAAAAGTTCTGCTGCGCCAGGCTTACAGTGGATTGTCCCATCAATTAGCTCTTTGGCAACATCCAAGCTTCTTTTTTGGAAGAACTGCAGTAAACACAATAATTGTATGTATTTAAATGCTGACATAGAGCCCTATTAAATTGTCAAAAATCGCAATTACTGAAGCCCGAAATTTAGCCCGCAAAAGTTACAGATATTTAATAGGCCTCTTCTTGCTCCCTACAATCAGTTTGTGGGTTACAAGCTGAAAATTCCTGCGGTTCTCAAAATCGTATCTCCGACCCATCTAAGCTTTTGATCTTTCAAGCCCGTAAATAGCAAATGTAGCAAAAAATTCTATGAGTATTAGAGAGGACTTGCAAGGGGGTTAAACACTATAAAAACACTATAAAAGCCAAAATAAACACAGTACTGGACTTTAAAATACGGGGAAAGTGATGAAAAACATTAGAATTAATCGCACAATAATCTCAAGCTCTCAAATCTGCAATAAATTTTTTTTTTTTTTACGTTTATTTTCCGTTTTATATCAATCTCGGGAATCAAGGAGTTAATATAAGGCCATTCACATGGACTATAACAGTTTCTTCATTCATTTATATTGATTCTTACATTTCTTGATGGCAAGTCAGATCGCATATCGGACATCTAAACACTAATTGATTGATGCTTAAACGCCATGTTTTACTGACATCATGATGATGGCCTCATTTACTATCGGCTGTTTCTAAATTGTTACTTACGGGCTTGCTTAATTGATCATGATCATGCCCTGAAATGCTACGTATGGTTACATGGTTTACGGATTTGGCTTTCGGCCATGTAGATGCAGGCTTGTTAGATTAAATCGATCTGTTGCAATTTAATGAGGCCCCTAATATATATACTGTGAAACATTCTCGAATACCGTCTTTCAGATGAAGCACAACATCTTTCTATGTCTCTAAGTTTCAAGCAGTTTAACTTTTTAATTACAAAGTGTTGCAATGGGGCTCTAAAGGGCTTGTCTGCACTTAATACATCACGATCATTGGTCAGAAGGACGTCCAGACTTGCCTAAATTGACTTTAAACAGGTATTAAAAGAAAGTTTTACACTAGCAGGATTTATATTTCAATAAAAAAAATGTTACCTTTTATTACATGTTTTTAAATGCACTCACACAATATAGTGACTAAAAAAACCACCATGCTGGCTGTGGTAATGTGTTAAAGCCCTTTCCGATCTGATTTTACTTTAATAGGTGAATATGAAATATTCATTGTATTACAGTTGCTTTTTTTTTTTTATTATAAGGTTACCAATATACAGTTGTCTCAATTGTCACCTTCTCTAACTGTGACCAGTTGCTTAGTTTGGTAGCTAGAGATGTCCCATTTTCATATGAATGTAACGTGATGTCTTCTGGGTAGTACCAATAGAATATTTCTGCTGTGATGTAGCCATTTGATAAATCTCTGAAAGAAATATAAGAAAAATAAAAATGGATTAGCTGAAGAAAACAATTACCTTTGATTATATGTGTTGTAGTCCAAATCAATATTAATTGCATCATTAATAATTAACACTTTTGTTAGCACCCACATTAATTTAAGCACACTTGTCAAAATGCGGCATCATCTACATACCTGACATATTTATTGGAGGAATATAATTTAAGTTGCCCATTTGCCATAGCTAAACTCCTAAATAATAATACAAGGCCAAAGGCCACGAGGAAATCTTGAAAGGTAATGATAAGTTCAGCAACTACTAGATTATGTCCTTCAAATACTGTTAATTATTGCCTCATATCATAAGGAAATACAATTACATAAATATTGTAGCTCTGTATCCAACCTTGTCACTCTCAATAGATGATAGCTCTGTATCCAACCTTGTCACTCTCAATAGATGGTTTCTAACCTTGAACCCCCAATAAATGGTAGATCTATGTCCAACCTTGTCACTCATAATAGATTGTTTCTAACCTTGTCACTCCCAGTAGACTGTAGCTCTCTATCCAACCTTGTCACTCCCAGTAGATGGTAGCTCTCTATCCAACCTTGTCACTCCCAGTAGATGGTAGCTCTCTATCCAACCTTGTCACTCCCAGTAGATGGTAGCTCTCTATCCAACCTTGTCACTCCCAGTAGATGGTAGCTCTCTATCCAACCTTGTCACTCCCAATAGATGTTAGCTCTCTATCCAACCTTGTCACTCCCAATAGATGGTTTCTAACCTTGAACCCCCAATAAATGGTAGATCTCTGTCCAACCTTGTCACTCCCAATAAATGGTAGATCTATGTCCAATCTTGTCACTCTCAATAAATGGTAGATCTCTGTCCAACCTTGTCACTCCCAATAGATGGTAGCTCTCTATCCAACCTTGCCACTCCCAATAGATTGTTTCTAACCTTGTCACTCCCAATAGATGTTAGCTCTCTATCCAACCTTGTCACTCCCAATAGATGGTTTCTAACCTTGAACCCCCAATAGATGGTAGATCTTTGTTCAACCTTGTCACTCCCAATAAATGGTAGATCTCTGTCCAACCATGTCACTCCCAATAGATGGTTTCTAACCTTGAACCCCCAATAGATGGTAGCTCTCTATCCAACCTTGTCACTCCCAATAAATGGTAGATCTATGTCCAACCTTGTCACTCCCAGTAGATGGTAGCTCTCTATACAACTTTGTCACTCCCAGTAGATGGTAGCTCTCTATCCAACCTTGTCACTCCCAGTAGATGGTAGCTCTCTATCCAACCTTGTCACTCCCAGTAGATGGTAGCTCTCTATCCAACCTTGTCACTCCCAGTAGATGGTAGCTCTCTATCCAACCTTGTCACTCCCAGTTGATGGTAGCTCTCTATCCAACCTTGTCACTCCCAGTTGATGGTAGCTCTCTATCCAACCTTGTCACTCCCAGTAGATGGTAGCTCTCTATCCAACCTTGTCACTCCCAGTAGATGGTAGCTCTCTATCCAACCTTGTCACTCCCAGGAGATGGTAGATCTCTATCCAACCTTGTCACTCCCAGTAGATGGTAGCTCTCTATCCAACCTTGTCACTCCCAGTAGATGGTAGCTCTCTATCCAACCTTGTCACTCACTCCCAGTAGATGGTAGCTCTCTATCCAACCTTGTCACTCCCAGTAGATGGTAGCTCTCTATCCAACCTTGTCACTCCCAGTAGATGGTAGCTCTCTATCCAACCTTGTCACTCCCAGGAGATGGTAGCTCTCTATCCAACCTTGTCACTCCCAGGAGATGGTAGCTCTCTATCCAACCTTGTCACTCCCAATAAATGGTAGATCTATGTCCAACCTTGTCACTCCCAATAGATTGTTTCTAACCTTGTCACTCCCAATAGATGGTAGCTCTCTATCCAAACTTGTCACTCCCAATAGATGGTAGCTCTCTATCCAACCTTGTCACTCCCAGTAGATGGTAGCTCTCTATCCAACCTTGTCACTCCCAGTAGATGGTAGCTCTCTATCCAACCTTGTCACTCCCAGTAGATGGTAGCTCTCTATCCAACCTTGTCACTCCCAGTAGATGGTAGCTCTCTATCCAACCTTGTCACTCCCAGTAGATGGTAGCTCTCTATCCAACCTTGTCACTCCCAGTAGATGGTAGCTCTCTATCCAACCTTGTCACTCCCAGTAGATGGTAGCTCTCTATCCAACCTTGTCACTCCCAGTAGATGGTAGCTCTCTATCCAACCTTGTCACTCCCAATACACTTTTATGGTATTTTGCCCTCATTCTTGTTATTATAGTTTATTGAGAGTATTGAGTTGGGCCACTATTTATATGGTATATACCTAAAAGTACAATACTTAACTTTTACATTGAAATATTTATTTCATGTCACTGCCTCCAGTTTTAGATTATAATACTACTCACTATGTTTAATCTAGTCTGTAGGAGTATCTAGCAGATATACTTTTACCAGTCATTCTTATATGATCTATCTACTAAGGTGATGACAACCATCCCTTGCAGTCACATTGGGATATAACATATTCACACCTTCACGCTTATTTCCCACACCCTGTCTCCAGCAAACGGGAATGCTGTTCTACCTGCACACTGAGATCTTAGGCTAATCACGGAGTGGTGTGTCAATCCAACGTCTACCAGTAGATGAGCATCTGCCTTTTGGGTACCTCTTGCTTCGAGTATGAAAATACATCTTCGAAATCACATGGGATATAACAAAATTAGTATTCACCATTCAGTCAAATGCAGCTGTTGGGTCTATGCTGCATCACCCGTGAGGGCAGCCTCCATAGAGAGACTCCATGACAGAAAGAATCCAAGTGAGCCACCCAGTTGTGTCACAGACAGGCTCATTGTTGTAGGTCTTTGTATAGCACTTTCTCAACAAAATACATCCAGCCTGTAACAGAGCAATGGTGCCCAGACTTTTGTGTAGCCCTAGCATAGAGGATCCACCAGCTGCCGTGGCCCTTTATTTCTGCTTCTTATTTTATCTGCTGAAAACTCGTAAACTTACAATCTATCCTGCCACAATTATGCCTTTGATTCCAATATATTACATTAATCTTTCCCTGTTGCGTTCTGCCGACAGTACAACATTTTATCTGATTCCAATTCAATAACTAAATCAGTTATTCCAATCAAAGGTGGTTTAGCTAAACAAGACAAGTTCTTTCAAGTCAAAACGCATTTGATGTGCTTGCAATTTATTAGCATCTACCATTTCTAAACTTGTGATGTGTTAATTAACTTCTCTTTATTTTATGTGACTAAACAACTCATTACATGCAACATCAGTTAGAGGAGAATGATTTAAAAAGAAATTCCTGATTAAAAGTGAAATCAATTGCTGATTAAATTGCATATAGGTTCAAACAAAAGAAAACAGCAAGCGAACATCTGACGTTCTTCAGATTTTGAAAAAAGAAGAGGCAAAAGGTATTCAGTCTACAAATGTGTAGGAAACACTATGCTTTGTAGTGGCTTCAAAATGCCTTGTTAAATGGACATGGAAGGATTTTACTAGGAATATAATATACCTCTGAATATATTTACATGTTGGTACTTTTATTAAGGCGTGCTTATAAACTCTATTTATTCCACCTAAAATCATTCAAATTATATCTATTTGTGTCTGCTCTCATGAATAGCCAGACTTTAAAATGCAATGTTTAAAATTAGCCTGTCAGTGCCCCTTCTCAAGGAGCTTGTTGCAGAGTGTTGCCACTGATTGGTTGCTATAAGACACTGCCTTCATGAGCTGCAGAGGGGAGAAACAAGTCAGAAATTATTTCTATGATTTCAGGCAGAAAAAAACAGATCTTTTAAACACTTCTTAATAAAATAAAGTACACAAAAGTAAATAGATTCCTAGTGAAACCCAGAAACCTCCCATGTCCTTTCAAGTTTATGTTGACAATTTTACCATAGACGGAGCGGCCATTACGAAGCTTAGTAAATCTCAGGGCACTACAACCGAATGCCTGGCAGTATTGTGCTCTCAATCACAGTCATGGCATCCAGGACATCTGCTACTTCCTAATGAGCTTTCAGTTATACCACTACATACTCAATTTACATTGGGTCACCTTTAGTAGTAAAGTAAAGTGCACAAAATATATGCAAAATATGCAAATTTGCACTGCTGAATTTCCTATTTAAACTCACTGGAGAAAATATAAAATACTGAGATAGCCCAGTAGGTGTAATTAGTTATCATGTAAACAAACTTGGTGGAAAAAAAAACTTACAGTGGCATAGTATTAAGGAAGCTACAGGATCGAACAGTGTGGAAGATGCGGAGCACCAAGTGCCATTAATGTCAGAGCTGAACGTTGAGTGCGAGGTGTAAGTGCCAACTGACACTCTATAGTTGATCAACTCACCGCCCAAACAAACCAGGGGGCTACCAGACGTGTGTTTAAAATGACAGCACAGCTAACCCTGGTGTGTATGGGCCTCCGAAGCAAACGGCTGGTCACTGCACCCATGCTGATGAGGGTTCATTGTCAGAAACGGCTTAAATTTGCACAACTGGCGAGTCAGGCGTGAAACCTCTGAGAACAAACACTGAGCAACCATTATTGTAAGAACACAAGCTGGTGGCGGAAGCGTTATGGTCTGGGGAATACCTCTGGAAGCTCTCAACTGATTGGGTTATCTATCCACCCTTGCAGATCAAGTACGCCCATACATGTTGACCGACTTCCCTGAAGCAGATGGGATCTTTCAGCAGAACAAGGCAACACGTCATACGGACAGAATTGTCGGGGGGTGGTTGGAGGAGCATGACCAAGACTTCCGAGTACTTCCCTGGCCTCCAAACTCCCCAGACTTGAACACCATCGAGCACCTTTGGGACCTCCTCAATTGTCATGTTCGCCATATGGATCCTCCACCACGCACTCTTCAGCATCTGTCGGTCTGCATGGCTCCAGATACCCTTGCCAACCTTCCAGTATCTTATTGACTCACTACCACGCCATAAAGCTGCTGTCCATGCTGAACACAGTAGTCATTCAGGATATTAGCTCATTGGTCATAATAATGTGACCGGGCCGTGTAAATATGTTTTAAGGTCAGAACACACTACATTAGCAATGGGTTTTTTAGCAATGTTTGGCTATTAATACATGTTTTTAGAATAAAATATTTTGCCAAATGTTGTTTAGGAGAAATTAGTTATTTAAGCAAATTTTTCAGTGCTCTGTCTCAATCATTTACTATTACTTCTTGCAGTTTTTGGCCAAGTCCACTATTTGTGACATATTAAAGGGCCAATTACCTCATTGAAAGTGCTCTTCTTGGTGTGAAAGAACACAAGATTGTATGTTAAAATTATCTATTTTTTAATTACACTCATAACAGCTAAAAAATGATTTGAATTTTGGAAGTTTTTAATGTATGTTTACATACAAGTTTATCTTGCCCACCGCTCTTGCATGAGTATTAACAGAGGCTATGATTAAAAAAGCATGCCCTGTGTTCAGGATACACTGCACTGACCAGTTAACCCATAACTAACAGTTTAGGTCAGTCCAGCATTCCATGCTTGCACAGATAGATTTGTTAAGGGTTATTTATGTATCTCTACCCAGATAGCTCTGGAGCAAATCACTGGTCTGCATTGCTCAAATTCCAGAGAGGCCAGAGAACAGAGACCTGAATTTTCTGCCATAAGAAATTACAAAAATGACAAGGTCTCTTCAAACTGTAAATGTAAACAGCCTTGCCATTGACTTGAATGGGCAACACATTCCAGCAACCTGATTGGCTTTGGCAATGCCAGATGTAAACACAGATTTTATTTAATTTCTCAGTGGAAAATGCACATATTTAAAAAAATCAAAAAAGTATTTCAACAATTACTTTTCGGAGATCTTTACTGTGATGTGGTCCAAATTGAATTAAGTGGCCCTTTAAGCACCAAGAATCTAAAATTATTTTTGGAAAGGGTACTAATATTATGTTCCCTTCCAGATCACTGCCTTGGTGTGGTGAAGGGTCTTGTGTACTTCAATGAAGCTGTGAGCTAAACCATGTACGGTCACCCAGGATGGGTAGGTAACAGCAGAGAGGTCAAACAAATCACCTGGCAACCCACTCCAGTATCTTTACCAAGAAAACCTTATGGATAAGCACAGAGACAAGATGTGCCTAGTGTGCTGAGGTCCATGGGGTCATGGAAGGTCATTCCCTAGCTCTGCCACTATGTAGAGCCATCAAAAAAGGTTAATATATAAAGTAGGGTCGCAAAACACTGATTGCATTGTACAAAGGCTGATTGTCAGTATGTATCTGTGGGTGTACGACCCCTCTATGTGTAGTTTATACCACAGATACTGGCACTGTCTGCCCATAACTGGTGTTACCCAGCAGAGGGATTGGACACAAGGAGAATATCGCTCATACAGTAACACAAGCCATCAGCACATCTAGGACAGGCCGGTGAGAGGAGTGGATTGTATATAGTGACGAATGTATATAACATACATACTATATGATATATAGGTGTAGTAACCTACACACCAAATACTATACAGAGATCCCTGCACTACGTGCCAGTGAGACCCAGCAACACATACCCCGGTCCCTTAAACTTTCGGTACCTGCGGAAGTTTTTGGGGCAGAAACTGAGATCTAAACTTTGCAGCCATCGAAGGATCTCGCGGGGCACCCCAGTCCTTCGCGGGGTCTCCTGGTATGACGTCATGGACACCGCCATTGGGATTGCTGGCAGTAGGGAAAGCACAGAGTAACTAGTAGAGAGACGCTAGATACAGCACGTCACCATGACAACCGGACGCACGCCAGGGAGCCTTCCCGTATCTAGGGGAGGATCGTTCAGGCCACGCCTTACGTTTTGTACGTTGTTGGTCACGCCCCTCTGTCACATACATAGTTCAGGGCTGGTGAAAAGATCTGTTTCTGTGATGTTGTTTACGTCTATATAGCTTCTGATGAGATATATATATTGGCAGCCATTTTGTGATACTACAAGCTGTCTGCACACCTTTAGGGTGACAGTGCAGATCTTACAGGAGGATAATGTAAATGTAAATAGGAAAGAAAACTCAAAGGTGTGCAGTGTGTACAGAATGGAGGTGATTTACAGAATAACTGCATAATTAGGAAAATAAAGGGAAAATATGCAAAAAAGTGACTAGAAAGTGAGCTTAATATTAATATTTGTGTGTGCATGCTCTCCAGTGTAGAAGGTGTAACAGTAGATGAACTTTATGTGATTCACAAAGACCCTGAGTAACAATTGTAGGGATATGGAAAGTTTCTGAATTTCATTGGGTGTATACTATCACATATATAGTTGAACTTAGATCTTATGAATGTTGGTCACATTTACAATGTTGGTCACACAATGTGAGTGAGGTTGCAAACTAATTGGAGCCCTAATTGCCGTTTTTCGGAGATAGAAAATCGGCTAAGCGAGGAAAAAAATGGCGGCCGATAAAGCGTACATTTTCTCAAACAGGATCAAAACGAGGATGATGCAGGTAACACTTATTCCAAGCCAAAGGCGCTCATTGCACTTCTCGCAGGAATTAGAGATTGAAAACGGCCTCAAGATGAGCTCCATAGGTGCTTACAGCACTTAGCGCTCATTGCAGCTCTCACAATAGTGCCCTTTCAGAGTCCCTCTAAGGGTCGTCTGTCCCATCAGAGATGTCATTTGCCCAATTACGCTCCACCGATGGACGATAGAAAGAGATTGAAGACGCCCATATCCGAAGCCAGTAACACTTAACCAAAGCCCGTAACACTTAGCGGAAGCCAGTAACACTTAGCCGAAGCCCGGACAATATTTTATCAAGCAAGTAACCCGAAAGACCTAAAAAAATAAATAAATTACAAAATAATTTAAAAACCTCACACACAAGGTGCTCATTTCGAGCCACGCGTTGAGCGCCAAAAGGCTCTCAGCGCGGGGCTCGTGATGAGTGCCGAAGGTGCTCACATTGTGTGGCAAACAGCATTGCCAAGCTTAAAGTGGGAGGAGAGGCTCGCAATGAGTACCAAAGGCGCTCATTGAGAGACACGCGATGAGCGCCGAAAGTGCTCAGAGGGGGCAGAGCCTTGCATGTGTGGCAAACAGCATAGCCAGCTTTAAAATTGGATGAGAGGCTCGCAATGAGCCCCAAAGGGGTTAATTGCGAGCCATGCAATGAGCGGCAAAGGCGCTCATCGCGGGGCTCACGATGAGCACCAAAGGTGCTCAGAGTGGGCAGAGCCTTGCATTGTGTGGCAAACAGTATTGCCAGGATTACAATTTTTATTTTTGACGGGCAAGTAGCTAGTAATAATAATAATAAGTATATATTACATACCTATAAAAACAAATTGTTTAAATAAAAGCACAATGCAACTGTATATGATAATCAGATGTGTCATTTTTAAACATCTTTACTATTTAAAAATATAGTAATGGTAATCCTTTAGGCATTTATTTTAATTATTAGTTTTTATATTGTCCAACCCGCCACAGCCCCCTGTGTTGGGAGGGCCTGGGTGCTATGTAGGGATAGTATATTTATATATATATATATATATATATATATATATATATATATATATATATATCACTAATATTCCATTGTGTGTAACGCTGGCTAGCGCATGTGCACTACAGAAACTATATTCAGCAAAGTGCAGCGCTTTGCACAGTGGGGGGGGAGGAGAAAGAGACACAGTAGAGGGAGGGAGGGGGAGAAAGATACAATTGAGGTGGGGAAAGAGATACCGGATGGAGGGAGGAGGGGAAAGAGACATGGGGGGGACACAGGAGAGTGGGGTGAGAGACATGAAATATACCGCAAATTATGATGGGCAAACGACTAGTATATATATATATTTTTCTGTATTGAAGTGTAGGGGTTACCCCACCCTGGGCCACCTCGGCCACAGCAGTCCCCACTTGTAGTAGATGTCACTGGAAAGTGGAGTGTGCGCATCCTGTAGCTGTGCTACAGGCAGAGGAAATTCACGCAGGCAGGTGGTAAGGGTAGAGGAGCAACTATGGAAAAGGGTCTTGGGGGGAGCAGCAATGGGAAAGGGTCTTAAGAAAGATGCTGTTATGAAAAGGGGTCTTTGGAAGGGTAGCTGTTAAGGGAAGGGGAATTGCATCAGGGCCATCCATTCTCTAGTCCCACCACTGAGAAGTATCCAGGACTATCAGGAGTTCTGGATCACCAGATGTTGGACCTGTCTGCATGTGTTACATATACTGGTACCTCATGCTGTTAAATTTACAAAATGAAGGTGTTGTTTCTTTATGCCTCACTCCTATAGTATATTTCGTAGTCCATACTACAATATATTTTGTTTACCACATTTATAAAATAAAAAGACACATGTTATTTGCCATCTTTATTATTTGTGATGTTCGTCACATGACATAATACACGCACCAATTTAGAATAGAATCAGTGTCATATGTCAGTATCATTTCAGGTATTAAATTAATAATCCACATTGACAATTTATATTTCTTTTATCTTAATACGTAAAGATGATCTTTTGTTAGAACATTACGTTTCTGTCTCATACTTTTTGTATTATTTAATTATAATTTCCACAGGTAAAGTAAATGTGCATTGAACACACACCAGTAAAAATGAAAACATATCAACTGATTATTGTAATCACAGACATTTAAATCTCATCTGTATAAAATAGAACTTTTTTTGAATAGTTTAATAGAAATAATGGAGGTGAGAGAGGCTAACGTTTAATTAAATATTTATTTTAAAAAAAACATACATTTATATGGTGTAATTGCTTTAAAATGACTGTAATTCAAAAATGCTACTTTTACATTTTAATTGAAAAAAAAATCAGAACATTGCCTTGGATCAGAGGCTCATCAGTGTCAGGTTAATTCTGGTAACTGTGAAAACGTAATGTCATCAAACGCTGTCCAGTCTCATTGCAGAATCCTTGGTGGCCGCGGGGGACACTGTTCTGGTCGCTTTGGGACATGTAAGTATACTTACATTTTACTTTTTTCTTTTATTACTGGATATCCAGAGAGCTTTTCAATGCCTGTTCAATCCGACATACCATACCTAGAGTCTTATTCTATTAGAATCCCCTAAAATTACTTCAAACCGTAAATTTGGCTGTGGGTGCTTTTTTGTCTAAACTTCTAGATATACTCTAGTATCGCTAAGCCGCAACTCTTAGCCTCCAAACCTAAACCATGCCTTCGTAAGTAGGATTTCAGGGGGTGTCATTATATGAGCTCTCAATACTTAAACATTCCCATAATTTACATCTTAGACACAGCCAATAAAAACTGAGAACGTCATCATAATGTCAGTAAAATATGGAAGTTAGATGTAATCTGCAATTGGAGGCTAAGCATTTATGAGAGCCAATAAGTTATATTTGCCAATGGGGCTCACAGTCAAGCACTCTATAAAATGCATTTGAGAATCTGTTCAAGTCCATGTGGGTTTCATGATATGTATTCCCGGGATCGATATTACATCGATACTCAGAAATAACAGTTAAAAATAATATTTTTAATTGCATATTTGTGGCTTGAGACTGCTCTACAATTCCCATGCTCATAATATTTTTGACAGAAACTTGATGATGATGATGTGGGTCAGACTTTATTTGTTAGCTAGAGCTACGGGTCTAATAGAATATTCATTTTATGTAACTTTAATTATTTAGTGCTCGTAATGTTCGAGCTGTGCTAAAACCAATGGAGCAGTAAGCCCTAAGATGCATCTTTGGCTAGCCATAGTGATTGTGGGTGGGAACTTGTAATCAGATTGCGAGTAGCTAATATAATGTGTGGCAATTTTAAGAGTTAAAAGTGTCTACATTTACAATCTGGCCAATAGAATAGGGCCCATAGTGATCTTGAGAGACGTTATTGACTTCAAACTAGAATCCCTGTAAACTAGAACTCCCAGAGAAGACATGCCATGGTCAACACAACTGTAACTGTCTATGGGTTCACAAGTTTATTATTTTAGTATAGGATATTCACAAAATCTTATACATAAGAAATGCAATGGGTATTTGTAAGTCTGGAATACAGGTAATCATTTCTTAATGATTATAAATACAAATATATTTTATTATTTATGTAATCCCATAAATAAACACGACAATCTATTTGTCTGAAACTGAGTAAGTAAGCACTTTTACAGCAGTAGAGAATTATTGGAAGAGATTGTCAGTTCTTTTAAAACAACTGTAGTAGGTACAAGAAAGCTTTAAGTACATATGCAAATATATATAAAAAATGGCACATCAGTAGTATATAAGTGGGATCAAACTTTGTGATTAAAGCAAACAATAGTTTATACTTATATTGTTAAAGGGGCACTGGAAAGGATGTTTTTCTGCATGGCCACCTGCAGATAAAATGTAAACATAGAAGGATAGTTGCATATACTGGAGTAAGATGGGCGGAGCTACTGCCAGTGCAATGCACTGGGGCCCAGCTCTAGGGGGTCCAGTAAATCTTTTTTTTATATATTTAATTTTTTTTTAAAATTTCTGTAGTCTTGGGGCCCATCTCACCACTGGGGCCATCTCCAGCATCCCATGGACCCCTTCTCCATCCTGCCCCATTATGAGAGCTTTCTACTTTTTTGACTTCTGCAGTGGAACAGGAGGCCTGGAGGAGGAGGAGCAAGTCACTGAGAAATACCCAGCTGGACGAGGGAACGGACCAGACAGGAAAGGTAATAGACAGAAGGGAGTAGAAAGAAGAGAGGGAGGAAAGGGGAAAGGGAGGAGATGATGGGGAAAGGTGAATGAGAGCAGTGTGTGAGTGAGGGGAGGTAGGATGTATACAGTGTGTGTGTATCGTCAACTATAATAATTGTGGTAAGTGTGTAACGCTCCATGGGAGCGTACAGACTTACCACTTCCTAAGTCCGTACAGAGCTGCGTGCATGTGCAGCTCTGTATGCGTGCAGCTCTGTATGCATGCTGCTCTCATGGTGCAAGCGCATGCGCAGCTCGCAGCAACAGCCGCGAGCTGCAGAAGAGGAGGAGGGAGGAAGAAGACACATGGGAGAGGGGGGAGTAAAACACAGTGGAGAGGGGGAGGAAGACACAGGGGAGATGGGGAGGGGAGAAACAAACAAGGGAGGGGGGAGGAAGACACAGGGGAGAGGGGAGGAAGACACAGTGGGAAGGAAGGCACAGGGGAAAGAGACACAGGGGAGAGGAGTAAGAGAAAGAGACACAGGGGAGAGGCAGAAGGAGACACGGGAGAGAAGGTGGAGAGAAACAGGGGAGGGAAGGGGGGAAGAGACACACGGGAAGAAAGGGGGAAGAGACAAAGGGGAGAGAAGGGGGGAAGAGACAAAGGGGAGAGAAGGGGGGAAAGAGACACAGGGGAGGGAAGGAGGGAGAGACACAGGGAATGGGGGAGAGACACAAGGGAGACGGGGAGGGAGAGAAAAATTAAAAATAATACCGGGCAATTTACTATTATATATATATATTTCTTCTTCAGGTCTCCCAGAAATAGGCATTGTACTGAACTCTGAGAGACTGGGCAGGGACATGCAAATGAGAATACAATTGTATGGATTATACACAAGCCTGGAATCCTAACCGCGTACAGCTGTTTCAAGGTTACTGCCTTCATCAGCGTGGGGCCGGTTCCTAGCTTGTGTAGTAGATTTTATGAGGAGGTCATTTATATATATGTATATATATATATATATATTATAAAATCGATTACTTACTTTTCAGTAGTCTTACATTGGGCCTCATTCAATTGAGATTTGGCCAATTGAATAGGGCTCTAAATAAGCACATAGCATCTTTTTTTTTAAAGACATTTTTAGTTAGTGAAAACCTTGCTTTTGGATAGATGTTTACTAACTAAAAACTTCTATAAAAAAATATGTTATGTGCTTTTTTAGAGCCCTATTCAATTGGCCAAATTGCAATTGAATGAGGGCCATTGTGTTTTGTTTCCCTGCTCTACCTTCCCCTTGTAATTGTTCTCTGTCTTACCTGCGACTCATTGAACAAATCCTATCATTTATTAGGGAGACTTTTCCCATGATAAAGAATGACAGTGGCATCATGGAAGAAAATTACAGGATGTTTTCTTGCCTAACAAGCAGACCTTGTAATTAGGGGTAGAAAATGCAGGAGGAGGGGAAAACAGCAGAGGCATGAAACAGAGTAAGAAAACTGTATAGTAAGTTATCAATCATTGGCAAGTTAAATAAAAGTAATGATCCTTATGTTTTTAAATGATATATCCAGAAAGCCACAAAGAAAATAATCCATTAGTGCCCCTTTAGGGCATTTTATGGCATTAACAAGTACAGATATCATCTATTTATAATATAGCTAACACACTGTACATAAAGCATTCAAGTCTTTAAAAATGTCTTATACTTTCTCGATACTGCAAAAAATCTTTCAGTATTGTTGGCAACTGTAGCTGTGGAACAAGATGCATTCGGGATCGTCCTATGTAGTTCCGGATACATAATCTACATAACTGGCAGAGTGAACATGGAGTAGCTAAGAGAAAGTAAAAACAACAAAAATATGTGTTACTTAACTTATAAATAATTAATTATGGTTTCAAGGATAATAAACAATGGTTAATTGATACATTTTACTTAAACAGATGAATGTTAGATTACAATCCCTGCTTGATTCACACTACCTAAGCTTAATTTGGCCTTTTCCACAATTTATAATGTTATAGTCTCTAGTCAAAATTTAATTAACTGGGATTTCATGTCACTGCGTTACACAAAATAGTACATAATGTCAAACTGGAGAAATTACATAATTCTCAAAGGGATTACTAATAAAAAACTGAAAAACTTTGAGTGCATAGGTGAAAATCCTAAATAAGCTCTTGTGCGACCAGTTGCCTCCAACATAATGTGTCTCATAATGTGTTTTATGAATGTCCTAACTGTGCATTAGAAATAGGCATTGTGCGCAAGGGCAAACCGTTGGTTTATTTGTGGAAAGCGCTACTTTAGATGCGTAATGTTGTTAGTTTCAAGTTAGGGTTGTAAAATAGCGTTGTTTGTCTATGTGCTACGCGGTTTGTGAGCATTTGCCGTCCTTTGTAATAGTATATTTTGTACCTCGTACATTCCTGGGTGGTGCAGGGTCGTGTAGCCTAATTTTCATTTTGTTTGGCCGCCATTTTATTTCTCATCAAAATAGACTTAAATTCGCGTTCCACCTCACTCCCAGACGTTCTGGCTGTTCTCCCGTGCTGTGTGTGATGTTTTTGTTGTATTTTTATTTTTTGTGTTTTTTGCTTTGCGCGGTTCGGCCGTTAGAACATGAAAATACGATATAGAAAAAATATGAAGTTAACGGCCGAACCGCGCAAAGCAAAAAACACAAAAAATAAAAAAGTACCGCATTTTTTTTCCACGTCCCGCGTTCGTCAGCTGCTTGCAGTCTAAGGCGATCGCACGTTTCCTAAGTGTTTGGAGGCTAAGTCCCGCGTGTTTCAATGTGTGATCGGCTCGCCTTGCTTCGCTATAAGTCCTGCATGTTTCATTGCCCCCACTGCCTTCTACGCTCATTGCCCAACGGCCCGCCTCGCTATGCGAGGCTTGCAGGCGATGAGCGCCTTTGGCGCTCATGCCCTAAGTGCTCCGAAATTAACAGCTTGCCTTGCTATGCGAGGCTCTCAGGCGATGAGTCGTACTCACCACGCATGACAAGGTCTCGTAGTTTGACAGGTAGAATATGTGATATACAAACACAATAGAATCTGATGCCTCTTTGTCATTGTTGATAATACATAACATCACATAGTATACTCTATAAAGTTTTACCTTCGTACAAAAGCAGTTGCCTTTCCACTGGACTTCTTGCAGCGGCAACATCAACAGGACGTTTGTTGTCTGTATTTTTAGCATTTATATCAGCACCAAATTCCAGTAGTATGCTGACAAGGTCTGTACTGGTTTGCTGCGCAGCAGCATGTAATGGAGTATCTAAATGTCTGCCATATTGGACTTCAGCACCTGAGGGAATGAGAACAGTTTGCATTGGATTGTATAATGTGTACTGTTTTCATAGATTATTATGGGGATGTTTCACCATGTTCTGTAATAGATTGGCTATCCTATTCTGCCCATTAATGTTAGTTATGTCAGTTATTAGGAGTCTTCTGTTTATATATATGTATATATATATTGATTTAAAATGGAGATGAGGGATCGGTTGAAGTTGATAAATCTAAAATGGGGTTGAAACTGCAATATAGCCAAATTGATAATGTATTGTATGGGTTTGACAAAAATTCTTTATCAGGAAAGTCAGTATATCAAATTATGTGAAATTAATGCTTAAATGCTTTGAAAGAAAAAGGAAATAACCAAATATTGAAGCTGTGTTATTCTTGTGTTAATATATTACTTTGTTTCACCTTAAAACTTATTTCCAAAGAACTTTTTAAATTTAGATTTTGTAATGATATTCCTTAAAAAATAATATTAGCCGAGTTTGATGAAATATTTCTATTTATACCATATTGTTGGTCTTCATTTAAAACACAGTTTGTATTATTTTCCGAAATAAGAATTGTGGGAGTTTTAGTTTTAGTGTTATTTTCATTAAGATATGTATATATTTTTTAGATCAAACCATTATATCCCAAACACGCCCTTGACTCTTATATTCCAAAACAGCCTCCCCACTCTGTCTCTGCTCTATAATTACCATCTCCTAAGTCAGGGTAAAGCCAATTACCTACCTTGCTTTATTATATATCCTTATTATTTATCTTTAAATGCTATCTGAAAATTATTTTAGAAAAGGCAAGTGGTGCAGTACACCAGGGCCCTCCTCTGGGGGCCCAGAGCTGTGTAATTTTTTTTGCATCAAATCTATTCAACCGAAGCTTAAAGAGGTGGCAGTTTGGAGCAGATCAGCATTCTAAGGATTGTGTATCAAAGAAGAGGTAACAGAGAGCAAGGGCTTGATGACAACAAAGTTCAGGGGGACAGCAAAGTTTTTGTGAGGTTGGAGCTGAGAGGGGTTTCATGCCGTGTGTTGAGAGACACTGGCTGCTCTATAGAGATACTATATGTATATACGCTTCACGCAGGCCAGAGACTGCTGCAATGGACTTGGTGCTATGTAGGAATGGGTGTCAAGAGGGGTCGGGTGCTATGTGGGATGGATGCTGAGAGGGGATGGCTGCTCCAATGGACTGGGTGCTATGTAGGGATGGGTGTCAAGAGGGGTGGGTGCTGTGTGGAGGTGGATGTTGAGAGACACTGACTGCTCTATAGAGATACTATATGTATATATGCTTCACGCAGGCCAGAGGCTGCTGTAATGGACTGGGTGCTATGCAGGAATGGGTGTCAAGAGGGGTCGGTTGCTATGTGGGATGGATGCTGAGAGGGGATGGCTGCTCCAATGGACTGGGTGCTATGTAGGGATGGGTGTCAAGAGGGGTGGGTGCTGTGTGGAGGTGGATGTTGAGAGACACTGACTGCTCTATAGAGATACTCTATGTATATACGCTTCACGCAGGCCAGAGTCTGCTGTAATGGACTGGGTGCTATGCAGGAATGGGTGTCAAGAGGGGTCGGGTGCTATGTGGGATGGATGCTGAAAGAGGATGGCTGCTGCAATGGACTGGGTGCTATGTAGGGATGGGTGTCAAGAGTGGTGGGTGCTGTGTGGAGGTGGATGTTGAGAGACACTGGCTGCTCTATATAGATACTCAATGTATATATACGCTTCACGCAGGCCAAAGGCTGCTGCAATGGACTGGGTGCTATGTAGGAATGGGTGTCAAGAGGGGTCGGGTGCTAAGTGGGATGGATGGTGAGAGGGGATGGCTGTTGCAATGGACTGGTTGCTATGTAGGGATGGGTGTCAAGAGGGGTGGGTGCTGTGTGGAGGTGGATGTTGAGAGACACTGGCTGCTCTATAGAGATACTATATGTATATACGCTTCATGCGGGCCAGGTACATTGCAGCAGCCTCTGGCCTGCGTGAAGCGTATGTACATATAGTATCTCTATAGAGCAGCCAGTGTCCCAAAGGGAAAAGTGGTCTTTGGGGGAGCAGCTATGTGAAAGGTTCTTGGGAAAGGGTGCAGTTTTAGGAATGGGTCCTAGGGCGGAGGATATTATGTGAAAGGGTTTTGGGGAGGGGGACTGAATGAATTGGCACCAGGGGGGAAGGGGCAACAAACATTTTTTTTACAAATCCCACTTGGGGGTCCCAAAATGTTTCTTTGCACCAGGACACTCCATTCTCTAGCTCCACCACTGGTTTTATATCTCTCTTGGAAATCTCAGTAATATGTTCTCAAATGGATCTCTCAGCAGCTTATACAGTAACAGTCGACATATTGCTTAAACTAAAGCAAATATTTTGTCAATCTCTAACAATTATACTAGTGTGTAGAGAGTGAATTAATCTATTTTAATAAAATCAATGCTCTGTAATACTTAAAACTCAAATGTTTTACCAGATATTGTTGTAACTCTTATTCAATCCATTCATAAACCTACCAGACGTTATGCTAATTTTAGGCATCAGTTAATGTATCATCTGGTACAGGCATCAAGCAATTTTGAGGATATATTTTCACAGAAAATCACCTTCTATATTGATTTACCCCTTCTGGATCGCTACCTTGTTGTAGTGAAGGGCTTGTGTACCTCAATGAAGCTGTGAGCTACACCATGTAGGGTCACCCATGATGGCAGGTCATAGCAGAGAGGTCAGACAAATTGTGGTCCACTGGCAACTCACTCCAATATCTTTGCCAAGAAAACCATATGGATCCGAACAATCAGAAACAGAGACAAATGTACCTGGTGTACTGTGCCCATATGGTCACCATGAGTCGAACACAACTGAAAGACTGAACAACAATATTGATTTGACACAGTGGGTATTAACTAATGCCAGCTTGTGTTCTTTGCCTCTTTTCACAGCTAGTAGAACGGATAGTGGATCATATGACTTGTGTGGGGGTTCAGATGTATTTCTGCTACCTTGAGGCATTTGATTGATTGAATTTGAGTCCTTCATTAGTAAGACCTGATAATATAGTGGATAGAAGGAGATAATTGACAGCTGTGCCGAGTTTCTCTGACCTAACTGTACATCTATTTTTGTAGTTAAATATGTAACTATTGTTATGCCCGTCCTTACTGAAATTGATCATGACCTCTACAGGGTGTACAGAATTATTATTTGAAATTAGGACATGACATTAGTTCTACATAACCATTACTATTACTTGATGGAACTCATTACACCCTATAGTGGATGTCTCTCATTTGGCATCTCAGCTAGTTGCTAGTGAAATATTCTCTTACCTCAAGATTTAAATGATTTCCACATTTTAATGATAAAATATGTAAATTATAACATAAGCCAACAGGTAGAAACTGTTCCTCATCACAGCTAAACATACGTTTTTATAGAACAAAACGGCATACTGACCTGCATAGAGGAGTTTCCTTACACAACTAACGTGCTGAGCTTTACATGCAACATAAAGAGGAGTTCCTAAATGAGGAATGTCTTGGTCCACATCTATACCCCAAGAGATCAGTACATCTAGACAGTCACTGTGACCTGCAAGTAAGAAGAAATGTATAGTATACAACCATATCAAAGACATGCCTTCTGTGACACAGCTGTGGGCATTTGTATATACTGAGTAAATGAAATATAAAAAAAAATGCTATTTAGGGTTGTTTTATTAATTTGTGTAAATCCATGTGTTTTTAAGTCTTGATTAGTGAACACAAAATGCATTATATGCACCAACTATGAATAAACAGCACCATGGGGTGAACTAAAGGGTCCCAGTATCTGTTTTATTGTATTATTTTAGATTCTAGTTGCAGGCAGTTATAGCTAATGTTTATAACACAGTCTGTACCATTTTGAAGTTTAGCTGTATTGGTAAATACTCTGTAACAGAGTGTGTTGTGAGGCTCTTGTATGGTACCTCGTAAGTTATACTAAGTATGAGTAGGACCCTGCACTCATAGGTGACTCCCTTCCTTCTTATGGTCAGCTTATCATTTACCGTAGTTTTTATTAGGGAAAACACATTTGAGAAAGTATGTTAATCTCTCCTAAAACTTTTATAAACTAAGTTTTAAAATAGTTTCTTAAACCAAACTGAATTTAATTTAAACTTTTTCCTTTTTTTAATGACGAAACAGTCTAATGATGCAACATTATGTGATTTCCGTCATATGTTAATACCAAGTGGATTAGGAAGAGTACATATTATGTGTGATGTAAAAGGACTATGTGTGATGTAAAATGACTATGTGTGATATAAAAGCACACATGGATAAAGATCATTATTTATGTTGAGTAGAACAGGACTTGACTAGTAAAGCATTTAGGGTTTATGATCTGTATGCCAATTTGTATTGTATGATCCACAAACCTACTACCTAGTATATAGTTTAATGCTACCAGATTATAAGAACCTAAAGAGATGACCATAATCCTGTGCTGTGAGACTATAAAAGTGTGACAATACGTAACAATATATATTATAAATACATGGAAGTACATTTGTGTGAATTACCGTAATATTTCTTCCTAAATATTAGACTCTATAGTTCCAGGGAAGGTAATATACACTGTGGTAGAAATGTTATAATATGAAAGGTGTCAGGAAGCTTCAAGAGACAAATTAGATTTACTGTTTTTAATCTGTATGGCAGTTTGAACCAGAGGCCATCCCTATTTATGTTTAAATTTGTGGGATAACATCTAAAATGCTAAAATAATTAATTTTCAATAAAATACCTGAGAGTCTAAGGGATTTTATAAATGTGGGAGACTTGATGAATTACACTTTACCTTTACTTGCTGCTTCATGAGTCGGTGAAGGGAGGCATATTTCCATTTGAGCTTTTGCGCCATACTCCAAAAGAAGTTCCACACAACTAGCACTGCCTCTTGAGCATGCATTAAATAAAGGAGTCACTCCATCAATTGTTGTAGCATTCACCTAAAACAAATCACAAGATGTCTAGGGTAGACATGAAGTAAAGTGTTTCAGATATGCTTTGTGCGATTTACAGAAATGATAACCAACAAAATACAAACATTCTAAAAAATTATGATTAGTATTACTCATACCTTACATGTATTTATATACTTAAAAACTATATTATCTAGAATTAAAGTTGCTGCCACTGAAATTTTAGAAACATTTGTCAATCTACAGTACCAAACACTTGGTTTTAATCCATGGACCTCTTGATTAGGAAACATACTTGAGTTTTTTCATGTAGAAAGAAAAGTAATGATGTACTGTTCATAAAGTCGGATAAAGTCTTATAAGCCATTATATGGTACCTTTGATATTTTTGTAATAGCTGAGCTCTGTTATTTGTATGCTAGTAACTTGTCCGTCATAAATTACAGTATCATATGTTATGTTCAATTGTCCGGTATGTCTCTCTCTGTGTTGTCTCTCTTTGTGTGTCCGCTGTCTCTCTCTGTGCATCCTCTCCCACTCTTTGTGCGCCCTCTTTCTCTCTGTGCCCTCTGCCACCCTCTCTCTCTGCCTCTTCTATCTCTGCCTCCTCTCTTTCTCTCCCTCCCTCCCTCTCTCTCTTTCCCTGCCAGTGACCCAACTCTACTCCCAGTGACCAAACTCTTCTCTTTTGCGCGGCTCTGCATGCGCTTATATAACGCAACTATGCATGCATGGCTGAGGAGCTCATGCACAGTTGCACAATTACCTGCGATTTTGGACTAGTAGCTTGAGAGAACTTATCTCGCAAGCATTACTCACAACTGACAACTATTATAGTGGATATCATTAATAAATTTGTATTATTGAGGGAGCATAAAAGAGAGTGGGTTAATGGAGTTTACAGTGGCTGTAACTACAACTGTTACAGTGTAGTTACTACAACAATAATGTTCCTTCCGACCTTCAGAATGTTTCTGGCTATCTGAGCCAGCCTTTTGAAATTTGTTTATTTGTTCCAACCTTCTTAGTGTATACCAGGCTACCCAGTCTAGCCTTCAGTGTCTTTCTAGCTATCTGCTCCAGCCTTCTGAGTCTACACTGAGGGAAAAAGGTATTTGATCCACTGCTGATTTTGAATGTTTGTCCACTGACAAATAATTTATCAGTCTATAATTTTAATGGTAGGTGTATTTTAACAGAGACAGAACAAAACAAAACAAAAAAAAAAGTGTCAAACAATTTATAAATTGATTTCTAGGTCAATGAGTGAAATAAGTATTTGATCCCCCATCAATCAAGATTTCTGGCTCCCAGGTGTCTTTTATACAGGCAACGAGCTGAGATTAGGAGTACTCTCTTAAAGGGAGTGCTCCTAATCTCAGCTTGTTACCTGTATACAAGACACCGGTCCACAGAAGCAATCAATCAGATTCCAAACTCTCCACCATGGCCAAGACCAAAGAGCTGTCCAAGGATGTCAGGAACAAGATTGTAGACCTACACAAGGCTGGAATGGGCTACAAGACCATTATCAAGCAGCTTGGTGAGAAAGTGACAACAGTTGGTGCGATTATTCACAAATGGAAGAAACACAAAATAACTGTCAGTCTCCCTCGGTCTGGTGCTCCATGCAAGATCTCACGTCGTGGAGTTTCAATGATCATGAGAACGGTGAGGAATCAGCCCAGAACTACACAGGTGGATCTTGTTAATGATCTCAATGCAGCTGGGACCATAGTCACCAAGAAAACATTTGGTAGTACACTACGACGTGAAGGACTGAAATCCTGTGGCGCCCACAAGGTCCCCCTGCTCAAGAAAGCACATGTACAAGCCCGTCGGAAGTTTGCCAATGAACATCTGAATGATTCAGAGAAGGACTGGATAAAAGTGTTGTGGTCAGATGAGACCAAAATCCAGCTCTTTGTCATCAACTCAACTGGCTGTGTTTGGAGGAGGAGGAATGCTGCCTATGACCCCTAGAGCACCATCGCACCGGGAAACATTATGCTTTAAGGGTGTTTTTTTGCTAAGGGGACAAGACAACTGCACCACATGAACGGGATGATGGACGGGGCCATGTACCGTCAAATCTTGTGTGAGAACCTCCTTCCCTCAGCCAGGGCATTGAAAATGGGTCGTGGATGGGTATTTCAGCATGACAATGCCCCAAAACACACAGCCAAGGCAACAAAGGAGTGGCTCAAGAAGAAGCACATTAAGGTCCTGGAGTGGCCTAGCCAGACCTTAATCCCATCGAAAATCTGTGGAGGGAGCTGAAGGTTCCAGTTTCCAAACATCAGCCTTGTAACCTTAATGACTTGCAGAGGATCTGCAAAGAGGAGTGGGACAAAATCCCTCCTGAGATGTGTGCAAACCTGGTGGCCAACCACAAGAAACGTCTGGCCTCTGTGATTGACAACAAGGGTTTAGCCACCAAGTACTAAGTCAAATGGGTCAAATCACCCTCATTGACCTGCAAATCAATTTATAACTTTTTTATTTTTTTTATTTTGTCTCTCACTGTTAAAACACACTTACCATTAAAATTATAGACTGATCATTTCTTTGTCAGTGGACAAACGTTCAAAATCAGCATGGGATCAAATACTTTTTTTCCCTCACTGTATCTGGCTGCTCGCTCCAGCCTTCTGAATGTATTCAACTATTCACTCCAGGCTTCAGTGTTGTCACAAAACCCAATCAGTTGGGCCAGCAATATTGAGAACCTCCCCAGTTAGGCTGTGGTTCCCAGAACTGCCAAGGGTCGTTTGGCACTCTTGGGATTGTTACAGAATAATAGCTGTTATGCTTGTATTCTTCACAATAGGGTATCTCACTTTATTAACAGTACACATATTTATAATTGCAAGAACAATGGAACAACGAAAACGCTATCATAACATAAATATTTTGCAACATTGAATTTTTGTCCTCAGCAGCATAGGGCCCAATCAGAGAGTGCCTATGTTGGTGTGTACTTCATTGGTTGGCAAAATGGTTAGGTCCGCCCAGGTTATTTGAAACTCCTGCCCCATCCTGATCTCCTTATAGACAATGTTGGCAAAGTTGTAATTGGTGGATTTCAGCAAGGTTTGGTCCATTGAATGTCTTGCTGCCAACTCTTGGTATTACAAGTCCACCACTAGGAAAGGAGTCCACACCCTAGTATGGGGAGAGTTAAGCACCATCAAGGCTTTGTGGTTTATCTGGTATGGAAGCTGATGACTGAAGGTAGTAATTTTATTAACTCCCGCTTGCTCTATAGGTAACTCCTTGAAACACATCCATATGATAATAGCTCTTTTCGGGTGGGTATAGGCCTGTATGACAACCACTTATCCCTTCGTCCGAGGCATCAAAGGTCTCCACAGGTTGAGGTTGCAAAGGCAGAGTTTACAGATTCACGTGCCTGGAGAGTCTGGCAGCATTCTAATAGGCACTTGTAGATGCAGATACTTGATGGTAAGAGGCCTGTAAAGCCAGGCTCTAACACTACAAGTGTCGATTATCCATAGCCACCCAACCAACATGAGGGCTTGTGATCAGTGACCACTATGAATTTTTTTCTGTACAGATAGGGTTGTAGTTTTTAAGAGCCCATAGTACAGCCAAGCATTCGCTTGATTGCTTTATAGCTCACATCTCAGCCTCAGCAGTTTCGTGCTGAGATAAGTAGCTCCTGTCCCAGAGATGATCCTTTAGGTAGAGGCATTGGTCTAGGCGATGTAGGAACAGGTGTAGTCTGAGGCAGCCAGCACAGGGTGGAAGTTGAGCACAGCTTTGAGATTAGTGAAGGTATGTTCCCAAGCCAGGGTTCACTGGATCAGCCAGGGCATCTTCATGCAGGTTAAGTTGGTAAGAGGTTTTGCAAGGATGCTGTAATCAGGAATTTAAGGTATTACCCGGCAGTACCTAGAAATGCCATAACCTGGCCCAGGCAACCTTATCGGCTTGGATATAACATTCCCACCCCGCACCCAGTGACCCAGGTGCTGTACCTAGGCCCTAGAGCCCTAGCATTTGTCGGGGTGGATAGTGAGACCAGTTTGCTGAATGTGATCTAAGATCTCAGCTGAATAATTGGTCCAAGAATCACTAACTGTTGTCCAGGCAAAATCCTGACACCCGTGCAGTCTGCTGACCAGTCGCTGGAAAATAGAAGGATCATTCATCATCGATTGATTGAGCCTGAGTGGGGTGACAAAGGTTAACTTCTTGGCCGATTCAGCAAAAAGGGTCTGTCAGTATGCTTTCCATAAATCAAGTCAAATATGTATCTTGCTCTAGCTGATCTAATAACTAATTTCCCCATGTGCATGGGTAAGCATCAGTAACTGTCTTTTCATTCAGCCACCCAAAACTGAGTGGTATCATCCCTTTTCAAGACAGGTATCGCCGGCAATGACCATGGGCTACAAGAAGGCTCAATAACACCCATATTTAACATCTCCTGCAGTTCGTTTTGGATGCTGGTCTTAAAAACCTCAGGTACCCTATAGGATAGTTGCTTAAGGGGACTTTGATTGGAAGTGATATCCTGACTAGCTAGGTTAAGGCCTGTTTGATCTCACAATGTTGCAACAGTTAAAACCTGACTTAAGTGAAAATTGTAATCAGGACACCAGTCACTGTCTTGGCAGTGGTTTTTGGAAGAGCTACAATCTCTATATACTGGTAGCATAACTACCACCTAATGGGTGTACCATTTCCCACACTGACTTGATTAGGCAAGGGGCCTGATTATAGAAAGGGAGTTTCTATAATGGGCAGCTGCTGCAGGGGCACCTAGAGTACACTACCATGCTTGCCAATGCACTAACACAAACTGTATCCCAGTTATCACTATAGTGGGTGATATTTCTGGACACCCCTCCCCATCCTGTCCCAAGACAACATGAGCGAGGTCGTCATTGTTGAACATCATCAAGATTTAGTCCAATTAATCTCTTGCTGCCAATTACAGATCTACCAAATGGGAAGCCATCTACATCCTATGAATAATTGTATGGGATGTAATAAGTACCATCATGGCTGAATCCTTCTGACAAGGAGCACAATATTTGGGGCAGAAGCACGTAGCCTCAGGATGAGGTGCCATCATGTCTGAATATGGTCATTTTATTAACTCTCTCTTGTCCTAGAGGTAACTTCTTTCAACACAACCATATGATCATAGCTCTTTTGGGGAGGGGTTACGGCATTAAAGGACAACCACTCATCCCCTTGTCTGAGGCAACCAAGATGCTCCACAGGTCAAGGTTGCAGAAGCAGGGTTTACTGATCCTCTTGCCAGCATAGTCCATCGGCATTCTGATGGGCACGTTGATGTCGATACTTGATGGTAAAAGTCAGTCTCCACTGCAACATTATACCCTGCCACCCAGATCAGTCATAAGGGGTTATGATCAAAGACCACTGTCAACTCTCTCCTGTACAGTTAGGGTTGTAGTTTTGAGTGTATCTGCTCTAGCCTTCTAAGTCAATTTAGCTCATCCGTGCCAACCTTCAAAGTCTACTTGCCTATCTTCTCCTGGTGTGATCCTTGTTCCAGAATCACGTGCCTTTCATTATCTAGCCTTTTCCCTTACCCCTGCCTGTGGAGGCACTGCCAGTAGTATGTATATTCATTTGCGTTACTTCAACTGATATACCAGCTGATATTTACTGTATAATAATAAGTGATAATATTTACATTGTTCAAAATTCAGTTTATGCCCACTTTTAGTTATTTCATATAATACATTTACAATTTTTTACATTTTTGAAGAAAAAGATTATATATATATATATATATATATATATATATATATATATATAAGTATTTTTGTAAATGTTTATTATAGATGGTGGGCCTAGACATAATTGCCAAAATTTGTAGTTTCAGGTCTGTCTTCTACCCATATGGGCTTGTTGTTTCTCAGAATTATTTATTTATTCTTAGGCAAATGTAACATCTAAACTATGTAACTCTAAGTAAAATGTGTGTCCGGTATAATTGTATATATGTCCAGCATATTCAATTTAGAGCAAGACAGTATGGGAGGTAATCATTTACAAAACGATGTATTAAAAGTTTTGATTATTATACAGTAACACAACTCACATGGGCCCCAGCTTCTAGAAGAGTTCTTGCACATCCAACGTGATCTCCCAGGCAAGCTTCATGCAGTGGAGTAACATGATCAATGGTCAGTATGTTCACATTGTACCCCTAGTTGTGATGAATAAAATAATTATTAGATCTGTTAATATATAGAAGTAATACTATTGTATGTTATCATGCATTTCATTCAATTTACTATAAATAGTAAAGAAATATAATGATAATCCTTGTAACCACTAACTAATCTTTTATGATAAAGTATAACTAGATACATTTTGTATTCTGCAGGCAGATGGTCATCAGTAAGGCCCAATTTTTAACATTTAAAAATATGTAAATTTTGTATGGCACAAAAAATATGTCTGTCTATGCAAATAATAAGCATTTTATAATCCAACTTGTCCCATCACGCTAAACACTAAAATAATGCTCCCTCCTAACACACCTGTCCTAGATATATTAGCCCTAGAGGTCTGAAATAGTGGTCTGAAATAGATTCTCCCAAAGAAGCCATAAGGGAAAGTGTAAGAAACATTATTAACAGAGTGACATAATTACATCTTTCATTTTCATCATAGACTTGTTCAATAACATCTGGCACTGAACAATAAAAACAGCCTTAAAATGCCAGCTACATTATGTAAGCTTGTATACATTGTTAGCAGGAAAGACCAGTTACTTACTGTGATTAAAAAAGTGGAATTTTTGGGGAAAATGTACACTTAAAACATATCTTTAAGCCAAAACTGTGGAGCACATTTTCCTACAGCTGCCTCAATGCTGTACAGTGGAGCACAATCAAACATAGAAACATAGATTTGATGGCAGAAAAGAACCAAAAATAACCATCTGGTCTGTCCATTCTATCTTCCAAGAAAATGGCTTAATTAAGCCTTAGATGTAGCCTTATGCTTATCCCAGACATGTTCAAAGTAAATATTACCATGTGACCAGAGCTGTACAGCAATATGGCAGCGGTGGGGAAGAGTTAGCATACTTTGCTACAATGTACACCTATTTATAAAATACTAGCGAATTGCCCGTCAAAAAATTACGGCAATGAAATTGTAAGTGAGCTAAGGGTGTTTGGTGTATATAATGTGGCTGATGTAGGGTCGTTCGTTTTCTATGTCGTGCAAGTTTTTCATAATATTCGTTTTCTATGTCGTGCGAGTTTTTCGGAATATCCGTAGCTGTTTGGTGGTGTTTTGCGTGTTTATGGTAGTGTTTTGCGTGTTTAGGGACCTTTAGCCTTGTTTTGGTTTTGTTCGGCGGCCATTTTTTCTCTCGCTTAGGTGATTTTCGGGTCTCTAAACTCTGAAATTTGTGGTTAAATGGAGGTGTAACTTCACTTGCAGAGGTCCTGGGTGCCCCCCTTGCTGTCAGTAACCTTTTTATGTGTTTGTTGTTTGTATTTGTTGTGTTTGTAATGTTTTTGGGGTTGCGCGGGTTGCGTCCTTGTTTTCTAATATCGTAGGTGTTTTTCGGCAAATAAGTAGGTGTTTGGTGGTCTTTAGCCTACTCTAGCCTCGTTTTTGTTTTTTTCGGCGGCCATTTTTTCTTAGAGAATTTTATACTGTCTAAACTCTTTTATTTCAGTTAAATTGAGGTGTAACTTTAGTTTTTGAGGTCCTGGAAGCTCCCTCTTCCAGTAATTAAGCTTTTTACGTATTTGTTGTGTGTATTTGTTGGATTTTTGATGTTTTGATGAGCGCGTGTGGCGGACGTTTTTTGCGAGGTCGTAATGGGTCGTAAAGTGTCTCGTATTTTGTTTGCGTTACAACGTAAAGTTTGCGAGGGTCGCAGTTGCTGGCAAGGAGCGCTTTTGGCAACTGCGACCCTTGCTCCGCGAGCCCGCAAGTGTTAGCAACAACTCGTATGCTCACAACTATATATGTGATGGTAAAGTAGCACACTAATCATAAGGGAAGAGGTAGTTCTTTTCTGTGGAAATCTTCTCACTAAAATATAATGCCAGTAAACTGAAAAGTTATTTATTCTGATCTTCACTATGAAGGTTGGGCCATTACAGTTGCTGTTTATAAGACATGTTACTAAATTGCTTATCAATTTGAGTGTGTGACAAAGAAAATTCAGTTTACCTGTGCAATTAATGTTTTAAGAGCAAGGAGACGTCCCTGACTGGCTGCTTCATGCAGTGGGGATCGATCTGCCCATGACCCTATAAATTCAAAAAAATAATAAAATAATGTTAAGTAAAATAAGTATTTGGTTATTGTACAGTAGAAAGAATATTACACTTCAAATGAAAAAAAATATTATGTCTGTTCGTTAGGTTTAATTTTATAAACTTTAGCTTCAAAATGAGAGAAGTATCAACAAGTTCCTTCAGAACAGTATTTACAGAAAATCACGTTTCCAGCTAACTTCAACCATCTTAACAGCCCCATGTACTTATGAACAAATTAATTGGTATTGGTGGATTGTACCTAAAGGTTATAATAGCCATGGTAAGATACAGTAACATCTTCTAATAGGGTCTTGGTACTCCAGTCCTCAAGGACTTATTACCTGCCAAATGTTAGTTTGTGACTGCTTGAACACAGGTTAGGCAGTCAGTATTTATTGTGACTGAACCACCTTTGCTCAAGCAGAAATTCACTAAATATTCCAGGAGCTGAAAAACAGCTTAATAGGTCTACTCCATAGATATTACAAGTTCTAAAATGGCTTAAAGTGGTTAATAATAACTAGTTTTTGAAGTAAGAAAAATCAATGTAACTTTTACACACAAACTTTACATTTCAAGTTTAGACATATCTGTTTTTTTAACCCTTATTATGTTTTAGGAGATTTGGAGAGGATCATCCCAGGACACTGTCCTGATAGGAGTTTTAAACTTCCTCATTCTTCAATGACGACTGCAGGCAAACATACTGGTGTAGCAGACATTTTAGGACAGTGCCACATGGACTGCCCATATGTTAAAGGAGATGGGAGAAGGACATTTGCTATAGCCTGTAACACTCAAGATCAATTTTATTAAGGTACAATGATTTATTTTCTTCAGATACTGATTTTTTGTTAATCCATTATTGGTGTTCATTTATTCTATTGTATGCCAGTGAAACAATTATAACATTATTCAATTCATTTATAAATACACATATGGTGTGTGAGGATCCGTCCTGTACTACTGGTCACTAACTATCATTGCTGCTCAACTTAGTTTTAGAATATACTGAAATTCAAGGTCCAGAATACTATTTGAATTCCTGTTCCCGACCCATTTTTATTATTAGATGGCCAATCCCCCTCAAAGTGCAAGAGTTTCCGGAAGCCACCATCTCCCATCCTGTGTGTGTTATGGATATACTAGTAACCTGTCAGTCATAAATGACGGTATCATATAGTATCTTGAATTATCTGTTCTGGTTGTCTTAGTGCTGTCTCTCTCTGTGTGCCCCCTCTCTTTCTGTGCGCCCTCTCTCCCCCTCCCTTTCTTCCCCTCTATCTCTCCTTTTCTACCCAGATTTGGTAAAATGCTGTTATATACTCTAATGTGAAAAATAAAACAATATTACAGTGCTTTATCTAAGGAATATAGCATGCACTCTAAAACATGCTTCATTGCGTATTGCTTTATTTTGACTTGTTAATGCAATTTTACCACATATATTATTGTTTATATTATATAAATGTGACAAACCTGAGTCAATATCCAAGATAACGCCTGCTGGATTCCAAACAGTTTCATTTTCTTCTTCAAGGAGATTGGTTAATGATATCTGTCACAGAAAAAGTCTTTCTTGATATCTACTCTCACTGATACCAAACCTGATCAGAAGATCTAACAAACAGAGCTCTATTCTTCTCCAATACAATATATGTCCTCAGTGATACCAAACTGGAACCAAAGACTTCACAAGCAATTTCAAAACAGCACTTAATTTATAGATTGGAAATTCACAAAATGTTTATCTGTAATCATTGTCTCCAGTGTATATTATACTTACATGCTGCATTTCTTTTACGAATACTTGAAGTGATGATTAAAGAAAAAACAGACACTTTTCTTCGTATAAGATAGTAATAAAGTTAATGAGAATAAAAAATAGGATCAAGACACCTAGTTCACATTACACAAAACTAGTTCTTGTGATATGAGTTGCAGAGCCCCAAGCTCGAACTATATTTAGAAAGAACATGTTCCAAGTCGTCTGGCAAGTGGCCATGTAAATCTTTACACTTATATAAACAAAGCTTTGCTAGCCCAAACACAACTCCGCGTAAAGGAATAAAATAATTAAAGTAGCATACAGTACCTAGATCTCCATCTCCCCATGGCACTTCCAACCATTCGCTATGTACAAGAAAAGCACTCATGTCTATGCTATTTTAGGCTCTTTCAAGAACCTAGCTAATGTTTGTGTGCCTTATTTAGAGTAGCCATGTATGGGAAGTTGAAATCTAATACCCTTAACAAAAAAAAAAAAACACTGCAGTAACATAAAAGATAACTGGAAAAGTAAAATTTGAATACTGCTATTGTTTTTGCCTTGATTGTAACCCGTGTATAGCGCTACGGAATATGTTGGCGCGTTACAAATAAATAATAATAATAAACAAATAAAATACTTGACATAGCCAATATTTAAAAAAATCACCAAGGTTTGATTATCTTTATGGAAGATAATAAAAGGTCCAGAAAGGAAGTTTACACCGTGATGAAACTGGATGTAACTGGTAGCTTATTTTAACATATTAGAGATTCAGTTAACATATTTAATAATATAATAGATGTACTGAAAATGCCTTTTACTATAATGGGTAAATATGCAGCTTTCCCTTATATAGTTAGTTCCTGTCCAGAACAGCTATCTTTAAGTAACTATTTTGTACTTGATCTCATATCTATTTGTACTTATCTCTTTATTGAGTACACCGTGTCCTGCTCCCTCCTCCTGTTTTCCCTGCCCCTACTGTTCCCTCTTGCTTCAAACTAATATTCCTCCTCTTTTCCTCATGCCATTGATACTGTGACTGTATGTGTAATGCTGGGGGTGTGCTCTAGCAGCATGCAACAGAGGATCAAGAGATAACAGTGAATGAGAGCGGGAATCAGGGGTTTATAGTGAGAGAACTGCCATGCCCTACTTCCTGTACAGGCAGCCAACATCTCACACAGCCTGTGTCCTACTTCCTGTACAGACAGCTACTCCCTCACAAAGCCTGTGCACTATTTCCTGTACAGACAGCCAATCTCTCACATAGCATTTGCCCTACTTAATGTACAGACAGCCAACCTCTTGCACAGCCTGTGCCCTACTTCCTATACAGGCAGTCAATCTCTAACAAAGCCTCTGTCATACTTCCTGTACAGGCAGCCAACCTCTCGCACAGCCTGTGCCTTAATTCATGTACAGACAGCCAATCTCTCACACAACCTGTGCCCTACTTCATATAAAGACAGTCAATCTCTAGCAAAGCCTGTGTCATACTTCCTGTACAGACAGCCAATTCCTCACACAGTCTGTGCCCTACTTCCTGTGCAGACAGCCAATCATTCATACAGCCTGTGACTGACTTCCTGTACAGACCGCCAGTCTTACATAGTTACATAATAATTTAGGTTGAAAAAAGACTTTAGTCCATCAAGTTCAACCTTTTTAGATCTCCTCTGAAGGCAAACAGAAAAAAAAAAAAGGGAAACTTTGCCAATTGTCTCAACAGGGAAAAAAATATAAAATTCCTTCCTGACCCCAGATACTGGCAACCGGATTCATCCCTGGATCAATACTCCCTCTCTATTTATGCAGGATAGCCCTTAATGCCCTTTTTATTTAAAAGTATATCCAATCCCTTTTTAAAGTTATCTATCGAATCCGCTGTCACCACCTCCTTTGGTAGAGAATTCCACAGATTAACCACCCTTGCTGTGAAGAAACATTTAATTTCATTAAGGTGAAATCTTTTTATTTCTAATCTCAAAGGATGTCCCCTTGTCAGTTGAAAACCTCTTGGCACAAAAAGTTCCCTTGACAAAGCCTTGTATTGACCTTGGATATATTTATATAGGGTAATCATATCCCCTCTTAGATGCCTTTTTTCTAGAGTAAATAAGTTTAATTTTGTTGTCCACAAGTTCTCCCAAATCCCTTTCAATATCTGATACCCCTGGATTTGCTTCATTATCATTATAAATTGCATGGCTATTTTTCCTTCCCAGATGCATAACTTTAAATTTTTTCGTATTAAATCTCATTTGCCATTTAGATGCCCATTCCTTTAATTTATGCAAATCCCTTAGGAGGAAAAGTACATGATTTTCTGATTTAATTACCTTGCACAACTTTGTGTCATCAGCAAAAATGGAGATGCCACACTCCAATCTCTTACACAGTCTGTGATTGTCTTCCTGTACAGACAGCCAGTCTCTCACATAGCCTGTGACTGACTTCCTGTATAGACAGCCAGCCTCTCACACAGCCTGTGCCCTACCTCTTGCACAGACAGCCAATCTCTCACATAGCCTGTGTTATACTTCCTGTACAGACAGCCAGTCTCTCACATAGCCTGTGATTGACTTCCTGTACAGACAGCCAATCTCTTACATAGCCTGTGACTGACTTCCTATACAGACAGCAAATCTCTTACATAGCCTGTGATTGACTTCCTGTACAGACAGCCAATCTCTTACATAGCCTGTGACTGACTTCCTGTACAGACAGCCAAGCTCTTACATAGCCTGTGACTGACTACCTGTACAGACAACCAGCCTCTCATACAGTATGTGCCCTACCTCTTGCACAGATAGCCAATCTCTCACATAGCCTGTGTTATACTTCCTGTACAGACAGCTAGTCTCTCACATAGCCTGTGTTATACTTCCTGTACAGACAGCTAGTCTCTCACATAGCCTGTGTTATACTTCCTGTACAGACAGCTAGTCTCTCACATAGCCTGTGTTATACTTCCTGTACAGTCAGTCTCTCACATAGCCTTTGTCATACTTCCTGTACAGACAGTCTCTCGCATAGCCTTTGTCATACTTCCTGTACAGACAGCCAGTCTCTCACATAGCCTGTGTTATACTTCCTGTACAGACAGCCAGTCTCTCGCATAGCCTGTGTTATACTTCCTGTACAGACAGCCAGTCTCTCACATAGCCTGTGTTATACTTCCTGTACAGACAGCCAGTCTCTCACATAGCCTGTGTTATACTTCCTGTACAGACAGCCAGTCTCTCACATAGCCTGTGTTATACTTCCTGTACAGACAGCCAGTCTCTCACATAGCCTGTGCCCTACTTCATGTACAGACAGAAAATCTCTTACACAGCCTTTGACCCACTTACCATAGCCTTATTTTGTGATGATGTCTATACCCATAATAAGAATCAGCTAATACCCTAAAATATCATGGCTCTGATTGGCTAGCAGAGGTTGAGGCAGACACACCCAGTATTACAACAGGTTATAGACCTGAAAAACTATTGATAAGATACTGCAGAACTGTACATCATTTTTAATTGCTGTTCATTATGTTATAATAGATTTGTTGTTTTGGGGATAAATTATTTGTGAAACTTCTTAATTATTACCAGCCTTTAAAATCCTCTAAAATATTTTAGACAAGCTTTGTCTTATAAAAAGCTTATTCACTAGGGTCATCTTTGGTGAAAAAACATAAAAATCTTAATTCAAACCTAAATGTTAAAGCAAAGTTTTATGATCTTTTAATTGTCAAATGATCATATCAAAACTTCCAAATCATTTGGTCCTCATGTCTGAAGGAATACAAACCGTGCCTATGAGTTCAAACATTGGCACTGATTACCCTAAGATTTGCATGGGCTGCATTAGTAGTTTTCCTAATAGAAAACAGACATTGCAACCATGCTAAAGGAACATAAACTATTTAGTGCCAGTCCTTCAACAAGGCTTTACCCTAGAGAGAGCTAAATAATTATAATGTCTGGGGATATTATAATTTTATTTTATTTTGCAGTCATTAATTACTATGGGCCTCATTCAATTGCAATTTGGCTAATTGAATAGGGCTCTAAATAAGCCCATAGAATACTTTTTTTAAAGAAGTTATTAGTTAGTAAAGACGTTGCTTTTGGATAGAAGTTCACTAACTAAAAACTTCTTAAAAAAAATATGCTATGTGCTTATTTAGAGGCCTATTCAATTGGCAAAATAGCAATGAAGTGAGGCCCTATGTGAATTTAAAAGTGCACTGCTTTTATGTCCTGCATAATAAACAACATGCAGCGTCTGTAGGTAGGACGTCATATCTAAATGCAGGCAGCTCCCCCTGTAATTCTCTCTGTGCAAACACATTCACAGTTAATGTCAACACTTTAAAGGCCTAAAGCAATATGCTGCTGTACTGACCTTGGTTGGTGAGAATGCCCCAGCTTGCTCTTCGCTTTGCTGGATACTTTTCTACACTCTCTAGGCTTCTTTTCTTCTTGCTGCTTGCTTGTACTGCAGCTTTTACAGACATCCTTACAGCCCTTCCTTGCATATATCTTCACTTCTCCCGTTTAACAGGACACCCAAGGGTGAAACTCTAGGTATCTTCTCCCTTCCAATCCGTCTACTGACTGACTGTACTGTATGTAGACTGTCAGTGACACAGTGAAATCTATTCAATAACACTTAGTAGGCTGAAGCTGAACTAGTGGGTACTCAATGGGGGAAGGGATGGACAGCACTAACATTTTCTATTTTTAAAGCAGGAAAAGAATCAGCTTAGCTGCAGCTTGGTTCTTACTTCTACTATTCAGTAGATTTGCGAAGAAAACGCAATAACAGTCCTGCCACTTCAAAATAAATGTTACAATTATAATTTAATCTATAAATTAATCAATATCTGTTTATTTTGGCGAACTGATTAAGCAGTAACCTGAATTTAATATTATATTTGGAAATATAGTAACATACTGTCATTTTGACTGCAGTCTTATAAGTGGTGCAAAGGACTGAAATATATAATATCTTGGTAAATAAAAACTTGCATCAGAGATCAAAATGCAGCGGCTGTTCGGAAGTATATTTTAGTCCTGGACGTCGTCCAACAACGCTCCTTATCTGTGTGGATGCTACTGCCACTCATAGGATGAAATGTCTGCCTCCCCTTTCTGCTGCTTTAAGTTTCCATAATAATATTGAGTATAATATTGACATATTGTTGCTAAATTGGTAAGATTGGTTTTATGAAATCATAAACTTCTTTTTCACCTAAGGACAATACTTTCTCTGACACAATAAATTAATTATGACATATATCAAATGGTTTAAAATCCAATTTACAGGCTTGGGCTAGATTCACTAAGAGTTGCCGCAGCTGAGCAGGGTTTAGATTAGGCAACGTTGAAGCCTTCCTAGAGCTCCATTCCAATCCCGAAAATTGCTGATTTATGAGTCAAATTGACTCGTAATTTACTACCAACCTATTCCAAAACCCCCAAAAAGCAGCCCTAACAGAAGTGCACGCTAAATAGAATAAAAAGTCCAAAAATCTCAATCCACGTATAACTGTCCCAATAAGATTTAACCTAGCCAATTCTATTTTAATAAACGACTGATATACCTTAATCTCTTAGGGCACATAAGTCCTCAGATTGTACAAAATTCGTACGTGTACTCAGACCCACCCGAGAGACATCAACCTAACACCTTAATTGAGTTAGATGTGAGGCTTGATTTCTCCATTGGGGATCCCCTAGTTCGCCACAATAACATTATTTACAGGATACCGAGGATTCCTTAAAGAACCTTTGTTCCTTAAATAACCCCCACCAGGGATCCCCAATGGACCTCATGGTGGTTAAAATGAACCCCTATGCCACACAGATCATTAAAGGACCAAAGTGGCATCTTCTGTGACATCTCTAATGAGCCCCTGCCATTGGAGGTCCCCCATGGCACCTAATATTAACCCCTAAAATGGCAACTAAAATGAACCCCACATCAGATTGTCAGTATTGAGCTGGGTGACATGAAATACTCAATTCTGATAGGCTAATATGATTGACACAGATTTCATATATCAGAAGCGGCAAAAAATATATTTACAGCAGAAAAGTGTGGTAAACTTCATTAGTCTGTGTGGGAGCATCAAGTTTGTTTTGGATGATGGCTCATTTCAATGGGCCAGAAGAGGAAGATCCAAAGCTTCAATCAAGAAATAAGAGCACCATAATTTTCTAGCAACACACATAGCCTGCTTATCCAGGACACAAGATTGAGGACCAGGCATTGATGATTATTGGTAGAGGGAATCACAGGGTAGGGAAGTATATTTTTATCCCTCACAGGTTTATTGTTGTTCTTTAGTTTGTAATTACCGTATTTTTCCGTGTATAAGATGGTATATTATACCAATTTTTTATAGCCTAAATTAGGGGGACTGTCTTATACACGGAATGTTGCAATTAGATACACTGGTCTTGTACTGTAATGCTGCATCTGGCCACTAGTTTTAAGGCAGAAGAAAAGACACACATATTGGAAATGCTTTTTCTAATTAGATTGCATTACACTTCAAGTGTGCATAAAAATGTGTATTTTATAAGTTTTTATTGTGTTACACATATATTTAAGGCCACTTTCTGTCATGATTTTCACTGATTTCCATTCCAGCTCAATTTCCTTTTGATCACATCACTTATTACTCAGTTGCGTTGTGCAATTGCATTTTTCCGGTTTACACATGTTCACAAAGATATTGAGCTGGAATGGAAATCAGTGAAAATCATGACAGAAAGTGCCATTAAATATATGTGTAACACAATAAAAACGTATAAAATACACATCTCTATGCACACTTGCAGTGTAATGCAATCTAATTGGAACAAGTATTTCCACAACGTGTGTCTTTTCTCCTGCCTTAAAACAGCACCATCTAGTGGCCAGATGCAGCATTACAGTGTGATCCCTGTGTTAAACTTACACATTGTGAATGAGCTGTACAGCTTGTGTGTGGCATGTATGCTGCTTGTGTGCATATAAATGTGTATTTTATAGGTTTTTATTGGGTTACACATATATTTAAGGGCACTTTATGTCATGATTTTCACTGATTTCCATTCCAGCTCAATATCCTTGTGATCCCGGTGTTAAATCGGAAAAATGCAATTGCACATCGCAAAGTGATATGATCACAAGGATATTGAGCTGGAATGGAAATCAGTGAAATTCATGACAGAAAGTGCCCTTAAATATATGTGTAACACAATAAAAAAACTTATAAAATACACATTTGCATATTTATTTATTTGTGAATTTTGGTCTCCAAAAATAGGGGTCGTCTTATACATGGGGGTGTCTTATAGATGGAAAAATACGGTATATTTTTTGTGAATTATTTACTTTTTTGCAATAATATTTTTTATTTTATGCATTTTTTTTTATGGATGCTTAGGGACTGTTGTGGGGCCTTCTGGACCCCCATGGAGGATAGTTTACATGGCGGTCCAATATGGACCCCTGTTGTGGTAAGTAGGGTGCCATAGAGGTCCTTGAGGACCACCATAAGCACATAGGGGGTTAATGATTGGTGCCATGGGGATCCTTTAGTGGTTATTGGCGGAATCCCAGGGCTCATGTGGGCAGCGGCTTATAGGCAGAGGGATCATAAAACCTCCTGCATTAGATTTTATTATTATTTCACCCCTTCCCTGCCATGGGAAAAGGTTTAAATAGAGAGATAGGGGAAATGGATGCTGTTATGGCTAGTATGGTTGAGTACAGATTATTGCTTCTTAATTGAAAAAGAAGAGGTGTCACTCTCGAAAGCTTGTTGTTTTCATTTAATATGTTTGTCCAATACTCTGATTATTCATCTGGATTGCTGGACACTTACCGGTGCTGCAATGAGTGTTGAGGGTGGAAGATGTGTCTAGCAGAGGTGTTCATTATGGATTGGAGTGGGGACAGACGGGTAATGGGGAGGCCAGCAGTCACAGGTGCAGTAATCAAGGCGAGATATCATGAGAAAGTGAATTTTATCTGTGTCTTCTGTCAGATAGTGACGGATTTTGGAGATGTTTTTAGGTGAAAATGACAAGATTTTGTTATTGATTGTATACGAGGAATGAAATAATATATATATACATATATATATATATATATGTATTTATATATATATATATATATATATATATATAATAAACTGGACGGGGACATGCAAATGAGACCACAATGCACTATTAATCCAAAAAACCCTTTCATATAGCGAACATATGCTTAAAAGGAGCCATGTATAAAACAGCTTTAAGCATAGCACAGGATGGATTATGCTTAAACCAGGATACCTACCCATAGACAGCAATCATTAAACTTATAGTGGGCTGAAGAGTGATAGACGCCCTCCACCGTACAGAGTATATATATATATATATATATATATGACTAAGTGTGACTGAGGAGGTAGAGAGCTCTTGCTAGGGTAGTCGAAGGCATGGGAACAATGAGACAGATTAAGACATCTCGAAAGTAAGTTATCAAGCTTTTGCTAGCATTTACTCAGGTAAAATAGACTACATAAAATACATCAGTAAATTGTCGTTCTGAGTTAGCTGTTGTATAAATGTGAGGTAAAGATGATTTATTTTAATGGTCAACTAAACTAAAATGGACTTAAAAGTTAAATAAATTGTTATAAACAATGTATCTACTGCTCATTACAACTGCATCTAGATCTTGTAGATCAACTTTCACATTTAGAAAACAGAGAGAAAGCCTTTATGACTTAACACTTAATGGGTAGTGGGATATAAAAGAATGCCCACTAGATGGCACCAAACTATACAAATAGTAGAAATGATAATAGAAATAAATAATCATTTATATAAAATGAAATTAGACTGGAGAAATTGCTCCCATCTTTATGTAACTACTCCTAGGAGTCTGATAAACATATCTCAGCTGCAAAAACATAAGGTATTTTCTACTACACAATGTGCTTACTGTCAAAATAAATAAAAAAATATGTTTTGCTTAAAATTATGGTTATGAACATATCAATTAGTTATCATGAAATAAAGTGAAATAAATAATAAACGAATCACAAGCTATTCCTCTAATTTATTTTGTATAATAAATGTAGGAAATATATGATTTGGAAGGGAATCATTGGATGAATGCCTGCTTTGCTATATTAAGGATGAGTGTGGTCCTAGCTTTATTACTCATATAAATGTGACTTAGAAACAGACAGATAAGAACCAAAAGGCCAACCAGCATGCGCATTGCGGCGCACCGAGACAGAGGAGGAGGAGGGGAGACACACAGGAAAAGGAGGGGGAAGACACAGAGGAGAGAGGGAGACACAGAGGAGGGGGGGAGACACAGAGGAGGGGGGAGAGAAACAGGGGAGGGAGAAGAGGGGGGAGAGACACAGGGGAGGGAGAGGAGGGGAAGAGACACGGGGGAATGAGAGGGGGAGAGACACAGGGGAGTGGGAGGAAGGGGGAGAGACACAGTGGAGTGTGAGGAGGGGGAGAGACAAAGGGGAGTGAGAGGAGGGGGAAGAGACACAGGGGAGGATAGGGGAGACACGCAGGGGAGGGAGAGGAGGGGGGAGAGACACAGGGGAGGAAGAGGAAAGGGGAGAGACACAGGGGGGAAGAGACACGGGAGGGGGAAACACACACAGGGGAGGGAGAGGAGAGGGAGAGAGACACAGGAGGGGGAGGAGACACAGGGCAAGGAAATGGGGGTACAGACACGAGGGAGGGGGGAAGAGAAGGGGGGGAAAGAGACACGGGGGAATGAGACATGGGGAGGGTGAAGGGGGAAAGAGACACAGGATGGAGAGGGAAGTCAAGAGACACAGGGGAGGGAGAGGTGGGGAATGAGACATGGGGGGACAGGGGGGGAGAGGGGGTAAAAATACAGGGGGGAGGAGACACAAGGGAGGGAGAGGAGGGGGAAAGGAGACACAAGTGAGGGAGAGGAGGGGGAAATGAGACACAAGGGAGGAAGTAGAAAGAGGGAGAGACTTGCAGTGAGAGGCAAAGGCGCTCATTGCAAAGCCTGTGTTGAGCGCCGAAGGTGCTCATCGCGAGGCCAGTAAAGTAGAGGGGGAGAGGCTCCCATTGTGTGGCACACAGCATTGCCAGGATATACATTTTATTGCTGTCATTTTTGATGAGCAAGTTGCTAGTTATATACATAATTACAATACTATTGCACTCTATATCCCATATCATGGCTTCAAAAGTGAAGGTCTCTTGTCACATAACTGACCTAAATAAGAAAATATATACTCATGAGCGTAAGTTTTACACTTTTTAATTGTTCATCAATGGAAGCAACGTGTCTAACACTGCCATATTTTCCCTTTTTTAGTTTTGAAATACAGTTTAACAATTCTTTACAGTATTTTACCTATTTAAAAATATTAGTACACTGGCATGGAATGGAATACAAGAAGAAAAGGAGTGGGGGAAAAGCACACCACCACTTCCTAGTGCCAATCAATACAATTTATTATAATGTATACATACAAAGAAAAGAAGTGGTCACTCACATTCCCCTACCTCATAGACAGTATTAGCATACATCTATATCCATCAGTATAGATTTGAGTCTTTCAATGCGTGACATAGGGGTATCCTACTACTATCTGTCCTATCTGACACTATCAGAATAATGACTATAGCTATCAACTATACTAAATAGAGCTACAGTAATTTTGGTAAAATTAAGCCCGATTCAATTGAGCTCTTGCTCGATCTAATAGCCTGTAAGTGAGCTTGCAAGCTAATTTGCTATTTAATTAACGTCTTTTTGCGGGCTCCAAACAGGTTACGAGTTACAGCCTTGAAAATATTGTGATAAACCCGTAACATACAGCCTCACGAAGCCTTTGATCTTTCACTTTCGCAAGAGTTACGATGGCTAAAATCGCAAATCACTATTCAATTGCTCAATTTCCCCAAGCCCGCAAATGTTTACACACCCGTAAATGGCAAAAGAAGGAGAAAATCCTACGAGTCCTAGAGAGGACCCGCAAAGGGGTTAAACACCTATTCGTAGAACTATAAATGCAAATAAAACATCACTATTACACTGTAAATTACGGGGAAAGCGATGAAAGACATTCAAATTATTTGCACAACAGTCTCAAGCTCGCAAATCCTGAGGAAATTAAATTTATTTTTATGTTTCATTTCAAGGTTAAATCAATCCCGGGTATCAATGAGTTAATACATATCAGGCCAACCGTATGGACTAGGACACTATTGGCATTCATTTTCATAATTCTTTATTTTGTTGGTTTGCGAGTCTGATCGCATATCGGACCCCCGAACCTAATTGATTGACATTTAACCTCCATGTTTTACTGCCGTAATAATGACAGTTTCATTTTCTATTGGCTGATTCCAAATGGGAGCTTACGGCTTGCTTAATTGATCATGTTCCTGCTCTGATCTGCTACGAACCAGTGCATGGTTTACTGTTTCGACTTCGGGACAGCAACTTGCGTGCTTGTGCAATTGAATAGCATCGCAATTGGAGACGAATGGGAGCCCACAACAACCCGTAGACATTTGGCCGGGATTGGAATTGAATGTGGCTCATTGTGTTTGTATACTAATTTATGTTTTATTTATAATACGCTGGAATGGAATACACTGCCACTATTTAGAATATTTTTCATTAGTTAATTGTTGCCTCTCCAGGAGTTTTGTTATTTTAAAACATACAAGCTAACCTGATGGCACCTACACTACTATAGCAGAGACAGAGACCAGTTCCTGACCAGGTAGCTGTGGTCTAAATGGCTTTTTTTGCCTACCATTACTGTATATAGTTTTTCAATCAACACTATACTTAATATATTATATTTGTGTATTACTTTGAGTTCACATAGCTTTACAAAGCAATTGCCAGAAATAAACTATATAAGGGGTTTATCTGTAACCATCCAGTGTATACAAGCAAAACAGTGATACATTGAAGGCCTCCTTTGCATGTATATGTTTTATATTTCTCGTAAATACAGGTTATCAATAATTATAAATAATTATAAATAAATAATTAGCAGAACTCCATCTTGACCCACGGTAGAGCCATTTTTGACTTAAAAGTTAGTATATTCAGATCTGCTCTACTCATTCTCAATCTGGTATACAGACTTCTAAGTGGGTACTAGTTGATTAATGTGGATGGAGTCTAGACACTGACCACAATAGTTGAAGATTTCCAATGGGCCACTGTTTCTTGCCACTTTTTCTTGGTGTAACTTTCATCTAAGGAGAGGGTATAAAAGCACTACATAACCTAAGTTTTCAACCTCTGGATATAATGCCACCAAAGCATTTTTAGAAGTGCAAATGTTTCTGGTGCTTATAGAGACTATCAGCCTTATTAAATTGCAATTCGGTAAATTTAAAAGGACTTTATTTAAGCACACAGCATATTTTTTTTACAGAAGTTTTTAGTTAGTGAACTTCTATCCAAAAGCAAGGTCTTCACTAACTAAAAACTTCTGTAAATAAAATATGCTATGTGCTTAAAAAGAGCCCTTTTAAATTTACCGAATAGCAATTTAATAAGGCTGTATGTAATGCTCCGGCTCTCATGTCTTTGAAATAGTAAAAACAACTTTAAACTTTTTGTTATTAAAATATAATCAACAAGGGTCATATTTACATATTTGGTGGAATTGTCCAATAGTTAGGAAGAAATGGCATGAAAATAGTCATTATATGAAAAAATTTGCCTGAAAAAAAATATTAGCAGAAATATTTAGTGTAGTGAAATTAGACCTCCTGGAGCATTATCATAGAGAAGACAGATGAATAGGCATACTTGGAAAGACTAAAACACTCATTATGATAAAGAATGGGCCTCTTGGATCAAAAGAGTTATAGAAGAAAACATATGAGCCTTTGAAAAATTAAGGGGATATTATTACAGACGTTGAAAATTAAATATTATTGTATGTTCAGTTTTGTTTAATAAAGAAAAATAAACAAGGAAGTGAAGTTTTTTTTTAAAGATTATATAATATCAACATTGAATAATACATGTTTGTATAATGTATGTTTTTAATTTAATACAAGTTATTTGTTTTATGTTCTTCCAATAAAAATATATATAAAAACAAACGTTTGTGAAAATACTAGGCCTACCATGTATGATAAAAAAAAAAACTGGTACAAGAAGTTACAACTGATTACAACTTTTTTTTTTTATGAAACTGGCATGTATGTGCTCATTTATTACCACAAGTAATGGAAGTTAACTCTAGTGAAAAGTAGGTGAAGTTAATATTTCAAGGTTAACTCTCAGGCAAAGAAAAAAAAAAAAGGAGGAGGAGGGAGAGAGAGCGCACAAAAATCTAGTGCAGATTATTTGGGGCGATATGGTTGGTGATAATCAATGTACGTAACCAATATTTTTGACTCTCACCTTTTGGAAGCTCAAATCACATGAGGTATTTGGCTTTCGTCTGGTTTCTTAATCCCATGGGAAGAACTGGAACTGGTAGCTGACTGGAGCCTTCCCTCTGGATGTTTCTAGCTTCACTTTGTTGGCTTAATCGTTTTTTTGGATTATTACGTAATTTTGAAGGTATACATATATCACACATTACACGTGATCAATTTCAACCGCCAATTATTATGGTTATATATCATTTGCTAAGGAAATGATTGCTTTTATGGTATGGGCCTCTATATGTAAAAGAGTGATGAAGAGTGATGAATCCAATGGTTTAAAATATTGTCAATTTGTTGGTCATCATATTTACATGTATAAGGATAAAAGAAAAATCTAAAACGTGTTTCATCGATAATTTCTGCGGCTGCTTCAGTTAGAATAAATCCTTAAGTGCTTGTCTTGAAATGGTTTAAAGTCAGGTAATTGTACGGGAACCAGCACCAGTACATCCTGCTGCACCCACAGCAACAAAGAAAAAAGAACCACAGCCACCCTCTCCAATCATAGTTGATAACACCATTGGCTTGGCCACATATATTTATTCAGTCCATATTTTTTCATAACAAACCTTTTCAGGTACTCATTCTCAAATGTAATTACTTTTTTTCTGTTACTGCCTATTCACTGTGAAGCCACATTGTCCCTGTCAATGCTACATTGAGAAATAGACACTGAGCAGTAAATAAGTTTCCTACTCTTGAAATGTGTTTGTGTCTTGGAAAGCCTTATAATGCATAAATCATGATTTTTCATAATTATACTTGTGTAACTATGCCAAAACATACTACTACAAAGTAATACACTGATTTCCCTTTTTGCCACTGAACTGTTTAAAACACTATAATCTCGGATGCATCTGTTATATTTGCAAATCTATTGTGCATTTACTTTTATTAATAGACCAGTGATGTGTTTGGAATGAATGCTGAGAACTTGCCATGCACAATTTATTTCCCTCAACAACTGCTGCTGACTGACATTATCAATTGTTAAGAATGGAGTCTAGGAAAACATTACTCTAATCATTCATCACAGCATAAGCACTATCAATCTTTCCACTGTTTGGCAAGAGGAAAGAAGCTGTTTTCCATGGGAGTAAACTATATTATGATGGAGATATGAATATTGGTCTTAAAAGGAAAAAGTCACCTAAAATGTTTCAGAGTACTTAAATGGAGTTTTTGGGAGAAGGCCTGGTTATGTGTGCATGGCCTTAGGTTACAGATGTAAAAGATGGCAACCTGCATGAGACAAGAATAAAAGAGATATAGGAGGTTGAGAAGTGAAGTGCAATAACACTGAGGAGAGTAAAATAAATGTTTTTTTTTAATATAACCCCCCACCCAAAAAAAATTCCCTAAAGAGTACTTATTATTATATATGTATTTACTGATTTTGTTAATTATGTGGCATTACACATCTGTACATTTTCACATACAAATAATTGCTTTTACACAAACAAAATAGATGCAATGTCCTATATACAGCAACAATGAGAATTAATGGGGATTCCCTCCATCCTCACCATGTATAGGGAATCCCTGGGGATCCTCTTCCCCACTCACACCCGATCTCTCCGTTCACTGATGAGCCCCGATCTACATAACCATGAAGGTCCATTGAGACCTCCATGGCACCTAAAATATTAACCCAGTGTCACTGGGCTCCTTAAAGGAGCCCACGTGGCACCTATTTGTTATCCCAATGGTTATGTAGAGCGAGGAAGATGGCGATCGGGTATGAGCGGGGAAGGGGGTTATTCATACTCTTGCAATCATATTGAGCGGGGTGAATAGAATAGCTAGAATACTGAGCATGTTTTAGTGGTTTAACTTCACAAAATAGGAAATTGCATAACACTGAAACCCTTCCATAATCAGAGTCTGCTTATGTTCAAATTTCTATTCAAATGCTTATAGGCTTACCTATAGTAGCTGCTAATGATGTTTTAAGCTACGTATTTTCACATAAATTAGCAGTACAGAAGTGAGAAAACATGAAAGCTATTAGAATTAATCATGGTCACTGCTGTTAATGTTATCAGTTACATACATCAGTGTTTTTTTCACTTCACCATTGTTAACCAAATTATAATAAATCCCTGGATCTCTTATTGCTTGTTATCATCATACAATAGCATCATACATTATGCCTCAACAAGGTCACTCATCCCATCCTGTCAAACTCTTTATATTTAATATCAACCCAGCGAAGAATGTTTCTCATGCTAAGCAAGAAAAATCCTCACACTGTGGGTGATAAAATACCACAATAACAAAGATGGTGGTAGAAAGGTTGTGCCATGAATATTCTAATGCAATTGGTCTCCATGCTAGTTTCATAAAAACATGCTCCTTTTATTTTATTATCAAATGTTCTTGGAGCTGATATTATAGACAAACACACTAATATGTCTACTGAGATAAGGATTGGCACAAGCATAAATCACCATTCTTATTGCTCCACAATATCAGACAGAGGACAGTCATGTTGAGTTGAAACATTGCTACACGTAGGCTGGCTTGTTTTTGGTGATGTGTAAGCTTGTGTGCACATTTTAGAATGCATAACATTTTAATTGCTAAAATTAGTGCTTTTTGTCAGCTTCTGAGACAGAAATTGAATTAATACCAGGAGCCAATACATACTCTTCCCTAGCTTGACTAAGTATAGTTCTAGCAATATGATTCTTACTATTGCAGGCCAATGCAGTTGTTGAAATAACATTTTTCAGCAGCTACAAATTAACCAGAGTTTTCCTAGGAATAACTGAGTCCATAATTAGAAGATACTCATACATGCAGTTTGTGGCCTGATTTTCTTGCAATATGCACTGGGCTGCATCTGGACTATCTTTAGTTGTTTAATTACAAATTATTGTACATACATTACAATACATTGTTACTTACATTATTGGCCATATATCACAATATCTTTGCCAGATTGTATAGTGTCCCATTGTTTCCTCCAACAGTATTCGAGTGGGAGAAATCTCTCAATTGTCGCATACAGTATAAGCATTGTTCTCATTGTGTCTTTTTTTATCAATCTTTCCTTTTATTCCAAAGTATTGTATTTATCAGCTTAAATTTTAAATTATTTCTATGCAATAATACATACAATTATATACAATCATATGATTTTATTGTTACTTCCCAGCACGTTGTATCATATAAAACAATAGGAGAAACAAGCAGCTTCCTTCTGAAACTTTCCATATGCAACTTTCCAAGTTTAAGACCCACAATTTGGAAACACTATGTTCATTTTTATTTTCTCATAAGAGTGCCAAGCAGCTGAGAGCTGCATAAGCACAGAGCCACCTGTATCACATGACAGTCACTTAATGTCATACAGGCTCCTAGTGTGCAGAGCTAACCTTTAAAAGTACCCATTTATTGGAAGAAAAGCAACAGTATGGTGATAAGAGGGTCTCTGCACACTCATTCTATACTGGTCCTGTGGTAAGAGTCTGTATAGTGTCACCTTTACCCTTTACTGAGCAATGCATTAATAATCTAGCCAGGGTCTTGGTAAGTAATCTGCATCCATAGAAAGGGTATATAACACTTTGTATCTGGTAACAGACAAATATTTTATTATGGCACCTTTACCATGCACCTAAAAGGAGCCATAACTTTCTTTTTACATTTGTAGTTTAATTACACTGTTGAGGAGAAATGCAAATATCCTTACTTTTTTTAGTGTGTAGATATATATATATATATATATATATATATATATATATATATATATATATATATATATATATATATATATATATATATATATATAGCATTTATAACTTTTTGTAGCACTTGTGAATTTTAGCTTTGAACCAGTATTTTTTTTATTACAGGCCACAAGGTATGAAACAGTTATTTCTGCTTTTAGTTAAAATGCATTGTTTTTTATTCTATAACTGTAAACAAGTCCTTCTTCCCATAATAAACAGTTGTTCTCAGGTGACAATAAACAATTATTTAGCCTAAACAATATGTATTTCGGTAGTACAAAAGGCCAAAGTCAAGATTAGCACTTGACCTATGCGCAAGTGATAACAAGTAAGAGTTTTTTGCACATCTAGTTTGACATACATGCACATTGCATGTTTTCAGTTTTATTGGATATCATAATATAAATAATAATAATTATTATTATTATATTATTGGCTGTTGGCGGGAATGTCTCATTTTCCTAGATAGGTGATCATGGAATGTACCATTCTCTGTATGTAATTACTATAAAAGCTGTGTTTTGTTTACTTTTGTGTTCAGTCAGTCAGCAGCAGCCATTTTCAATGTTTTTGTTGCTGACCCACATTTTGTATAAATAAAATCTCTATTTTTTGGTATCATGACTGGGGTTCGGAGTGAAATGTTGTTGGTGGGTATGGTTTTTGCTACAACAACACATAGATTTTTAGATTTCTTGATGCAATCTATTTCCATTTGAATATGTCTACAATATAGAATGAGTGCCCCTCAGCAGATGTGTCCTCTGTATTGGTGCATCTACATGAAACATAAGTCAAATGCAAAGAAGCCCTATAAAAAACATATCAATAGAACCACATTTCAATTTATACATATAGCAAAAGCATTTTAAAGAATTCTTAAAATAGGGTACAGAATGACTGATCCTTCCAACTGAATCTGTGTTATTATGCATAGCTTGTCATATTTGTTCTTTTTTTGCTATCATACTAAGGGCCTCATTCTATTAGCGGCCGTAAATCGTCCGTAAGGCTGCGATTCCTTGCGGGGGTTCAGTTAACTCGCGATTCTATTATACGGCCCCGCAAGGATCTCATCTTACGGCCGGCCGCATATCTTGGAACCGGCCGTAAGCTGTGAAATATAAAAACGCAAAAATAAATTCAAGCCTGCACTGTACAGCTCTGTAAATGCTAGGGATCATATTGGGGGACATGAGGATTAAAAGAAACCCACTCTCAAGCTTGCACATCTGCCCAAACCCGAGTTCAAATTAACTGTTTATTTGCCGGCTGCGGCGGGGGTGTGTCTGAGGTGCTCCAAGCACTCTGGACTTTTTACATGGATATTTTACGGATATTAAAAATAAAATATTTTACGGATTTGAGTACAGGATAATTATGTGCTATTTTTTCTAACACCTAAAATCCCTTTATAGTCTACGCAAAGTGCAGGATGGCTTTATTTAAGCTATTTTATGTGCTTAATTGGTGCTAGCGAGACCTCTTTCCTGCAAGTAAGCTGCGGCTCGCTTTTAGCCTTGCAGAGAGGTTTCCCGGAGGAATTGAATTGCAAAACTCTTGCGGCCGTTTTAGATCAAAGGCTTTCCTCTGGCGCGAGCGGCCGCAAGAGATAGCAAGGCACCGGCCGCAAGCCTGCCGGAGCCTCCGGCCGTAAGGGAATAGAATAGCCGAATAGCTTGCGGCCGGTCCTTGCGGCCCCGCAACAGCTGCGGCCGCTAATAGAATGAGGCCCTAAGTGATTAGTAAAAGACAAGGAAGGACAGGGATAAGCAACAAAAAATCACATTTATAAACATACTAGAATATTGCCCGTCAAAAAATGACGGCAAAGAAATTGGAAGTGAGCTAATGCTGTTTGGTGTATGGTAATCAAATAAATAATACATTAATAAATGAATATACTTAACCTATTTTGAAGTAATATATGCAGGAAGCATTGTGTTGAAGAGCTGGCAATCTGTTTTCATGTTCCTGCAGCATACAATGTGTGTTTTGAGGGCTGTGGAGCTGCTGTGTAAGTGTCAGCAATGTGTGCAGTGTGTAGTGTAAATAGTCTGCGTGTGCGAGGACAATCCATTAGGGTAGCTGTGTACTTCCGCATTGTGTAAGTTAGCGTTGTAAAATGGCACCTAATGTGTGGTACGCGGCTGTGGCTGATTTAGCATCCTTGTTCTTGGACCTCGTACGGCTTTTTCAGAAAATCTGTATGTGTTTGGTGGTGTTTTGCGTCTTTAGGGTCCTGTATCCTTGTTTTCGTTTTTTTCGGCGACCATTTTCTCTCTCGCTTAGGTGATTTTCGGGTGTTTAAACTCTGTAATTTGGACTTAAATGGAGGTGTTGCTTCACTTGCAGAGGTCCTGGGTGCCCCCCCCCTTGCAGTGGGTAAGCTTTTCATGTGTTTGTTGGGTGTATTTATTGTGTTTTTAATGTTTTCAGGTTCGCACGGGTCAGCAGTTAAAATCCTATATTTGCGAGGTCGTGGTGTTTTTTTTTCTAAGTCCCGCGTCTCGTATTTGTTTGTCTTAAGTTCGTCAATGTTGCGAGGCCTTTGGCGCTCCATGCCAGCAACTGAGGCCCTCGCTTTGCGAGGGATGCAGGCTCGCTATGGGAGCCCGCAGCGTTAGCAAGAACCCACTTGCTCACAACTATATGTGTGATACAAAGAGCAAAATGAGAGCAATCTTAATCATGTTCATACTAAATAATAACCGAACATAGATTTCAGAGTTTCACCTGTGCACAGGTGAGACAATGCCTGCCTTTGAATTCTGTGCACAGCAGAGAAATCCTGAAATCTATGACAGTGTTTGGCACTCCAGAACAAAAATGTCAGGGGACTTCCTGAAATCCAAGAGTGTGTTTGGCACCCAAAAACCAAAAGCTGTGAATTAATATTTGTAAGTCACTCATTTGCATAATAACACAGCATATACAATTTTGGATATATCAGAAATGATTCACTTTATAAAAATGTCTCATACAATGCCTATAAGAATAACAGAAGATTAAACAATTGATTGTGATGGAGTCTCTTTAATATAACCTTATACATTTTAAGCGATGCATTTAAAGGGTACATATTTACACAAACTTAAAAATAGTTAGAAATAAAATCCAAAGTAAAACAGTTATCTTAAAGAAACATTGTGCCCTATTTTACAGCAGGTACAGACTTCTATTATATAGTTGAGAAAATAATATGAACAGGGACCTTGAATCAATGAATCTAAATAATATAATCATTGTACATGTGAGCAATTAAAAGACATAGGCCCTTATTCAATTGTGATTTGGCCAATTGAATAGGGCTCTAAATAAGCACATAGCATATTTTTTAAAGGAAATTTTTAGTTAGTTAAAACCTTGCTTTCGGATAGATGCTTACTAACTAAAAACTTCTTTAAAAAATATATGTTATGCGCTTATTTAGAGCCTTATTCAATTGGCCAAATTGCAATTGAATGAGGGCCAGAGTGATTAGTATGTGCTCTTGTAACTACAGGCCCGTATAGTACTACATTCAAAGAAGGAGAACGTTCTGTACACCGGATAAGGTCTGGAAAAAAACATCCACATACCTCCAACGTGACTACAGAGGCTGTCCTTGTTTGGATATAGGAACTCATACTGACAAGTTTAGGGTTAAATTATTTTAAATATAAAACAGCGAATATTTACATTTTTGACACTCAATTTTTGGATATTTTGAGTAATTATTAATGTCCACAAAGGACTTTAAAGTGAAAGCACAGTACAGTAATGATGTAGTTAGAAACTCATTATAGGAAAAAACATCTTATGAAATCTATGGTTATGGATTGCAAGAGTGAAGCCTTTGTGGGCACATTTGCATATCCCTGCCAAGGTTCCCAGAATGCATTGTAATAACTGTATTTCTTGGAATTCTGGGCATGAAACGAGTTATTTAACTTGTTTTAGACATTCAAATGTGAGCACAAATGTACTATTTATTTACTGAAATCAAGCATGAGTGGTTGAGATGATACATCGCCATCTCATGTTACTGTATACAGTGTATTCATTAAAATGTGAGGATATCTCTGGAATTTGAACGTGTGGCCCATATAATAACATGGGAACTGGGCAGCTCGTAATTCACTGGTAGCAAACCTCTCACCTTAGTGAATATAGAATATTGCAAAATCTGCAGGGCCAAATTGGTTTCATAAGACCTCATATTTACTGGAAATAAATTACTTGATATTTGAATACAATTATAAAAAAAATAAAAGCACTACTCTAAGGGGTAGATAATGGGTTCCCTGGTGGTCCAGTGGTTCAGATTCAGTGCTTTCACTGCTGCAACCTGGGTTTGATTCCAGTCAGCGAACCAACTAATAGTTGGTTCGCGCTCAGTTTTTTAGGACAACCATAACAAGTGCAGGTACTGCCCACATTAACAACACAGTACAATATGAAAGTGTTTTTTTTGCTTGACTCATGACATTTAAGAATTGCATCAACACCAACACCAAGGTTAACAATGATCTCACTGTATACATATTAATATCGGCTGAAATTGTATAAAAGGTTAAACCACACAGCAGCCAGTACAGTACCTTGTCCTTGAGTAACTGTGTAGAACTCAGCTGCTATCCTGGCTGCCTCCTTACGGTTTCCCTTTACGATGTAGAAATGGCTAAGGATTGCAAGGCTGATCTTGACAAACAATTTGAAACAGAATAGTGCGAGGATGGTGAAGTAGACATTGGAGAATTGTTGAGCAAAAGGTTTCACTTCTAGATCCGTCATTGCTGCGCCAGAGTCTGTGTCAGTGTTTAGGAGCGGGTATCAACTGTGTTGACAAGATCACATGGCTCCAGCCAGAAGCTGCCTACAACAGCTGGTACTGAGGAAATTCAATACCTGCCATGATGTCTGCTGCTGAAAATATGAGGATTATTTATGCTGCACATAACTACTCGGAATCCACTTCCCATTTTCTCAAAACTAATTTAAAGGGACACTATTGCCCCAACAACAAGTTGGTTTTATATCAAAGAGCATATTAAACTGGCTATACATAGTACTAGCCATTTTCTCTACAGTAAATAATTCCTGAGATATACAGAATTGTTTGTGTGGCTCCGGTATGCATATGTGCAAGTCAATATACTACTTTGCATCTCTAAATGCTTGATAAGGGTGTGGATCTAACTGTATTAACACATTGTGGGTTATTGTTTTGGTTACCGCAGAAGCAGATTGTGAGACTAATTACCATCAAAACAGCTAATTAGCATTCAAGAGCTACTTATTTTCATATTAGTGCAGATTAAACAATGCCAATTATTTCAGGAATGGTTCACTTTTAATGAAAACTGGCTAATACAATATATAAGCAGCTTTTCATGCTCTTTAAGTATATCTTTAAAAAATTTAAAAAATATTAATAATGCTAAGCCTTTTTTCCGGTGTTGAGCCTGTTTTTACATGTTTTGCTGTTTATGTTTCAATAGCATTTATTTTTTCTAAATAGGTTTTATTTATTTGTAATTATTTCACAATCTTAATTCAGCACAATTTGGGCCACATCACAGTAAAGATCTCCTAAAAGCATGTTGAAATACTTTTTGAGCTTCTGTAATACGTGTATTTTTCACTTACAAAGCAAATCAAATTAAATCTGTGTTTACTTGTATAAAAGACTGTCCAAGCCAATCAGGTTGCAGGGGGTCTCCCCCACCATTCAAGGCAATGGTGAGTCTGCTTATATTTTCAGGATGAAGGGAACAGACCATGTAATGGGTTATTTTTTTTCTTACTTCAGGAAATTCAGGTTTCTGCTCTCATGCCTCTCTGGAATTTGAGCAATGTAGACCAGCTCAGGGGACTTATTGCTCCACTCCAGTACTGCAGCTCCAGCTCCATGTAGTGAGCAAAAGAAAAAAAATAACCCTTAACAAATCTGTCTGTGCAGACATGGTATGCTGGACGCACTCATACAGGAAAGCTATGGTTAACTGCTCAGTGCAGTGTAACCTGAGTCCAGGGGAAAGCTGCTATAGATCACAGCCTTCATCAGAGACTTGCACAACTGCAGTGGAGGACTCAGCAATATATTTTTATCTGATATTAAGGTAATTTAAAAAAATATTGTTTTAACAAACAATCTTGTGCTCTTTCACAACATGAAGAGCATTTACAGTGATGTAAATGGCCCTTTAATCTGAATAACAAAATGATTATATATTCAGTTAAAGAGCATCATTTTAAAAAAACAATCCAAGGGCCCTATGCTAATCCCTAAAAATTAAACTAAAAGTGCTGCGTAGCAGCACCATAAATCCTACCTAGCTATGTTATCCCCCTTGTCTAAAACATTGGGAGCAAACTGCTCCGGGTCACTCCTCAGAGTGAACTTCACAACAAAGCCAAAAAGCAAGACAAAAATCTCCATTGATTTTTGCCCTGACAATAAATTATGAGTTACTTTCTGACACTCTGACACCCAAACCCTATGCTAATCAACATTTTCTCCTCACTCGCAAACAGCACTCCCCTAACTCAAAAAAACTGAAGATATACTTACAGATACCAAAGACCACTCGTAAAGGCTTGAAAAGCCTTTGCTGGGTGCCGCAGCAGCACAGAAACTACCCACTACCCCGTCACTAAAACCTTAAAAGTCCCACCCTTGCTCCTACAATCAACCCCCATGCTGCAGGGGGTCCCAATCGGAAACCCTTGCTACCTAAAATTAACCCCTATAAGCCAGGGAGTCCCAATCAGGACTCATATGCACCTATTAAACCCCACGCCAGGGAGTTCCAATCAAGACTCCCTGTCACATATTAACCCCCCTATAAGCCAGGAAGTCCCAATCAGACCCACGGCATCTAAACTGCCTAAAATTAGCCGCAACGTTACGGACCCTGCAGAGCCCCAACTATTAGCCCTTGCCCTTTGGGACCACAGCATGTCAAAATTCAAATTCAAATGTCCTGTCCCTGCAGGTCCTTAAAAGACCTGTGTTACTATTATATTTAACCCCTTCCGCTGAGGAACTATAAACACCCCAGCGGCACCTAAAATGAATCCCTATCACTCATGAGGGTCTATACAGACCCCCATGAGCCTCTAATTAACCCCGATAAGGGTCTATATAGACTACCAAATTAACCCCCTGTACTTAATTAACCCCTACACTACTTAAGCCTATACTACCTACTTGACCTCTACACTACCTAATAAACCACTGCAATAACTATTAACCCCCTCTAATTAATTCAACTAACCCCCTCTAATAAATTAAACAACCCCCTCTATTTAATTAAACTAGCCACCTCTAATTAATCAAACTAACCCCCTCTAATTATTTAAACTAGCCCCCTATCTAATTAATTAAACTAATCCCTCTCTAATTAATACAACTAACCCCCTCTAATTAAACTAATCCCCCTCTAATTAAATAACCCCCTCAAGTTATCCTACCTATCCACCTTAATTAAACAACAAACCCCCAATGAACTATCTAACCCCTAATTAAATAACTAACCCCCAATGAACCATCTCGCCCCCTAATTAAATAACTAACCCCCCAATTAAATATCTAATCCCCCTAATTAAATAACGAACCCCCAATTGAACATATAAGTCCTTAATAAAATACAATTAACCCACTAAATAGAAAAAAACACTAATTACAGAAAATAAAAAACTTAAAATTAATACAACCTGTAAAAATGAGAGGGTTAATAATGCCACTGACCTGGCCAAAATGACCCTCCAGCGATGGTCAACGATGCCCTGGTCCTCACTCTTCTGCCATGGACTAGTCAACTTTAAACTAATGGAGCTCCTCCCTCCCTGCCACAAATGCTGGTTCCAGAGCTTGCACAGGCATAAAAAATGCATCTGAATGGGTTACAGGGTGTATCTTATTCTGATTGGCTGAAATATGATTAACATCTATTTCAGACAATCAAAACGCTCCAATATATTTTTATACTGAAGCAAGAATCGCGGGAAGCTCCTCCTGGGAGGAGCTTTGTTAATTTAAAGTATTTTTTTATAGAGTGTCAGTTTTTTTCCCTATAGAGATTGGGACCACCATGGCAAGGGTTAATAGTTGGGGCTCTGCAGGTGTCCCGATCGGGACCCCGCAGCATGGGGGTTTCAGGTGCAGCTGCGGGTACTTGTAGTACCCCCGCAGTGGGGGTTAACTATTTAGATCCCGCTGGTCCTTTAAAGACCTATGGCATGGGTTAATTAATGTTGTGGGTCCTTTAAGGACTCATGCTGCCAGTGGGGGTTAATGTAAGATGCCAGGGAATCCCGATGGTACCCCCTGCAGCATGGGGGGTTGATTGTAGGTCCAAGGGGGTATCCCTTGCAGGAGATGACATTATTTTCCATGTAGACCCCATGGTTATATAGATGGGGTGATAGGGCAGTGATGCCCGGGGATTTCTTCCAGCGGGGATTTAAATGGAAGGAATCTCACAGGGCATGACCTTAGGGCTCTCTATTGGCTCCTAGAGCTGATTCACATCTGTAAAGCTTAGTTTGGATGTCTCCCACACTGAAATATCTTACTAACAATGGCAAGGGTTTACAGGTGTGAGCTGAGTGCCCTAATGTAGGGGAGCAAAATATCTACCTACTTTTGGAGAAGGGCTCCCGCAGCCGATTTACAGCAGTCCCCTAACTTAGAGCACCTGATTTACATAGGGCTTTATGTACAGAATCTCACAAAAGTGAGTACACCCCTCACATTTTTGTAAATATTTTATTATATCTTTTCATGTGACAACACTGAAGAAATGACACTGCTACAATGTAAAGTAGTAAGTGTACAGCCTGTAAGTTTGCTGTCCACTCAAAATAACACAGCACACAGCCATTAATGTCTAAACCATTGGCAACAAAAGTGAGTACACCCCTAAGTGGAAATGTCCAAATTGGGCCCAAAGTGTCAATATTTTGTGTGGCCACCATTATTTTCCAGCACTGCCTTAACCCTCATGGGCATGGAGTTCAACAGAGCTTCACAGGTTGCCTCTGGAGTCCTCTTTCACTCCTCCATAATGACATCACAGAGCTGGTGGATGTTAGAGACCTTGCACTCCCCCACCCTCCGTTTGAGGATGCCCCACAGATGCTCAATAGGATTTAGGTCTGGAGACATGCTTGGCCAGTCCGTCACCTTTACCTTCAGCTTCTTTAGCAAGGCAGTGGTCATCTTGGAGGTGTGTTTGGGGTTGTTATCATGTTGGAATACTGCCCTGCGGCCCAGTCTCCGAAGAGAGGGGATCATTCTCTGCTTCAGTATGTCACAGTACATGTTGGCATTCATGGTTCCCTCAATGAACTGTAGCTCACCAGTGCCAGCAGCACTCATGTCTCTCACACCAATACTATTTTCACTTAAAGAAGCCCTTTTTAATTTGAAGCTTGGCATCTCCACTCCTGTGACACAATTGTAACCAATATGGAAGCTTTAAAGCACCTGGAGGAGCCGTTTTTATTCGAGATGTGACCTCTGCAGTCCTCGGGAACCTTATTAACTCATCCGAAACCTTTGTAGCACAAAAAGTCCACTAAAGTTCAAGAAAAAATACATGTTTGTTAAGTATGTACCATACTAACAATATGAACAGCTGTGTAAGCCATGAACATAAAACATATTTTGGGAAAATCTGAAAATTTAAAGGTGGTTTATGAGTACAGGAACCCATATTATGTTTTCTACATCACTAAGAACTGCATGATTTTTGGTGTGTATAGTTATCACGAGAGGGAGTGTTAGGGAAGGAGGGAACAGGCAGAAGCCCAGTGCCTTTGTATGCTAATTGGGTCAGATTGACACTACACTCACTGGCTCAAAAGAAGACTCCTTGCATCCTGCAATGCAATGATAGATATCCAGAAAATGTAAATGCCGTTCTCACACACAAACCTTCCGCCAATGTATCATGGATCCCTCCAGGGTCCTACAGGGGCATTCACGTTTTTTTTTCCTAATCAATAACTAGCTGTTTGACTTTTTTTCCTTATTAATTATGCTTAGACTTAAAGTTTTAAAACATTAAAAACATTTTGTTTTGTTTTCATTGTGCAGTGGTCCTTTCATTTGAGACCTGGCCTCTCTGTCCTTTCCCTCTTCCCCTATGCAAAAGATTGGCAGCAGCAGCAGTGCTGCCACCAACTGCTAGATAGGCGCTGCCAATTTTCACAATACTGATGCACATTGCATATAAGGCGCGCCAACAAAAGAGGCCTTGAGCTATGAGAGGAGCGCCCGAGGCCCTCGAGGGCCTAGTGTCCACGCTGAAAAAAATGATGTTAAGCGCCATCGAGTTACGCCACGTCAGAGGGGGGAATAATTATAGGCCTTCCCTGAAACCTGACGGCACATGCTAGTAGATACTTACTGGCACTGCAGCTGTCAGTGCTGGGGATTTCATGTGCATACACAACGGGATAGATCCGGCCTCTCCAATCCTGGGGAATGTAGATAACTTATCTTAAAACTATACAGTAACTGGAGAAGCCTTTTTTTAGTTTGAAGTCTAGCCTCTCCTGTCGAGGTGAACATGTATAATTGTAAAAAAAAAATACAAATCACTTGACCCTGTTCAGTTAGCAACACTTGCTAAAAAATTTCCTAGATAGATTGTAGGCAACCCACGAATCGTGCCCACCATTGTTAACCTTCCAGACTTTTTTACTATCCCTTCTGTGACTGCACGTCTATGGCCATTATACAAACTCTGATTCATTATACAAAATCAGTGACAAACATATTTAATTTGTATTTATTTTATATGCTTTAACATTTATAATAATGTTCTTAAGTTTGTGTAAAGATGTTAAAACCTTATATGAAATTTAGCTCTAACTGACATTTTCTTACATAAACTAGAAGAAAGTCAAATTTGTTTTGGCGAAAAGTAAGCTATGTTTTCATGTGTGATTGGCCCTATCCAAGAGCTATATCGCCGCCTTGTGGCACATAGACACTTGTGCCTTAACATTAATTAAGGGATCAACACAGCAAAATGTATTGTTTATTTAGGGAAATATTTGTTTTTCATTCTTATGCAGGGAAAATGATCCACAATATCAATCCATCTTTTGAATACAATGTTAACAAACCCAAAATGAGATCCAGTATATCATACATTTAAATGCACATTTATAAACACAATGTCAAAATTGTGGCCTTCTCCATATTCTTTTTACTATTTTGTGCTGTTTATGTGTTAATGATATAGCTCCAACTCTAAATTGTTCATTGTCCTTTTTTTAGTGCAAACTTAGCGGCGAAACAATCACATAAGGATTAGTAAAGACTCTTGGGAAACTAACAGGCTTTATATATTACTTGTGAAATTTGTACTGTATGAAACTTATGTTAAGCTGCATTAAACATTTATCAAGTGAATTCAAGGCACTTTCAGGGGGGTGGGTTACATAAAAAAAAAAAAAAGCTCAAAAAACTATTTAACTTTTTATATATTGAGGAAATGTGAAACTTTGAAGTTGGATAAGCAATTTTTTTTTAAAACAATTTCTGCATTTGAGGAAGAAGCACCAGGGATTGCAGGGCAAGATAGCTTTGCAGAGAAGCAGCATGAAAATAAAGCGTGAAAGCAGTGCAGAGAGAAGTAGCAGGAAGAAAGTGATAGCAGGGGAAGAAAGGCACCATTGAGAGGGAGAATGATAGCTTTGGAGAGAAGTAACAATGGAATAAAGTATAAAATAAGTTCAGAGAGAAGTAACAGGGAGAAAGTGATAGGGAAAAAGAATTATAGCTTGAGCTAGAATCAGGAAAACATAACAAACAAGAGTGAAGTAGATAGGAGAGTGCTCTAAGTGATAGAGAGTAAGTGCCTTGGAGAGAGAGTGGAGTGATGAACATACAGTGTCTTGCAAAAGTATTCACCCCCCTTGGCATTTTTCGTATTTTGTTGCCTCACAACCTGGCATTAACATGGATGGTTTGAGGATTTGCATAATTTAATTTACAGAACATGCCCACAACTTTGAAGATGTTTTTTTTATTTTATTATTATTATTGTGAAACCAGTTTAAAAAGCTATGTTTTGTTTATATTTGGGTCCAGTGGTCCAGTGAGCCAGTAGCAGGAGACAATTGTAACTGGTCTTCTGTTGCTAATTCATTTTTATTTTACAAATAAACCAGGAGGCCTCTGTTTTGGGTACCATGACTGGGTTTCGGAGTAGATTGTGGTTTGTGGGTATGTTTTTTCCCAAACATTCTATCCTGCCAATTAAAATGTGGAGAAGTAAAACTAAAGTGGGAATTTAAATTATATGATAGGGAAAGCAGGCAATTTCTGGCTTGGTGCTCTATTATCTCTTAACAAATTGACATATGGAACTCAAACCAAAATGGGGATTCAAGCAGCAAGTTTAGAAATTGTATACACAGGCTAACCAAACAAAGGTGTTGAAAACTTGAAATAGGGTTGAAAATAATGTTAGATTCAAATAAAACTACTTTACTTTCAGCAAGCAAGCAAATTAACTCAATTTGCCTGTTCAGTAAAAGTTTATTAACAATCTATCAACATGAACTTTGATATAAATACTTGCAGACATTTCAGGAAAAACCATGGGCTGGCTTCTTATACCAGTGCTTTTCTCAGCTTGGAAACAATTAGAAAAAAAACTAAAGCATAGCCCTCCATCTCACTTGGTGTCCTAACATCATCTTTCCCCTGATCTCAGGAAGTATTTATTTTATGGGTGACCTCTTTGGCAGTGGAGCTGTTAATGCATACAAACATGTAGTAGTCTATACATACTTTAGAACTAAGTCCCAACACACCCATCTATTGCAGTTAAGTGACAAAATGTTCTTGGCGTTAAAGCAGATATGAATAATTTCTGGAACCAGCAGAGGCACATACTTGGCTTGCTTAAAGTTTCCCTTTTCCCACATGAGGGCATTGAAAACCATATAGGGTAAAGCTCTTCTATATATCATAACTCATAACCTTAATACACATCTGCACATTGAAATTTGTATTGCCTGTTACACTCAGACCTGTCATTAACCTTCTGAATGTACATATTTTTAGAAGCAGCTCAACAGTATTTTATCTTTTTTAGACACATTGTTTAAGATAAGCCCTTTGGTTTTAGAGGGATCTGGAAAACATGTCCGGATGTATTTATCCTGGCTACACATATCAGAATGCTTAGCCATTGTAAATCAAGACTAACCCAAAATGGATCAGAGTGATAGACAGTTGGCAGGTATGTAGCTTTATTTGATTTAAAAGAACATTAAGTTGAATCTAAAAGATCTCCATTATGTTTTATTAGTTAAAATGGTAACATCTATAGAATGAAAATGATAGAATCTGGGCTTCTTTACCAAAACAATAACAAATATTGTTGCTTTTTCTTTTTTGGGGTGTAAAGTAGGCTTCAAAAACAGTCTTGAACTGAAAATCTCAAAAGCAGAATTCAAATGAAAAGGCTGTGTCCCATTCTAAGCTTCAAGTGCGGAGATTGTTTTATTAATGTCTGAAACTGGCACTGTGAATTCTTCCGAATAGTTTAAAAAAACATATTGCACTAATATTTAGATTCATGAAAACTATTGTGTTTTTAAAATCATGTGTAATTTAAATATGGTTGAAAAGTTTTACTCCAAAGTTTGCATGTACTTGGTGCCTATAGGAGTGCAGCTACAACTCACTGACGTGGCCCAAGAGAGGCGAAACGTACGTCTGAGGTTTGCTGTTTCTCCTGATATGGGTAGAATTGCCTGGTATTTTGGGGCTGGGTCACTCTTTTGAGTGAGACCAGACTGATATACTACAGGATAATTCTCCATGTGAAGGGCACAAGTGAGCTGCTAGGAGTAGGTAACCAGACCTATAGTATAAACCTACAACATGTGTTGTTCATTCTCAGATTGAGCACCACTGACCACTGTTTTTGTTTATGTAGTTGGTATATGTCATTTATTTTATTACAATTTTATTTGTAAAATACTTTTTTGGGATATTTGTGGCATTTTTGTGGTGATATTGGTGGGCATGAAAAAAACATATTTGTTTTTGTGCACTGCTTTTATAGTTACATTGGATATAAAAAGTCACTGACCCTTTTTGTTTTATGACATCCTAAAAACAAAAGCAAATGCTTTTTTGAGTCTTTCATTTTTTTATGAAATTATACCTTGTGCACTGCATGGTAGTTATTTTATTTATTTATTGCAAAAAGTAAAGTTGCCAACAGAGTGAATACAACAGAGAACACTACAAAGTAAAAAAAACAGTACATTTAGTCATAGTACAGATGGGCTACAGTGGATACTGAAAATCACCACCCCCTTTCACATTTGTACCTTTTTTTGTTATTACATTATGGATATAAAAAAAAAGGCTTGTCCCATTTTTATTTACAGTAACCCACATTAGACAGGTATAAATTCAGTTCTAAAACATTAATTAATATTACAAAAGTAAAATGCATTATTTGGATAAGTGAACACCCTGTTACAGTTGCACTTGCTCAGGTATAACTAGTCACCTTACAGATCACACAACAATCTAATTGGCTCCCATCTGTTATCAGTTATGGTGATTTTGATAAGTTTGAAATAAAAACAGCTGTTTCCAGAGAATTGCCCTACTTGGAAACACACCTTAAAGGAAAAAATCCAAAGTTGAATCCTTTTGAAAGTACTTTGAGATAAAGTCAGGAAATAGATTTCAAATATCCCATGGAGCACAATGAAAACCATCATTGAGAAATTGAAGGTTATTGGCAGCATCAATACCTTCCTAGATCAGGCTGTCTCTCAAAACTGGATGACTGAACAAGAATCCCGAGGGGCTACCAAGAGGCCAAGACTGGTCATTGTGTGCATGTGTAAACAATATCACAAGCATCCACAAATCTGGCCAGTATAGGAAGTTGTCAAGAAAAACACATCAAGTAGTGTTTATATTTTGCTAAAAAAACACTTTACAGATTCTGTGGCAAGAGGGCAAATGCTAATTTTGGCCATAAGGCAAAATAGTGTGTCTGGCAAAAAAACAAATAATTCTTACCATACAAAGAATACCATTCCATAGTGGTATGGTAGCATCCTGTTGTGGAGGTGTATTTCTTGAGCTCATACTGGAGCAGTTGTCAAAGAGAAGACGGATGATGTGAAATACAGGTAAATTGTTCAAGAACACCTACAGTCCTCAGCTAAGAAGTTAAAATGGGAAGATGGTTTACCTTTCAACATGACACATCTCCTCCCATCTACTTTACGGTCCTCGCAATGAGCGCCAAGGGCGCTCATCCCGAGCCCAGCAATGATCGGCTTCACCGCTCATTACAGGCCTCTGCAACCTGCAACTTTTGTGCTTGGGGATGCCATGTGTCTCTTTCCACCATCTTCCCCCTGTCCCTTCCCTGTGTCTTTTTTCCTCTGCGTCTCTGCTGAATCTTTGCTTGGAGCGCGCTGACTGCCGTTGGTTTTATTTTCAAAGTCCCACGTGCCTGTCGTTGTTCGTCTAAGTGTCACTGTCTTCACCGTCGTGTATTTTCTAAGTTCTGCGCGCCTGGCCTTGCTCAGCCTCGTTTTCACCCTGTTTGGATTTTTACGTTTTTTCGGCCAATATATATTTTTTCCTGCATCAGAGATTTTCGATTGTTAAAAAAGACAAAATATGCTCCAAATTAACTTGCAACCTCACTCACAGACTCCCTGGCTCTCACCCTGTGATGTGTGTGAGTGTGTAAATTTATTTGAGGCATATTTGTGTGTTTTTGCCGTCTTTTCCAGTTCGGTGGTTCGGTCGTTAAAGTCGTATTTTTGCGAGCAGTACAGTCCATCATACGGGCCCTCCTTTTACGTCTGCTAAGTCCTGCATGTCTAGCTAAGTCCCGCGTGTCCACCTCTGCAATGAGCGCCTTTGGCGCTCATTGGAGCCACAAGTCCCGCATTATTCAACTGCTCGCCTCGCTTTGCGAGGCTCGCAACGTGTGACGACAACTCTCAGTACGACAACTATATGGGTGATATGCAGTGCCTTGCAAAAGTATTCACGCTTCTTGACTTTTTACCTATTTTGTTACATTACAGCCTTAAGTTAATCTGATTTTTTTGTGATGGATCTGAACACAATAGTCTAAGTTGGTGAAGTGAAATGAGAAAAATATATACATAAACTATTTTTTAGAAATGGAAAACAGAAAATTGGCATATGCATATGTATTCACCCCCTTTGTTATGAAGCCCATAAAAAGCTCTGGTGCAATCTAAGTGTCACATGATCTGTAATTACATATACACACCTTTTTTGAAAGGCCCCAGAGGCTGCAACACCTAAGCAAGAGGCACCACTTACCAAACACTGCCATGAAGACCAAGGAACTCTTCAAACAACTAAGGGACAATGTTGTTAAGAAGTACAAGTCAGGGTTGGGTTATAAAAAAATATCCAAATCTTTGATGATCCCCAGGAGCACCATCAAATCTATCATAACCAAATGGAAAGAACATGGCACAACAGCAAACCTGCCAAGAGACGGCCGCCCACCAAAGCTCCCGGACCAGTCAAGGAGGGCATTAATCAGAGAGGCAGCACAGAGACCTAAGGTAACCCTGGAGGAGCGGCAGAGTTCCATAGCAGAGACTGGAGTGTCTGTACATAGGCTCCATAGAGTTGGGCTTTATGGCAGAGTGGCCAGAAGAAAGACATAACTTTCAGCAAAAAAACAAAATGGCATGTTTTGAGTTTGCGAAAAGGCATGTGGGAGACTCCCAAAATGTATGGAGGAAGGTGCTCTGGTCTGATGAGCCTAAAATGTAACTTTTCGGCTATCAAAGAAAAGGCTATGTCTGGTGCAAACCCAACACATCACATCACCCAAAGAACACCATCCCCACAGTGAAACATGGTGGTGGCAGCATCATGCTGTGGGGATGTTTTTCAGCAGCCTGGACTAGGAAACTGGTCAAAGTTGAGGGAAAGATGGATGGTGCTAAATACAGGGATATTCTTGAGCAAAACCTGTACCACTCTGTGCGTGATTTGAGGCTAGGATGGAGGTTCACCTTCCAGCAGGACAATGACCCCAAACACACTGCTAAAGCAACATTTGAGTGGTTTAAGGGGAAACATGTAAATGTGTTGGAATGGCCTATTCAAAGCCCAGACCTCAATCCAATAGAAAATCTGTGGTCAGACTTAAAGATTGCTGTTCACAAGAGCAAACCATCAAACCATCCAACTTGAAGGAGCTGGAGCAGTTTTCCGAAGAGGAATTGGCAAAAATCCCAGTGGTAAAATGTGGCAAGCTCATAGAGACTTATCCAAAGTGACTTGAAGCTGTGATTGCCGCAAAAAGTGGCTCTACAAAGTATTGACTTTAGGGGATGAATAGTTAGGCACATCGACTTTTTCTGTTATTTTGTCCTATCTGTTGTCTGCTTCACAATAAAAAAAAACATCTTCAAAGTTGTGGGCATGTTCTGTATTGAACAAGCCCGGAAGTTACAGGCCAAAAGCCGAAACCGTAAACTATGCACTCGTATGTAGCAGTTCAGAGCGTGAACTTGATCAATTAAGCAAGGCTGTAACTACCCATTTAGAAACAGCCAATAGAAAATAAGACCGTCATCAATAGGTCAGTAAAACATGGAGGTTAAACGTCAATCAATTAGCATTTAGGGGTCCGATATGTGATCAGACCTTCAATCCTGCAATGTACAAAATAATAAAAATAGATGAAGGAAATGTTCTAGCACATGTGGGTGGCCTGATATGTAATAACTCATTGATTCCCAAGATTGATACACCAAAATGACACCTAACAAAAAATAATTTTTGATTGACGATTTGCAAGCTTGAGACTGTTGTGCAATTAATTTGAATGTTTTTCATCACTTTCCCCGTCATTTACATTGCAGTTTTGATTTTTTTATTGCATTTACAGTGCTACGAACAGGTGTTCAACCCCCTTGCGAGTCCTATCTGGTACACGTAGGAATTTCTTCTACATTTGACATTAACGGGTGTGAAAACCTTTGCGGGGTTGAGAAATTGTAGCAATTGAATAGTGATATGCGATTGTAATTCTTGCGGTCTTGAACGATCAAAGTCTTAGGTTACGGTTGTAACAACCGTAGGGATTTTCAGCCAGTAACCCGTAGATCGTTTGCGCCTCGCAAAAATATGCCAATTGAATAGCAAAATAGTTAACGAGCGACATTACGATCTCCCATAAGCTACAATTTCTCAATTAAAATATAATTTTACTTCATGAGGTAGACATACATAGTGTAAACAACATAACATAAAAACATATGAAATAACTATAAAACAACTACTGAGCACAGTCCCTACGCAGGCGGATCAGACAAGATACTATTTCCCCATCCCACAACCAAATAAAAAAGAGTCCAGATTTTGTTAGCTCTCTCAAGTCATTATGCTCCAGAGTAATGGTCTGTTTAAACATTTAAAGCATCCTGGGCGGATCATATGAATCCAAAGGGGCTGGTGTTCAGGGGGGTCATGACTGATATTATTCCAGTTTTATCTAAACTAATTTATTAAATTGCAGAGTGCACTAATTGTGTCCAGGTGAGAAGGCAGAAGTTAATATAAACAGGAGAAGGGGCGAACTTGTGAGCTTGCGAACATTTTTAGTATCAAGTGCAATTCTAGTAAAAGCGTAGGAGTTTAAATAAAAGGAGGGACTTCAAAGAAAAGGGAGGGCAGATTTATAGTGCAAAGGAGGAAAACTTTATACAAATATATTATTTTATATTCTTTATTTTTCCCACTGAAATTTTGTAGACAATAATAATAATTATGAGTCAGTCCAGTGGCAACCTCACTCAGTGTACATCCTGTCATATGTATGCAATACTGGAACAGATGATTCAAGGTCCATACCTCTGTGAGAGGTGTGAGCATGTTGCCTCTCTGGAAGCTCAAATTGGAGATCTGGAGAGGAGAATTGGAATTGGAAGAAGGCGAGGAAGGAAGCTATACTATTCTGCAAACTAAGAGATACAGGAATTGCAGTAAATATCTGCTCATGGATTTTGAGCTGGCTAAAAGACAGGAAGCAAAGGGTTGTTGTAAATGGAACATACTCTGATTGGACTAATTTGGTAAGTGGGGTTCCTCAGTGTTCAGTATTAGTTCCTCTACTTTTTAACATATTTATTAATGACTTAGAGGTGGGATTGGTGTGTGGTGTCTCCATTTTCGCTGATGACACAAAGTTGTGCAAGGTAATTAAATCAGATAATGATGTGCTTTCCCTCTAAAGGGATTTACATAAAATTGAGGAATGAGCATCTAAAGGGCAGATGAGATTTAATATGAATAAATGTAAAGTTATGCATCGGGGAAGGAAAAATAGCCATGCCATGTATAATCTTAATGTAGCAAATCTAGGTGTATCAGATATTGAAAGGGATTTGGGAGTGCTTGTGGACAACCACCTAGGTAACAGTGTTCAAAGCCAAGCAGCAGCTGCAAAGGCAAATAAAATATTAGCATGTATTAAGAAGGGTATAGAAGCAAGGGAAGCAAATATAATTCTGCCACTATACAAATCTCTAGTACGCCCTCATTTGGAATATGGAGTACAATTTTGGGCACCACTTCATGAAAAAGGACATTTTAGAGCTGGAAAAGTTACAGAGGAGGGCAACAAAACTAATAAGGGGAATGGAGGGGCTAAGTTATGAACAAAGACTAACCAAATTAAACTTATTTTCTCTAGAAAAAAGGCATCTAAGAGGAGATATGGTTACCTTATATAAATACATCCAGGGTTAGTATAAAGATTTGTCAAGGGAGCTTTTTGTGCCAAGAGGTTTTCAACTGACAAGAGGACATACCTTAAAGAAAGAAAAGGGTTCTTCACAGTAAGGGATGTTAATCTGTGGAATTCTTTACCAGAGGAGGTGGTGACAGCGGATTCGATAGATAACTTTAAAAGGGGACTGGATTTATTTCTAATTAAAAAGGGAATTCAGGGTTATCATGGATAATTAGAAGAGACAGTATTGATCCAGGGAGAAATCCGATCGCCAGCATCTGGGGTCAGGAAGGAATTTTTTTTTTTCCTTTGCGACGATTGGCTAAGACTCACTTGGGTTTTTTTTCTGTTTGCCTTCCTCTGGATTAATGAATAATTAAAAATAAAATAAATAATTAAATAATTGATTAATAATTAATTAACAACTAATTAATTCATATTTAATTTGCATATTGCAGATCAGAGGAGATCTTAAAAGGTTGAATTCGATGGACTAAAAGTCTTTTTTCAACCTTAATTACTAAGTAACTATGTAACTATTAATGTTCAGAAGATTACAAATGTAAGTCATTGGAAATCTTCTACAACTGTTCAATTCACATAAGAAGGTTGAATTCCTGTTACATGTGGAAGCGAATTGAAACACTTAGGCCCCTATTCAATTGAGCAATTGTTATTTACTGGAGCCCGTAATGTAGCCCATAAACTAATTTGCTATTCAATTGGCGTCTTTTAACTACCCGCAAGCGATTTGCGGGTCACAGGCTGAAAAACCCTGCGGTTGTCAAAATCGTAACTTCCAACCCATCTAAGCCTTTGATTTTTCAAGCCTGTAAATGTTACAATCGCAAATCATAGCACTGTAAATGCAAATAATAAATAAATACTTAATTTTAAAAGACGGGGAAAGCGATGAAAGACATTAGAATGAATTGCACAACAAGATCGCAAACCTGCAATCAAAAAATATTTTTTTAAGTTTAATTTCCGTGTTATATCAATCTCGGGAGTTAAGGAGTTAATACATATCCGGCCACCCACATGGACTATAACATTTCCTTCCTTCATTTTTATTATTTTGTACATTGCGGATTGCGAGTCCGATCGCATATTAGACTTCTAAACGCTAATTGATTGACGTTTAACCTCCATGTTTTACTGACGTCATGATAACGGTCTTATTTACTATTGGCTGTTTCTAAATCGTTGGTTACGGCCTTGCTTAATTGATCATGATCATGCTTTGAAATGCAGACTTACGGCCGGCATGAAGGCAACTGCGGGCTTGCAATTGAATAGGGGCCTTTGTGTTTGTAATAAATCTATTTCTACATGTAAAACTTTGCTAAATGTTTAACCCATACTCTGTTGTATTGTAAACAAGTGTTCAATTTCAAGGAATGTTTGCTACTGAGCTTAAGACACAATAACATTGATTATAACCTGACTCGCCAATGGCCACAAAAGTTTACTCTCCTTGCAAAATGTTGCACAACAGACATTTTTAGCGCACACAGACTCCAAAAAATTAGAGGGAACAGATGCCATAACTCAAATATCCTGTTTAACTCAAGCCAGAACATGAGACCTAGATAATCAAAGCTAGAAAACTCACATAGAGAATATTTCATACACTGTAAAAGTTCCAACATATAGTTCTAAATATATTATCTTAATATGTTAAATCTAAGATGTTGACCACTTCTCTCATTTAATCATGTTTGATAATAACAGTTTATATAGTTGGGAGACTATAGATTGATTTATTTTAAATGATTTTGTTTTATTTTCATTAATAGAAATTAATAAGGTTTAGTCCTGTTTAAATGAATTGGAATGAAAGGAATATATTGTGACAAAGTGAAGCAAGGAATGTATGTGAACCTGAGACTGAAGAGAGCTGAATATCCAGTTTAGAGCTAGAGCTCAGTCAGTCATTGCACTTGAACTTAATCAGGAGGTATTTAAGAGAACTACAGACAGAATTAAGCTTTTTTTTCTTTCTTCCTTGGTTGTAAACATGGGACTGCTGAGAGGAAGACAAAGTATTTTGGGGCTGGTTCTTGTCTGTTTCTACCCTCTCCCTCCCGTGTCTTTCTCCACCCTCTGTGCTCCTGTTTCCATTCACGGGTGTGATACCATTTGCAGGCTGGGGAAATTGATCATTTTTACCAAGCCCGAAATGTGTTTCCGATTTACGGGCTTGAAAAAATTTCCGGCTTTACGGCCACCATTTTTTTTTCTCGCCTAGCCGTACTGAGACCGGCAAAAATAGCAACTAAATAGCAAATTAGCTTGCAGCCTCACTTACAAGCTCTCCGCCTGTCACCCTGTGCTGTGTGTGAGGTTGTAAGGTAATTTTCTAATCAATTGGTGGCCCCCAAGCGGCTTTTGAGTTACAGGCTTGAAAAAAATGGTGGCCATTAAACCCATAATTTTTTTGAAGCCTGTAACTCGTATAACTAGTAAGCCGTTTGGAGCCTCTCCACCCCCCCCCCCCCCACCGCCCATTGCGGGCCTCGCGATGAGCATCTTCGGCGCTCATTGCGAGACTCTCCCCCCCTCTACGTTACGGGCATGCGAAGCGAGGGCAGTAACCGAGGGTCTCAGTTGCTGGCATGGAGCACCGTAGGCGCTCCATGCCAGCACCTGAGGACCTCGCAAAGCAAGGGCCGCAGTTGCTGGCATGGAGCGCCGAAGGCGCTCCATGCCAGCAACTGCGACCCTCGCAAACTTCACGTCGCAAACCAAACAGCACGACACACACATTACGACACTCGCAAACAACATACGACACACGTTCACACACATTACGGCCTCGCAACACTCGGACGCAACTCGCGAACATTACAAAATGTAAAACACAATACATACACACAGCACATACATAAAAACCTTACCTACACCAAGAGGGAGCACCCAGGACCTCAAAAATACAACTTACACCTCGATTTTACTCGAAATAAAACAGTTTAGAGACTAAAAAAAAATCTAAGCGAGAGAAAAAATGGCCGCCGAACAAAACGAAAACGAGGCTACAGCACTTTAAACTCGCAAAACACCACAAGAAACTCGCAAAACACCACAACAAACTCGCAAAACGCAACAAACGACCTACGGATATTCATACCACACAGTGCACACATTCAGCATGCTTACACAGCAGCTCCACACCACTAATGCTGCAGCAACATCAACACAGATTGCCAGCTCTTCATCACAATGCTTCAAAATAGGTACAGTATATTCATTTAGTAATGTATTACATATTTCATTATTATACACCAAACAGCATTAGCTACCTTACAATTTCATTGCCGTCATTTTTTGACGGGCAATTCGCTAGTATACAATAACGACCAGCTGTACCTAACAAAGTGGACACTAAGGGCCTCATTCTATTACCGGCCGTAAATCGGCCGTAAGGCTGCGATTCCTTGCGGGGGTTCTGTTAACTCGCGATTCTATTATACGGCACCGCAAGGATCTCCTCTTACGGCCGGCCGCATATCTTGGAACCGGCCGTAAGCTGAGAAATATAAAAACGCAAAAATAAATTCAAGCCTGCACTGTACAGCTCTGTAAATGCTAGGGATCATATTGGGGGACATGAGGATTAAAAGAAACCCACTCTCAAGCTTGCACATCAGCCCAAACCCGAGTTCAAATTAACTCTTTATTTTCCGGCTGCGGCGTGGGCGGGTCTGAGGTGCTCCAAGCCCTCTGGACTTTTTACATGGATATTTTACGGATATTAAAAATAAAATATTTTACGGATTTGAGTATAGGATAATTATGTGCTATTTTTTCTAACACCTAAAATCCCTTTATAGTCTTCTCAAAGTGCAGGATGGCTTTATTTGAGCTATTTTATGTGCTTAATTGGTGCTAGCGAGACCTCTTTCCTGCAAGTAAGCAGCGGCTCGTTTTTAGCCTTGCAGAGAGGTTTCCCGGAGCAATTGAATTGCAAATAGGAATTTCTTACGGCCGAAACTCTTGCGGCCGTTTTAGATCAAAGGCTTTCCTCCGGCGCGAGCGGCCGCAAGAGATAGCAAGGCACCGGCCGCAAGCCTGCCGGAGCCCCCGGCCGTAAGGGAATAGAATAGCCGAATAGCTTGCGGCCGGTCCTTGCGGCCCCGCAAAGGCTGCGGCCGCTAATAGAATGAGGCCCTAAGTGTACTAGTATTCTATATTAGGATTATGGTTTGTTTGTTCATAAGGCATATAATCTATGTGTATGGTACTGCTGTTAATATGCGCATTTCCATACAACAGCTATGTAAGTCTAAAGCATAAAAAGCGGGTCTTTCCTGTTATCTGCCAGCAGCTGCATGCTCCACTATTTTAGTATGTATAGCCTGTTATCTGCCACTACCCTAACCCAAACCATAAGAACAAAGTGCTGGAGTGTGGCAGGTAAATAATACGAATGGTCCTAGGATTTTCTCTCAAAGCATGTTAGGTCCTTTCCCTCTTCCCCTACGCAAAAGATTGGCAGCACAATTAATAGGCCTTGAGCTATGAGAGGCGCGCCCAAGGCCCTTGAGGGCAGAGTACCCGCAGCGCCGTCGAGTTGCGCCACATCATAGGAGGGAATAATTACGTCCTTCTCTGAAACCGGATGGCACCATCTAGCTGTCAGTGCTAGCGACTTCTTTGCGCTTACACAACGGTATAGATCCAAAATCAGTTACTGTATTTATTTTACATGCTGCACATTAGTCAGGTTCTTCATACCAGCACACTGTACTGTAATATATACTTTAGTGGTCCCTTACACACAATACAGCTCTCACAGCCCTTCCTTTACACTGTGTCTTTATTATAAGGCTGGATTGCTAGCAGATGCCAGCCATTTCTATGAAATGAATAACGTTTTCTCCTGTTCTCTATATCTACGTTCCACCTTCTATGTGCTTTGCAAGAGTATTTCTTGTTCGTTTGTGCCTTTCATTATGTCATTAAATATCTGTAAATATGGCCAAACTTTAACTAAAGGCGGTTTCCCAAAATAAAGATGGCGGAAGTGCGCTCACTCCTAGTAATATAATCGAGTAGCCTTTAGCAGAGCCTGGTGTTTCACAGCTAGTTACTTCCGGGTTGTTGGGCGGGCTCGCAAGCTTTTTCCGGTTTCATGCCATCCTACCCCGGAAGCTGAGAGCTGGTGTCAGCTCCCCGGTGCTACAGACAGCTCAGCACTAACAACATTAGCAGCTTCCTGTATGTCAGTCATTCTATACACAGTCAGACGTGTGCTGGTATCTGTACACAGCGCATCCACCTCACAGTGCACCGAGGCCAGTCTCCATACATCTTCCCAGGCTCCTGCCAGTCTCCATACATCCTCACAATGAACACCGCTCTGTCCCGAGCCAACTCGCTCTTCGCCTTCTCCCTGAGTGTTATGGCCGCTCTCACATTCGGCTGCTTTATCACCACTGCCTTCAAGGAGCGGATAGTACCTGTGAACATCCATGTGTCCCGGGTCATGCTGTGAGTACCTGTGCTGTGTCTAATAAGAACATAAATCAGCGTGTCCTATAGATGGGCCATGTCTGGCCTTTTCATATTATACATATACATGACCACAGCTGTCAAGCAGTAAGACTTACCAACTCCCTAGCAATGCCCTCAGTAACTGAACACAAGTTCAATGTAGGTTTTAGACTTTACGTTTGCCCTTATTCTTGTAGTGTCCTGCAGATCTGCCTAGAAGCAGTGGGTCAAAGTAGATCAACCTAGAAGCAGTGGGTCAAAGTAGCTCAACCTAGAAGCAGTGGGTCAAAGTAGATCAACCTAGAAGCAGTGGGTCAAAGTAGATCAACCTAGAAGCAGTGGCTAGTAGCAGATCTACCTAGAAGCAGTGGCTAGTAGCAGATCTACCTAGAAGCAGTGGGTAGTAGCAGATCTGCTTAGAAGCAGTGGGTACAAGCAGATCTGCTTAGAAGCAGTGGGTACAAGCAGATCTGCCTAGAAGCAGTGGGTACAAGCAGATCTGCCTAGAAGCAGTGGGTGCAAGCAGATCTGCCTAGAAGCAGTGGATGCAAGCAGATCTGCCTAGAAGCAGTGGGTGCAAGCAGATCTGCCTAGAAGCAGTGGGTACAAGCAGATCTGCTTAGAAGCAGTGGGTACAAGCAGATCTGCTTAGAAGCAGTGGGTAGTAGCAGATCTGCTTAGAAGCAGTGGGTACAAGCAGATCTGCCTAGAAGCAGTGGGTACAAGCAGATCTGCCTAGAAGCAGTGGGTGCAAGCAGATCTGCCTAGAAGCAGTGGGTGCAAGCAGATCTGCCTAGAAGCAGTGGGTGCAAGCAGATCTGCTTAGAAGCAGTGGGTGCAAGCAGATCTGCTTAGAAGCAGTGGGTGCAAGCAGATCTGCTTAGAAGCAGTGGGTGCAAGCAGATCTGCTTAGAAGCAGTGGGTGCAAGCAGATCTGCTTAGAAGCAGTGGGTGCAAGCAGATCTGCCTAGAAGCAGTGGGTGCAAGCAGATCTGCCTAGAAGCAGTGGGTGCAAGCAGATCTGCCTAGAAGCAGTGGGTGCAAGCAGATCTGCCTAGAAGCAGTGGGTCCAAGCAGATCTGCCTAGAAGCACTGGGTGCAAGCAGATCTGCCTAGAAGCAATGGGTAGAAGCAGATCTGCTGAAGTACAGAGAACCAAACATCACATTGAAGTATATAAGCTACACTGAATATTTGTTTTGCGTCAAATAACATTTTGATTTCCATTGCATTATGTATGAAAATTAACATTTTAGATTTTCTGGACCTATGCTGTTTTGTGTGGGCCTCTGTGGAAGCGTGCCGCTGTCTCTTGGAACGCAGGCTCTCTCTCGTCACCATCTAGTGTAACACCCTAACCCCCTAACCACTTACAGAGCGTAGTAGCTCATTGATAACAGTAGATTGCGACGTAGGCGGCGCACAACAGCGGCGAACACAAAACAGGATTGTACTGATTTTCTGCTAAAAGTTTTTACAAGGAGCTGTAAGATTTTTTAATTTTAACTTGGCATAGTCACTGGACCAAGGCATATGGCTGTTGCCTGTCCTTAGAGTAGTTTGGGCACCTTCTGGATGATCTTGTTTTGGTGAAGGTATGTACCTCAGTGAAGCTGTGAGCTATACCATGTAAGTTACAAAACATGATCCACTAGAGAAGGAACTGACAACACACTCTGGTATCTTTGCCACGAAAACCTTATGGATAAGCACAGCCAGACATAAGATGTGTCTGGCATGCTGCGGCCCATATGGTCACGGAGAGTTGGATACAACTGAATGACTAGGTTAGTTTGGAGGTCCATATAAGTTTACCAAGTAAATAAGAAAATTAAAATTTGTCATAAAATTTTGACATAAAACATGGAAAATAACAGTAAATAGTAGCTCATATCATTTTCTAGTCTGGAGTATTCAAAACATATGGCTTAGAGAAAAGCAGTAAAGTTGTGGTTTATTATATACTTCTTTAATTATTTACCTCTTGAATGTGTTTCTGTGCCATGCGTAACATATAAATATCTACCAGTCTCATGACACTGCCAATGTCTTTGATATTACTTATAACTTAAATTCTGCCCACCTAGGATGCTGTGAAAATTTCCCTTGAAATTAATTGTGCATCATGAGTTTGTGGAGAAAGAAGGTAGTGGTCATTTAAATGTATTAATTGCATTTGCCATAACGAAAGCACCATTGGCCAAATGATATAAATGGCAATCTATTTCTCTTGAAGGGCATCATATGTGACTCCTGGGTCTTTAAACTGGCCTCACATTGCTTTAAACCATGTATAGCGCTACGGAATATGTTTGCTATGTTACAAATAAATGATAATATTCTTACTCAAACACAGCTTGCTACTGGTCCACATGGTCATTTCATACAGCTTTTATTGCCAGCACCACATGGACCAGTAGGAAGATGTTGGCTAGCTGTGCTCTGTTTGCTTTAGAAAATTCAATGTGGAGATGCACAGCTTGCTGCCTGTACTCCTCTAACACTGATTGACATGTGCCAGAAGATGGGAGGAGGCAGAAAGTCCAACATGACAGCTACTTTGAAGCGAGCAATGAGAAAGTAAAATATAGCAGAAGTTCATCATTCTATGAAAGTGAGCCAATAGGGTTTGTGAGATGCATCTTATACATTGTACCACTGCAATAATTAATTTATAAAGCACAGAAATGCAACAGATCAACATCACAGCATTTTCTATCTGTTCTTTTCGTTATATAGACAACAACTTTTAGAAAGGCCCTGCCCCTAAGAACAGTATATTTTCAATTAATTGCTGCTCTTAGTAATTTCTGATTAAATTAAAGTATATATACACACACACCTCTTCTTTCAATGACCCTTTAAAGGTACGTAGAAGCTTCCTGGATTATGAGTGCATCGGATAGAGGAGAATCAGTAGTGTATGAAAACATATTTTTGCATGAAAAAAAACCTTTATATATATAATTTTCGTAATTGCGATTTGCCAGTTAAAAATTACGTGCATGCGCAATGAGACACATGGGAGTGAGAGGGGGGATAGAGACACATGGGAGTGAGAGGGGGGATAGAGACACATGGGAGTGAGAGGGGGGATAGAGACACATGGGAGTGAGAGGGGGGATAGAGACACATGGGAGTGAGAGGGGGGATAGAGACACATGGGAGTGAGAGGGGGGATAGAGACACATGGGAGTGAGAGGGGGGATAGAGACACATGGGAGTGAGAGGGGGGATAGAGACACATGGGAGTGAGAGGGGGGATAGAGACACATGGGAGTGAGAGGGGGGATAGAGACACATGGGAGTGAGAGGGGGATAGAGACACATGGGAGTGAGAGGGGGGATAGAGACACATGGGAGTGAGAGGGGGGATAGAGACACATGGGAGTGAGAGGGGGGATAGAGACACATGGGAGTGAGAGGGGGGATAGAGACACATGGGAGTGAGAGGGGGGATAGAGACACATGGGAGTGAGAGGGGGGATAGAGACACATGGGAGTGAGAGGGGGGATAGAGACACATGGGAGTGAGAGGGGGGATAGAGACACATGGGAGTGAGAGGGGGGATAGAGACACATGGGAGTGAGAGGGGGGATAGAGACACATGGGAGTGAGAGGGGGGATAGAGACACATGGGAGTGAGAGGGGGGATAGAGACACATGGGAGTGAGAGGGGGGATAGAGACACATGGGAGTGAGAGGGGGGATAGAGACACATGGGAGTGAGAGGGGGGATAGAGACACATGGGAGTGAGAGGGGGGATAGAGACACATGGGAGTGAGAGGGGGGATAGAGACACATGGGAGTGAGAGGGGGGATAGAGACACATGGGAGTGAGAGGGGGGATAGAGACACATGGGAGTGAGAGGGGGGATAGAGACACATGGGAGTGAGAGGGGGGATAGAGACACATGGGAGTGAGAGGGGGGATAGAGACACATGGGAGTGAGAGGGGGGATAGAGACACATGGGAGTGAGAGGGGGGATAGAGACACATGGGAGTGAGAGGGGGGATAGAGACACATGGGAGTGAGAGGGGGGATAGAGACACATGGGAGTGAGAGGGGGGATAGAGACACATGGGAGTGAGAGGGGGGATAGAGACACATGGGAGTGAGAGGGGGGATAGAGACACATGGGAGTGAGAGGGGGGATAGAGACACATGGGAGTGAGAGGGGGGATAGAGACACATGGGAGTGAGAGGGGGGATAGAGACACATGGGAGTGAGAGGGGGATAGAGACACATGGGAGTGAGAGGGGGGATAGAGACACATGGGAGTGAGAGGGGGGATAGAGACACATGGGAGTGAGAGGGGGGATAGAGACACATGGGAGTGAGAGGGGGGGATAGAGACACATGGGAGTGAGAGGGGGGGATAGAGACACATGGGAGTGAGAGGGGGGGATAGAGACACATGGGAGTGAGAGGGGGGGATAGAGACACATGGGAGTGAGAGGGGGGGTAGAGACACATGGGAGTGAGAGGGGGGATAGAGACACATGGGAGTGAGAGGGGGGATAGAGACACATGGGAGTGAGAGGGGGGATAGAGACACATGGGAGTGAGAGGGGGGATAGAGACACATGGGAGTGAGAGGGGGGATAGAGACACATGGGAGTGAGAGGGGGGATAGAGACACATGGGAGTGAGAGGGGGGATAGAGACACATGGGAGTGAGAGGGGGGAAAGAGACACATGGGAGTGAGAGGGGGGAAAGAGACACATGGGAGTGAGAGGGGGGAAAGAGACACATGGGAGTGAGAGGGGGGAAAGAGACACATGGGAGTGAGAGGGGGGAAAGAGACACATGGGAGTGAGAGGGGGGAAAGAGACACATGGGAGTGAGAGGGGGGAAAGAGACACATGGGAGTGAGAGGGGGGAAAGAGACACATGGGAGTGAGAGGGGGGAAAGAGACGGATGGGAGTGAGAGGGGGGAAAGAGACGGATGGGAGTGAGAGGGGGGAAAGAGACGGATGGGAGTGAGAGGGGGGAAAGAGACGGATGGGAGTGAGAGGGGGGAAAGAGACGGATGGGAGTGAGAGGGGGGAAAGAGACGGATGGGAGTGAGAGGGGGGAAAGAGACGGATGGGAGTGAGAGGGGGGAAAGAGACGGATGGGAGTGAGAGGGGGGAAAGAGACGGATGGGAGTTAGGGGGGGGAAAGAGACGGATGGGAGTGAGAGGGGGGAAAGAGACGGATGGGAGTGAGAGGGGGGAAAGAGACGGATGGGAGTGAGAGGGGGGAAAGAGACGGATGGGAGTGAGAGGGGGGGAAAGAGACGGATGGGAGTGAGAGGGGGGAAAGAGACGGATGGGAGTGAGAGGGGGGAAAGAGACGGATGGGAGTGAGAGGGGGAAAGAGACGGATGGGAGTGAGAGGGGGGAAAGAGACGGATGGGAGTGAGAGGGGGGATAGAGACGCATGGGAGTGAGAGGGGGGATAGAGACGCATGGGAGTGAGAGGGGGGATAGAGACGCATGGGAGTGAGAGGGGGGATAGAGACGCATGGGAGTGAGAGGGGGGATAGAGACGCATGGGAGTGAGAGGGGGGATAGAGACGCATGGGAGTGAGAGGGGGGATAGAGACGCATGGGAGTGAGAGGGGGGATAGAGACGCATGGGAGTGAGAGGGGGGATAGAGACGCATGGGAGTGAGAGGGGGGATAGAGACGCATGGGAGTGAGAGGGGGGATAGAGACGCATGGGAGTGAGAGGGGGGATAGAGACGCATGGGAGTGAGAGGGGGGATAGAGACGCATGGGAGTGAGAGGGGGGGGATAGAGACGCATGGGAGTGAGAGGGGGGGGGGTAGAGACGCATGGGAGTGAGAGGGGGGGATAGAGACACATGGGAGTGAGGGGGGGATAGAGACACATGGGAGTGAGAGGGGGGGATAGAGACACATGGGAGTGAGAGGGGGGGATAGAGACACATGGGAGTGCGAGGGGATTCATTCATATTCATTCTGTACAGGTTATTTTTAGGTGCAACAGGGGTCTGTTGAGGATTCTCTGGCTCATAGGGTGTGGATGGGGTATCCCAGGGCATCCCCCGGCTCATGGGACACTGACAGGTATAACGGTATTAACTCCTTAATTGTTACTTAAGATGTTCACTTGTGATAGCATCAAATTTTATGCATGTAGGCAATTTTGTTGCCTCTATGGATGGGTGAAAGTACGGTGGCACGTCCTTTGCGCGCTGAAGAACAGCGCTCCCTCATTAGGTCTTCGAGAACTGCGCTCTGATGACGCTCTGCCCTCCAGCCAGCATCCCATCTGCCACAGAGGCTTCTCATGCTCGCGCCCCCATCTCATATTTACTGGATCTGCTTGTTGTAGGCTGTCAAGGCCAAGGTAAGGGGTTGACCGTGTGCCATGTGGGACTGGCATGTGTCACTAAGAGCATATTGTATGTAATGTCACTGTCATTGTGTGCATGTGTCACTAGGAGCATGTTGCATTGCATGTTTATCACACATGCAAATAATGACAGTGACGTGTAGTGATAAACATGCAATGCAACATGCTCCTAGTGACACATGAAACAATGCCTGGCCCATATGGCACTCTGTCAGACACTTACCTTGCCAAGCAGGTCAAGTAAATATGAGATGGGGGCGCTCGCGCATGAGAAGCCTCTGTGGCAGATGGGATGCAGGCTTGAGCGCAGAGCTTCATCAGGACACAGTTCACTGCGCCATGATGACGGCGTGCTGTTCTGCCGTGCGCGAAGGTCGGGGTGCCGTGAAAGTACACATCGGATTTTGTAAAAATTTTAGGTTACAAAAGCCTTGGCTAAGGACTTATGAGTAGCTCTACGAGTGCCGGGATTTCAGTACTTGAACAATGTGATAACCTTTTAGGAAACATCAGTGGGACCGGTACTTGTGGGTTACAATTTTAGGTACCTCATTCAGAAGGCATTATTTTGACAACATGATACATGGAGTGGAGGTCTTAGTCTCCATTTTAAAGGGCTTTTTACAGATCTGAACTGTGGGAGAGCGTTGAATGAAGCATGGCAAATAATTTCATAGCGTGTGTAGGACCAGACTGAGATGAATAACATGATTTTTGATATTGTGAACATTTTGAATTGTATTCCTCAAGATGTACAAGCAGAATGGTGCAGAGTAAGGTGGAGGAGTCCCTCCCCGTAGCTTAATGTGTGTAGAGACATTTGAGGGGCCTGATAAGGAGTTCAATCATCTATACACCTGTGATTACACTATAGAACGACACGGGGACTGCAGAGATCTCGCCTCACTAGTGAATAGCGTACATTGAATCTCATAAGATTATAATGTTTCTAAGTAGTTTATGCATGATATGTTTACAAGGAAGATCCTTTCACAGTATTTTTTGTATTTCTTAATGTCTTGATACATGTAAGCTGGGTATTAACAGCCATTTTTGGCCAGTTATCTTCATATTGGTTATTCCTAACCCAGTTGTAGCGTAGTGTTACAGTTTCATAGATAGTCACATACAACAGTTATATGTTTAAACATCAACACCTAGGACTATTCATCAAGGTGAGAGCTTTCTCACTAGTAAGTCTGTCTTCAAAGTTTTCTATAAAACATTTTTTCAAGTTTTAGCAATATGCTAACTTTTAAATGCCTATACAATAGCAAGTCCACTTTCACCTTAATACAGTAAAATCCTGGTTATCCGGCACCTAACCAATCAGCACTCTCAAGCAACCGGCACTGGCATCAATTCCCCATTCTACAGAAACTCCCGCTAAACTGGCATAACCGGCACAGTCTGGCAGTTCGAGATTGCCAAAAAAAATACAAACTTTTTTTCTAAATGTTTTTTTGGGCCTAAATGGCCCAGTTTAGGTGCTAATGCCCTTTTAAAGTCATTATGGGGGTTTACGGGTTGGTTAGACCCTTTTTTGGCGGGACTACTGATTACCCGGCAACTACACTTATCCGACAATAGTGAGGTGGGTGCCGGATAACGGGGAGTTACTGTATTACTTATTGTGTCCTGTTTCCATCACATTTTATGTAGGAGTTGCTTTATTCCTTTGTTATATACCGTGTGAAACTCAGGATGTTACAAGCAGTAGGAATATTTTGGAAATTGTAATTCATTTTTAAATCTATAAAAAGGCAATGTTTCTACTTGTTGAGCTGTGATTAACCAATGAGAGGAAAGCACGACAAACAACTGCGCTAATATATCTCCTGCACATGCTGCTGATCTGTGAGCCCAAGGCCATGGAAACATTACAATCACTGGCATGAAACTTCTCAAATGCAAATAAGTAGGCATGTTTACTGGCTCAAACCAGGGTATGCAACAACCCCACGAGCAACGGGGTAGATATTACATCAGATAACAGATTGTAATTCATTTATATACTTTTTCCCCTTCATGAATAGCAGTTCAAAAGTTACATTTGACATTAACTGTGACCTATTGTAAGTCATTAGGAGCCTTGTAGGTTACCTTTTTAAGTCTTTAATACTTTTAGCTTGTTATTATTATAAGTGGTTTGGGCTTCATGGAGCCACCAAACTGCTCCTGTGAATGGATGTCATGGATGCTCTGTTGTTAGTCAACCCCTCTCCAGAACTGATTATGAAACTACAACATTGCACTCTGTATGAGTTTAAATCTTTTTTGTTTTTAGCAAAATGTAAATTTATTATCCATACTGCTTGGCCTAAATCATAATCTGCAACTGATTTTTAATTCTATCTTAACTTTGCTAGTCATAAGTTAGTCATTTTAAGTCATTGACAGTATTTAGTGTAAATAATGTCTATTTTGAAAGTATATATATTTTTCTTATTTGAACTAACTCACTAGTTTTATGTATTTTGTGCTTGGAAAACCCCCCAAAACAAACTGTTTTACATTGTATATGTTTTTTTTTTTTTTTCTTCAGAGAAAATGTTGAAGATTTTACTGGACCCAGAGAACGAAGTGATCTTGGATTCATAACGTTTGATTTAAATGCAGATATCCTTTACAACTCTATCATATGTGCATTTTATGGTTTTGTATTTGTAGTCTTTGTCTGCAGATAACATGGAATCCCAAGGGTAATTTAGTGAAGAATACCATTTTCAAGTAATTTTGTGGTGGAGAGTTTACTTTAGTTTGACTATCTACACTATCAGTATATTACCAATGCTAGTTATGTGTTTTATCATATGTAAATTTCACTATAATGTCAATACCATATAGTATTAGAATAGAAAGAAAGTGTTAAAATGAAGTTTATTCCATTGAGTCAGGGAACACAACTGTAACAGAATAATTACACAGATCCAAACCCACCTAATACCTCACCAGATTTGCGGTAAACCAATGCTTAGGTTACACATTGGGTCACACACACTCTCCCATATCTCTGCGACTCTCAACCCTCCCAATCCATCCTAACATCCAGGGTTGCTGTAATGATCCAGTTCATTACTTTTTAGTAGTAAAGTTCAATATAAAACTTAAAATTTTCTATTAAGAGTTTATACTTTATGGGCAAACTTGCACTTTAGAGAACTAGGAGTTCATAATGTGAGCCATATAATACTCATTACTATAACTCTGCTAAATAGATGATTTTGATAAAATAATATGGTTAGACCACATAATCAGTGAAACATTAAATTGTGTCCTACAAAAAAAAAATCTTCCCATACTGATCAGTTTCAGTTCAGACAGACATGATTTGTAATTCCAGAATTAAAGCATATTGTTTCTAGCCTTCAATTAAGCCTGTGGAGACTTTGTTAACTTGAAGTGGCTTTTGCCTTTGTTATGGATGTATTCAGAGTAGAATCGGTTCAAGTGGATTACAATCTGAACCTTCTTCAATATTTGCTCCATCTGAATAGGAATTATTTACTTTTAGATTTAATTGGATTAAGTGCTTCACTTAAACTGAATAGAAGTTTTAAAGAGATTAAATGTAATATGCACCTTTTGGTATTTCCCAATGTCATTTGCTGCTTGTTTTAGTGGTATTGTATATGTAATTTAAGGAGCTACTCATTTCTTACCCTCACTTCTAAACATATTGATTATACTTTTCGGCTACAATTACACTGCAAAATATGGGCGTTCAGATTTCCTTAACAATCTCACATTTGCAACCAATCTTTGATTGGAATGTTAAACAGCTGTTTATATATCTGTCTGCTGAATATACAACTAGAAGCAATGTAAGTATGACTTTACTTTCCCTCTGCTCACAGTAGCAAACGTTTGTGTGGCCAACTGCTATAAAAACCAAAACTGCAACCTTTCACATGGACTCATTTTGTTTTAACGAACACTGAGCAATGATAATGTATTGCCAATAAATTGGTTTATTTCAATTAACCATTGTCCTTTAGATTGTAAGTAGCGAGTTTTCAATCTTGTAGGGTGCTTTGGAAAATTCTAAGCTCAAAACAGGGACCTCCATTTTTCTGCAGTTTGTTAACATTGTATTCTTCCTTGTCCTTATCCCTTGTACAGCGCTACGGAATATGTTGGCGTGATACAAATAAAGATTAATAATAATAATATTATAAATTAATGTGAATGTACTTGCAAGCGACTCCAATACTGTCCAAAATACTCAGAAATGAACATAACAGTGAGACGCTTGTAAGTACATAGATAACGACATTAATTAATTTAGCTTATCTTAAATAGTGTTTTCATCAGTTCTCTACACTGGCAGAAACAGCTTCAGAACCATATCTAATGTGCCATTTGCCAAATTTGTTTGTCACGGTTATGTTTGTGTCCTATGTAAAATGGAGCTACTCAAAGGTTCCAGCAACTTAAAATCCTGCTAAATTTAAAAAAAACTAATGACCACGAACTAATTAAGTTACTATATGACCAATGCATGTTCATCAACTTCAAGGGTCTTACTACACCACTGTCAGTGTTTCATTAACTATTTATTTATTTTAAATTCTATTTTGTATCTGTCAGGGGGCCGAATTGAAGTTAAGGCATTTTTCTGACACTCTTAAAGACTGTCCTCTTAAAATATTATATTATGTGCATGGCAGTTTATATAAATCAAATGACTCCTTGGCTAGATGAAGTGAGTACTTGTAAATGGTGAAAATCCAGTTATATCAGCGCTCTTCTATATGTTCAGCTTGCCCAACATAAATTTGGGAAATAAATTGTCAGGAGGCAAGTGTGCCTGTTACAATAGTGGTAATACGTTGCTTGGTACAATATCTGATTGGCTACTACTTGCACAGTGTGACAATTTGAGGGGCTGTCTCGGAGAGTGCTAATCAGGCTGGATTTTAGCAGATACAATGTATGTGATTTAACTGATTTAATATCTAATTGATAAACAAACTGTAACTTTGATCTTAATATATATTGCTTTATACGATATATACAGTAGACTCTCACTTAACAAAAACTCTCAGGCAAACAGAAAAATAATGGATACTGTACTTTAAATAAAAATGTACATGGCTCAACAAATGTCAGGAGCCAGGTTGTCATGCCACAAAATGCTTACAGGCACCTAGATTTCATCCACTTTATGTGTCTGCAATTTAGTTTTACCTAGAAGCGGACAGGCATGAGTGACTGAGCCAGTGCAGTGTTGGCGTAACATTTCACTGGTTCTGCACCGCACCCTCCAACCTGTGTGTAAGTGAAGAGTGAAAGCTGCTGCTGTTAGAACAGCCCTCACTGACAAATATACTTAGCCTATCATTTGTGTTCACATTTAAATGTCGAAAACAAGTAAAAAAATTGTTTTATGCCCAGAATTCTGAGAAATACAGTTATTACAATGCATTCTGGGAACCTTGGCAGGGGCATGGAAATGTGCCCACAAAGGCTTTGCTCATGCAATCCACAACCATATCAAAGATGGCTTCCCTTAAGCTTATGCCCGCTGTATCAAATAGCTTTGATCAACGCTAGGGTTGGATTATACACAAGCTAGGAATCCCACCCACGTACAGCCGTTTCAAGGTTACAGACTATCATCAGCATGGGGCCCGGGTCCTTAGCTAGTGTAGTGGATATTTTGAGTAGGTAGTTCACCACAATAATCAATGGTAGGCAAAAGAGCAATAGAAGCCCTCCACTGTACAGTAAATAAATAGTACATTTTATTTTTTACATATGAATGTCTAAAACAAGTTTAAAAAAACTGTTTCACGGCCAGAATTCCAAGAAGTACAGTTATTATATGTGTACATTTATTTTTATTTATATATATATATATATATATATATATATATATTATTATTATATATTTTTTTGTGTGTTTCTTTTGTGTCAGATGAGCAAATTATTCCAATTTTCATTCATTCCTATGGAAAAAAAATATTCTATATTCATGCGATTCGGTGAAGTAATAAACTAAGTTTGATAATGTAATAATCATTCATTTTGACGAAGCACATATATGAAAAATGTTGTAAACTCAACTCACCCTGCGGCATATATAAATATTTGAATATTTTCATTTTATCTCCAGAATAAGGCCCTCATTCAATTGCAATTTGGCCAATTGAATAGCGGTCTAAATAAGCACATAACATATATATTTTAAAGAAGTTTTTAGTTAGTAAACCTATCCAAAAGCAAGGTTTTCACTAACTAAACATTTTTTTAAAAAAGATATGTTATGTGCTTATTTAGACCCCTATTCAATTGGCCAAATTGCAATTGAATGAAGGCCTAAGTGTCTAAATAAAACCCTACTACAGATCAATATTGAATAATTTTATTATTTCATTTTAGGCTTTAAACCAGGTTGTACTATGGGACAAGATCATCCTCCGAGGAGATAATCCAAAGTTATCTCTAAAAGAAATGAAATCAAAGTACTTTTTCTTTGACGATGGAAATGGTCTGAAGTAAGCATCTGGAAAAAATATATTGTTTTTATTAAAATGTGCTCTATTCAAGGAGTGAGTGCAAAAGATAAAATTTATAAGGTGAAACATGACAAAAAAAGCTGATGTCTGTTTACTTTTTGGCGCCAGAATGTTTCATGATTGATTTGTGGTGATAGAAGGAAGAGTTCTGTAAAAGATCAAGATGTCCAAAGTATTTCTAAGCAGTGCTGGTTAATTATTATTGTTTGATGTTACTTGTAGTACCGTTTCCTGCAACTAACTAGAACAGTCTTACTTCTTGAAATGTTCTATTATGTAGATCTGATTAATTTGTTAAATATAAAATTTATTTTTATTTTTGGCTTTTTATATTGAATGTTTTTTTTAAAATGGAACACGGTTTTTCAACCCATTTTCTTAGTAGTAGTACACAGTGGAAACCACAAAACGTTTTAATGATATACAAAAAATGTTTGTCCACCCAATCATAAAAGGTATTAAACCAGGAAAAGCACAATTTAATTTCTTCAACATATTTGTACTATAAGTTTGCATGAGAAAGCTTGGTGTTTCGTGATGTCTTTATATACTCAAGACGTGAAAATTCTGTAATAATTACACACCCTAGCATGTCTTGCTGCATGCATGTTAGATGAGACACAGATTTCTCTTCCCCTCCCAGCACATGGTAGTCACCGTTCCAGCTAAAGAATTCCTTATTTAATGTTTTATTGCATTTCATATGTTACGTTTCGTTTCATTTATTTGTAACTGTATGACATGGAAATTGTTGGTTTTATTTATTTATTTATATATATATATATATATATATATATATATATATATATATTATATATACCGTGCCTTGCAAAAGTTTTCACCCCCTTGACTTTTTACCTATTTTGTTACATTACAGCCTTAAGTTCAATGTTTTGTTAATCTGAATTTTATGTGATGGATCAGAACACAATAGTTGGGTGAAGTGAAATGAGAAAAATATATACATAAAACTATTTTTTGGAGCTGTGATTGCTGCAAAAGGTGGCTCTACAAAGTATTGACTTTAGGGGGGTGAATAATTATGCATATTGACGTTTTCTGTTATTTAGTCCTATTTGTTGTTTGCTTCACAATAAAAAAAAAAACTTCTTCAAACTTGTGGGCATGTTCTGTAAATTAAATGATGCAAATCCTCAAACAATCCATGTTAATTCCAGGTTGTGAGGCAACAGGACACCAAAAATTTCAAGGGGGGTGAATACTTTTGCAAGGCACTGTATACATTTTCAAAAGCCAAAATCACTTTTCTTGTTGTCCCAGAGAAAAGTATTTTTTTCTGCATACATAGATATTGTGCAATTAGTAGGATGTTTGTGTTTTTTATTCTTAACCCTGTTTTAGTAAATTTTATGTTTAGCATCTGTAATATTGTGTTTTATTTCTCCCGCAGAGGAAATCGAAATATTACTTTGACTTTGTCTTGGAATGTTGTTCCAAATGCTGGAATATTACCCCTCGTCACTGGATCAGGCCATATCTCCATTCCATTCCCAGATGCTTACAAGACCACAATGAGCTACTAATTTATTGCAATGTTACTAAGTCAATTTTTTTTTTCTTTTTTTTTTTTTTTTTTTTTTTTTTTTTTTACATCTTGGAACTGAATTCCCAAAATAAAGAGAGCCACTTGGAAATACAATTTATTCATCATCATAGAGGGTTTGATAAACACATTGGTAAAAAAGCAAACATCTTTGTAAATAAAATTTAAAAATCCACTTTTATTTTTTTATTTTGAGTAGTTCAAGTGTTGTCTTCCGAGAGAAACAATAAAAACATTTCTATCAGTTTATTCACAGCAATGCAATAAGCTATTACTGCAAATCCAAATATGTGAGCCTTCTAATTCTATACTGAATAAACCATTTTAGAATATTACTTTGTTTTAGGACGTTATTCTAATAGAATTATTCTAAAAAAAGATCTTATTCAGAATACTTTGTCATTGTGAGTAGAACAAAACAGTGTTTTTTTTTTGTTTTTTTTTTCAAATAAAGGAAACATTTACCATGATAATTTCTTTGAGGTATTGTGACCACTTTTTCTCCCCTTATAGTTTCTTCTTTGTAATTGTCATCCAAGTTTGTGTGCCGTCTAAGTAAACATTATTTTTTTCTTATTTGTTCATCTCTTATCATTTACACTTTTTGACAGTTTCCTTAATCTTTCATAAAGAGCAATTAGGAATAAGTATGTAGTGTCTAATTTGTATTAAAATGAGAGAAAACATTTTTGTGGCATTGGATCATCTATATCAAATGGGTATAACATGACTACCACCAAGGACCAACTTCAACCTTGATTCAGTATATGGTCCAGTTATTGGTACTGTGAAAATCTAGATCCCTATTATAATTTAAACTAACATTTATTTGGGGGGTTTCGTATGCTTCTGCTTTATGTAATACAGCATTATTGAAAATCTATTGATAAAAAGGGTGTTATTCGCTTTGCTATTTTTTCCTAAAAATAACTTGTGGTTTAAGGTGTTTAGGACATACACAGAAAAATCCATTAGAGGTACCTATCCTTCTTCTGAAGGCTTACCACGTGGCCACCCACCATTGAGAACATGTGAAGTTTGAGTAAGATCTGTTATAGTAATCTCAGTCACAAGTCTGTTGGCTACAAACCCTTAATAAATGTAATGTTATTGCCTTCAGTGTCATGTAGGTTACACATACGTTAGGCTGGTGACATCTGATCTAAAGCTAATAATACGTTATAGCTAATAATGGTACATAGTCATAGTGAATGTATGGGTAGAATATATGAATCCCATATTATGACTAATCTGTACATTCCTTTCATGGCAGAATGTGCTTTAATTTAGTCATGGTTTAAAAAACATTATGGCCTTCAGTAATTCGCATACATAACATAATGCCGCTGTTTGGGGAGGGAGGTGCGATATTCTATAATATTAACATATTTTTTGATTCCCAAACAATAAAGAAAGTGAAAGGAGTGTCAAGTGGAGTTAAGATTTGTTTGATACAAAACCACATAGCCTTGTATTCGGGTTATGCTCCTTACCACAGAAAGACTTGGGACGTGGATGCACATTTTTTTTTTTTTTTAATTATTCTTATTTCCATATAAGCTTGTTTAATTAAATAATATTCTATTGTTTCATAAAATGTATTAATTGTTGTAATTCACTGGCCAACATTAGCTATTTGCAGGGATTTCAAAGTGGTTCACTGGGGCTGCCATGGATGTTTTTTCTAGAAAAATTGCCATCACAGCCCTGGCAAACCATTTTTCAACTGCTGTGAAGTTTGGCAATCTCTATGATGACGGTACAATATATCTTAATATTTGTTGTTTTTTTTGGTCTTTTCACTTAAAGGAAGTAGAATTGATCCAGCAGGCACAATCATTGTCTTTAAAGGAACTGAACACACTTGGATAGAGGCACCACAGCTTAAAACGGACCATGTGCAACTTAAGCCCTGTGTGGCATCAGATTGATCTGTGGTGCCCTGGCATACAAATAAATTCTAAATCTGAAAATGCATCCCACAAGCCATCCAGTTGTGTTTGGTCGACAGACAAAAAGTGAGGTTGTGTAGATGCACCACAAAAGAAATTTAAATTCTCAAACATTTTCCATGGAGCTCTCAATTGAAAACCGTTAGACACAAATGTAGCAGACTTGGAAACACACAACCTCCTCAAATTACATACTGTGCTGGTACATAAGATTAGACTGGCTTAACTCAAAGGGCCCACACTATGTTCCTTCTCTGCACCCAATAAAAGGACTAGAGATGTAGATTTTTCCATTTGTTATTCAGCAGTGTCGACAGGCACATCTGACCTCATCTATCCTTATGCCGCCCCTTTCTTTATGTGCCTTATATTTTCCCCGCATCAGAGCCTTTTCTAAGGAATCCTGTCTTCTCATGAGATGGCCAAAATATTTAAGCTTTCACCTCCATCCAGTGAACAGTTTGGCTTGATATCTTGTAATATTGATTGATTGGATCATCTTGCAGTCTAATGGACTCTTCTTCCACTCTCATTAAGAGAAGACAAGCATAAACTGCTTCCAGAGATTAACAATGATCAAAGATAAGGATGCATTTAGAACTAAACCTAATGTTAGAAGACAGCACCCACTCCCAGTGCCAATGCTTAGCGTGTAGCACTGCTGTAGCTCATCTGCCCATTCCTGACTCTAGACACAGGACCTTTTTGCCCCAGTCTCATCCCAGAATCTGCTGACCCTAAGAATTTGCTCCTGACACCTAGAGACTCACAAGCAAACAGGCTCCACATGGAAAAAACTACATACTCCTTTTAAGTGGTAGACGGAGGGCATACTGTACTTTCCATGTTTTTTCAGGGAATGAAAATAGTTTGTAACATTGGACATAATGCAGGAGATGGTTAACTCACCTATCCCAAACATGAGGGCACTTCAGAGACAATATATCCATAAAATGTTTTATTGTGGCATCATTCCAGCATCATACATACCTTCACACTTTCATCAGGTACTGTGAATGCTGAAGAGACAAAAAATGTCATGGTCCCTGAAAGAAGCTAAATCGTCAGAGATATGCTGGAATGAGGCTACAAAAAGAATCATGTATGTATATTGTCTGGGAGCATTAAATCTCTCTTGGAATATGTTGGATGGTTAATATGAGTATCTCTTACCCCACACTTATACACTGCCTCACATGACATGCTTTTGCAGTTATTTTTCATATTGTTTTCTCTACACATTGAAATGTACTCTTCTATCACTATGCATCTGTTGTTATGCCCTAAACAATGGTGCTTTGTCTTCCCAAACTGCCTATCAACATTTTTCACAAGGAAATCTTTTAGAGAAGAGATTTGGACAACTTTTACCAAATACTCTACTTATTCCCATATACTGTTTGGTGTTTTAATTAACTTTTCACTGTTTTGAGCCCTTGTAGTTTTTCATGTAACCTCTTGCCGCTCATAGTAGAAAAGATTGGTACCAACAGACACAAATTTCATACCCAACGTATCCACCTTACACTCTACATTCTCCCATCCCCTCTACCTCTTATCCCTCCCATAAGCAATCATCTATTTCTTAAACATAGACTCAGCTCTTCTCAAAAAGTGTCAACCCATTATCCTTTCAACATCTGAAGGTTCCTGGATTATAGAACTTCTGCAGACCTGTAAGAGTGGGTCAGAAGCCTATAAATAGTCTTACAACACAAGGTGGAAAGGAGATTGGCTGTACAATACTACAATACCATCCAAATTCAAATAAAGATCTTACAACTCACTTTAAGAAACACAATACACCCAAGTACTGGTACAATAACTGCTTCCGGACTTTACACTCCACTGCATCATAGAAATGATGTGATGTAACAGTTACTCACAGACACAGTTATTGTCAGATCTGGATAGTAGATACTTTTTGGCTAAATCTCCTTAAGTTATCACATATAATAGTTGTCAAACTACGAATTGTCGTCACGGTTTGCGAGCTCGCAAAGCGAGGGACGCAGTTTGGTCCGCAAATGCAGACCCTCGTGAAGCGAGGGGCCGCATTTGTGGAAGGTGGAGGCTCTAACATCAGCTGCAATGAGCTGAAGGCTCATTGTAGGCCGCAAATGAGGGTCCGCATTTGCGGAAGTGGAGGCTCTACGGCACCTCACACGCGGTTACAAACACTCACACAAGCGGCACTTTACCAAAAATACGAACCACAGGAAATTTACGGACTTAGCAGACAAAAATACGAGACGCAGGACTTAGAAAAAAAAACATTACGACCTTACAAAAATATGACCTTAACGGCCAAACCGCTCACACCTGAAAACATTAAAAACAGAATAAATACACACAAAAAATACATAATAAGCTTACCCACAGCAAGGGGGGGGGGGGCACCCAGGACCTCTGCAAGTGAAGTTACACCTCAATTTAAGTCCAAATTCACGAGTTTAGACACACAAAAATCCCCTAAGCGAGAGAAAAAATTGCCGCCGGAAAAAACAAAAACGAGGCTACAGGCCCCTTAACACGCAAAACAGCACCAAGCACATACGGCTTCTCCAAAAAGCCGTACGAGGTAAAGATACATTCCTACCAAGGACACAACATCATCCACAGCCGCGTACTACATACACATTTGCCCCCATTTTACAGACACACAAAATATAAATAAAAAGCAAACCCACAGGAAGGGGGGCACCCAGGACCTCTGCAAATGAAGTTACACCTCAATTTAAGTCCAAATTCATGAGTTTACACACACAAAAATTCCTTTAGCGACAGTAAAAATGGCAGCCGAAAAAAACGAGGCTACATGACCCTAAAGCCGCAAAACACCACCAAGCACAAACAGATTTTCTAAAAAGCCGTACGAGGTACAAGATACACTTTTACTAAGGACGGAAAATCATACCCACCAGTGTAACACATACACATTAGCCGCCATTTTACAACACTAACTTACACAATGCGGAAGTACACACTAACGGCTTCCCCTCGCACACGCAGCCTATTTACACTACACACTGCACACATTGCTGACACTTACACCTCAGCCCCAGAACCGTGCAAACCGACATTGTATGTTGCAGGAACATAGAAACAGATTGTCAGCTCTTCAGCACAATGCTTAATGCATATATTACTTAGGAATAGGCAAAGTTTATTAATTTATTCATTATTTCATTGGCATACAAGAATACATATACACAAAAAAGCACCTGTAATAAAAAAAAAAAAAAAAAAAAACAGCTGCGCAATGAGAAAAAAGGTGCTCATTGCGAGGCATGCAATGAGCGCCGAAGAAGCGCAAGCCTCGCAATGAGCCCCGAAGGGCCTGCCTTACAATTTCATGCCTCTAATTTTTTGATGGGCAATTCGCTAGTTTAAAATAGTTAAGATAAAAAGTTTGCTTTTAGAAACACGTTTGCAAATTGTTATTGCTGATATTAGCCTACATTATATACTGTATACATCGAATGGTATGCTTTGACTAGACACAAAAATGAAATAGTGGATATTAATAACTATAAATTCCAATTCATTTGTTTTAATTTCCCGTTTTTTTCTGGAACTCTAAAACTAGATTCAATATGTGTCTAGACCTGGCTTCACTGTGTTAGTAGCTCTAAATGCAAATATCATTGTAGAAGCCCACTGCTTTCCTATTTTTTTAGATTCAGAGGGACACATGGTTGAATAGAATTCTGTTTATTTTACAAAATGGACATAACCTAAGCAAAATAATTTGGAAAAACATTCACTTTTAATATCCATTATTATCTTATACAATAAATAAAAAGTGTAAAGCTTGTTTAGCAGTTTCATATATCATCATACATCAGGGCTCAAACCCAGTGGCGGAGCTAGTGAATACAGGGCCCCAGTGCAAAAAAATTAATGTGGCTCCCCCCCCCCCCCCCCCCCCGAGCCATATATCAAGAATATAATTACATTTTTATTTTGTTAATGTAATTTAATAGAAAATACATTTAAATAGTGATTGTATAATGCATTATTGCTATATATAGCACACTAGTGTAATTCTAGGGGGTATGCAAAATATATTTAAGCTTCTTGACATTTTCAAGAAAGACACCAATAATATGTTCTATATTTAGTAAACCCATGATTCATTCTCTTGTATTCATGATCAAAGCAGTTTTTTAAGTACTGGGACCTTTATTTTAGAAGTGAAAACAAAATGTGTTACATTTTAAAATATCCTCTTTCAGATACAAAAAATACACATTTTTCAAAGCAGACATGGGGCCTCATTCTATTATCGGCCGCAGCCGTTGCGGGGCCGCAAGGACCGGCCGCAAGCTATTCGGCTATTCTATTCCCCTCCGGCCGGGGATTCCATCAGGCTTGCGGCCGGCGCCTTGTTATCCATTGCGGCCGCTCGCGCCGGAGGAAAGCCTTTGATCTAAAACGGCCGCAAGAGTTTCGGCCGCAAGAAAATCTCGGTTGCTATTCAATTGCTCCGGGAACCCTCTCGGCAAGGCTAAAAGCGAGCCGCAGCTTACTTGCAGCAAAAAGGTCCCGCTAGCACCAATTAAGCACGAAATAAAGCCAAAATAAAGCCATCCTGCACTCTTATGAGACGATAAAGTCATTGTAGGTGTTAGCATTCATAGCACAACATTCCCCTATACTCAAATCCGTAAATAAATTATTTTTTATTTTTTGTCAAAAATCCATGTAAAAAGTCCAGAGTGCTTGGAGCACCTCAGACCCGCCCACGCTGCAGCCGGAAAATAAACAATTAATGTAAACTCGGATTTGGGCTGATGTGCAAGCTAGAGAGGGGGTTGCTATTAATCCTCATGTCCCACAATATGATCCCTAGCATTTACAGAGCTGTACAGTGCAGCCTTGAATTTATTTTTGCTTTTAAAGATTTCTGAGCTTACGGCCGGTTCCAAGATATGCGGCCGGCCGTAAGAGGAGATCCTTGCGGGCCGTATAATTGAATTGCGAGGTAACGGAACCCCCGCAAGGAATCGCAGGTTTGCGGCCGTTTTACGGCCGATAATAGAATGAGGCCCATGGTGATTATTTTCTAATCTATGGCCTCTGTAGACCCACCCAAAAATTAAATACTCACTTTTTTGCCTGCTAGATGGTATTGCTTTTACTTGGTGAGTCTGCTGACATTCTTAAGTCCCACTCCTATTGTATATTCCTCTCTCGCCTTTGAGAAATAACTGGGAATGTTCCAACTGAAGGTCACCCCAAGACCATGACAATATTACAGTTTCTGTGTTCCAGTCACTATATATATATATATATATATATATATATATTTAGTCTCATGTGAGTTGGCCCTTAGCCACTGAGCCTGATGTTGTCTTTTAGACTATGCTGTCTTTTAGAAAAGAATGGACAAAAATGGATACATTTTTCAAACTTACTAGTTCAAAACATTTCATGAAAAACAGGATGAGAGCCACATTTACATCATTGTTATTATTTATTATTATTACATTTATTACAGCCAACAAATTATGCAGCGCTGTACAGGGGTTAAATACAAAGCAAAAATAATTATAATATTAAACACATAGAATAATGTAGAGGGCTCTGTCTTTGAGTTTAAAATCTCATAGTACATGGTGTTTTTTGTTTTTTTAAATCACCTTATAAGGTTGAAAACTCACAAACTTACAATCTAAAGGGAAAAATATCAGTTATCTGTAATGCGCCAACATATTCCGTAGTGCTATACATAAGTTAAGTTCCAGACAAAGGCATTTTCAATATTAACACATTGCAAAGAATGTAGGGCCCTCTCTTTGAGCCGGTGTTCATAGTTCTTTCCCCAAAGTGCCATGCAAGATTGAAAACTCGCAAACTTACAATCTAAGGGCCTCATTGTAATCCTAAGTAGCCGCAAGGGGAGGCCATAGAATAATGTAGAGGGCTCTGTCTTTGAGGGCTCTGTCTTTGAGTTTAAAATCTTATATACATGGGCCCTCATTCAATTGTGATTTGGCCAATTGAATAGGGGTCTAAATAAGCACATAACATATTTTTTTATAAGAAGTTTTTAGTTAGTGAAAACCTTGCTTTTGGATAAATGCTTACTAACTAAAAGCTTCTTAAAAAAAATGTTATGTGCTTATTTGGACCCCTATTCAATTGGCCAAATTGCAATTTAATGAGGACCTTGGTGTTTTTTTTGTTTTTTTTAATCACCTTATAAGATTGAAAACTCGCAAACATACAATCTAAAGGGAAAAATAAAACATTAGATGAAGTAATAAATGGAAGAAACAAGAGCTTAGAAAGTAATTAAATTAAATAGAGAGTAGTGGGTTAATTAGTGATTATGTTTATTAATATTATTATTAAATAATCTGTAATGCGCCAACATATTCCGTAGCTCTATACATAAGTTAAGTTCCAGACAAAGGCATATTCAATATTAACACATTGCAGTGAATGGAGGGTCCTGTCTTTGAGCCGGTGTTCATAGTGCTTTCCCCAAAGCGCCATGCAAGATTGAAAATGAAAGTCTGAGAGGTCCAGAGATTGATCCATAAGACTAATACTTACAGATATAAATCAGAATGTAAGACTATTTACCTCTAAGTCTATGAGTGGTAAGGGATATCTTGTAAAAAACACAAAACCAACAGGATTAAAGGTACACTTTGATTCAGTCAATCTGTAGTGAACAGTATTATGATTATAGGAGGGACATTCACATGAAATTGATTCAGTACCAGACCCATTTTAAGTATTAGAATCTGTAGACCAACAATAAGTCTAATTTCGAATTCACGATTATTTCTCATATATATTCAGATTAACATATACACTATTAAAGGTATATATGTCAGTTAATTTATTGACTTTGTTTAATCACATATTATAATTGTTGAACTACGAGACGTCGTCATGCTTTGCTTGGTGAGTACGACATAGGCGATGAGCACCAAAGGCGCTCTTCGCTTGCGAGCCTCGCAAAGTGAGGCGAGACTTTAACTCGGAGCACCTAGGTGATGAGCGCCGAAGACGCTCATTGCCAGGGACCCTCACTTGCGAGCAGTGGAGGCAATGAAACACGTGGGACTTAGCCTCCAAACACTTAGGAAACGCGGGATCGCCTTAGGCTGCAAGCAGTTGACGAACGCGGGACTTAGAAATAAAATGACGAGACGTGGGACATATAAAAAAAAAATATGAGATAGGAAACATACAAAGTTAACGGCCGAACTGCGCAAAGCAAAAAACATGAAACACACACACACAAAAACAACAAAAAAATCACATACAGCACGGGGGAACAGCCAGGATGTCTGGGAGTGAGGCAGAGTTTCGGCATTTAAAAATGGACTAAGCGAGAAAAAAAATGGAGGAAAAAAAAAAAATGAAAAGTAGGCTACACGACCCTGGACTGCGCAAAACAGCGCCAATCGCGTACTACTTTCACCCGGGAACGTACAAGGTACAAAATACACTATTACAAAGGACGGCAAATGCTCGCGAACCACGTAGCACATAGACAAACTAAGCTATTTTACAATCCTGACTTGCCACTAACAATATTATGCATCTAAACTAGCGCTTTACAAAAATAAACCAACGGTTTGCCCTCGCGCACGCAGCCTATTTCTAATGCACAGTTGGGACATTCATAAAACTCTCCTCAGGCCAGCAACAGTCCAACTGGACATTATATGCTGCAGGACAATAAAAAGAGATTGTTACCTCTTCAGGCTATTAATTGTTACATATATTAATTAGAAAAAGGTAAACTATATTCAATATGCATTGCCATGGCTACAAATTGTATTGACCGTCATTTGTTGATGGTCAAGTCGCTAGTACAGTAATAAATGTTTATTACATTTAGTGGAACATTGAGAGCAAAGAATAACATGTATATTTTCCCTTCATTTTATTTTACGGTCATTGAAATGCTATGTTGTGTCCAGTAGATGGCAATCATATGCTTATAGTGTATTTGGCACGGTAACATGCTCTAATGATTTTACAAGGGAGAAAGGAATGTTCACTTAATTGTGTCAAATGTAATCACCTAATTCCACTGAGCCACCTATAAATTATGAAGGGTAAAAGCCCACGTCTTTTGGGTGCTATAAAATTACGAAGGAAGGACATTTGGAATGTGTTAAAATAATGGAGGAAAAAGTTATATTTAAATGGTGTCAGGAAAAAACATTTAAAAGTTCACCTTTCTAGCTGGACCAGATATAGCCATTATTATGTGTATCAAGGTTATAATGAAAATATATTTTCTTTAATATTTTCTTTTTTTAACAATATTTCAGTGTAAATTGGCACATTAATATTGGACAAACATTTATTTTAAAGTGAAAAGCATTTGATTATTGCATGTTTTTCAAGTTAAATGCAAAAATGATTAGATGGTACAAATCATTTGTTGGGGTTCAGTCATGTCCGACTCCCCACGACCCTATGGAGCACAGCACGCCAGGCACATTTTGTGTCTGGTTGTACTCATCCATAAGGTTTTCTAAAAGGTATTTTAAACATGGCTTCCTTTAAGCATATGCCTGCTGTATTACACAGCTTTAAGCAAAGCTCAGGATGGATTATACACAAGCCAGGAATCCTACCCACGTACATCTGTTTCAAGGTTACTGTCTCTCTTTAGCGTGGGGCCGGTTCCTAGTTATTGTAGTAGATTTTATGAGCAGATAGTTCACCACAACAATCATTTCATTTATGGTAGGCAAAAGAGCAATAGAAGCCCTCCACCGTTCAGTAGTACAGTAAAAAAAATTGTACTTTATACATATATAAATAAACATACACAGACAAGTAAATGAGCAAATCCATATACACCTACATACCTTAACGTTTTGTCTTTTTAATTTCTAGGTTATTTTGGCTTGATTTAGTCACATAACCTATAAGCCTACCTAGCCCTTTGGTTATAATTTTAAAGGGACACTCAAATAAGAAATGTGCTATCATGAATCTAAAAGAGCAGATATTAAATACCAAAAATGTTTTTGCTTGAATGTTCCAAAAGCAGCTTATATAGGACTTAAGATAATAGTTATTAACCTTAACGTGTGTAATGTTTAATACACCATTGTGACTTTTGTATAAAGCAGTAATACAGGTTAAACATCACTACATTATATACAATGTGTGATTTCTGATGCAAAATACTCACATTGTTTTAATGTTTTATCCGGCAGTTGGAAGGCATTCAGTTGTTTGACTTTGTTTTTTTAAATCTCTTTATAAAATGATTTCACAAGAACCATAATATCACTCAACATTGTGATGGTAGACTTAAGCTTTCTATATTAAATGTTCTGAGTTGGTTACAGGTGGAATAATACCTGTGCCCATACAGGAGTATCCATAAAACTTTATAAATATCTAAGAAATATAGAATGGTATATGATAAAATGGTATCCAGTGCCTTGCAAAAGTATTCACCCCCCTTGACTTTTTACCTATTTTGTTACATTACAGCCTTAAGTTCAATGTTTTGTTAATCTGAATCTTATGTGATGTATCAGAACACAAAAGTCTAAGTTGGTGAAGTGAAATGAGAAAAATATATATATAAAACATTTTTTTAGAAATAGAAAACAGAAAATTGGTATGTGCGTATGTATTCACCCCCTTTGTTATGAAGCCCATAAAAAGCTCTGGTGCAACCAATTACCTTCAGAAGTCACATAATTAGTGAAATGATGTCCACCTGTGTGCAATCTAAGTATCACATGATCTGTCATTACATATACACACCTTTTTTGAAAGGCCCCAGAGGCTGCAACACCTAAGCACGAGGCACCACTAACCAAACACTGCTATGAAGACCAAGGAACTCTCCAAACAAGTAAGTGACAATGTTGTTGAGAAGTACAAGTCAGTGTTAGGCTATAAAAAAATATCCAAATCTTTGATGATCCCCCATCAAATCTATCATGACCAAATGGAAAGAACATGGCACAACAGACCTGCCAAGAGACGGCTGCCCACCAAAACTCACAGTCCGGACAAGGAGGGCAATAATCAGAGAGGCAGCACAGAGACCTAAGGTAAGGAGGATCTGCAGAGTTCCACAGCAGAGACTAGAGTATCTGTACATAGGACGTCAATAAGGCGTACGCTCCATAGAGTTGGACTTTATGGCAGAGTAGCCAGAAGAAAGCCATTACTTTCAGCAAAAAAACAAATGGCACGTTTTGAGTTTGATAAAAGGCATGTGGGAGACTCCCAAAATGTATGGAGGAAGGTGCTCTGGTCTGATGACACTAAAATTTAACTTTTCGGCCATCAAAGAAAACGCTATGTCTGGCGCAAACCCAACACATCACATCACCCAAAGAACACCATCCCTACAGTGAAAACATGGTGGTGGCAGCATCATGCTGTGGGGATGTTTTTCAGCAGCCGGGACTGGGAAACTAGTCAGTGTTGAGGGAAAGATGGATGGTGCTAAATACAGGGATATTCTTGAGCAAAACCTGTACCACTCTGTGCGTGATTTGAGGCTAGGACTGAGGTTCACCTTCCAGCAGGACAATGACCCCAAACACACTGCTAAAGCAACACTTGAGTGGTTTAAGGGGAAACATGTTAATGTGTTGGAATGGCCTAGTCAAAGCCCAGACCCGAATCCAATAGAAAATCTGTGGTCAGACTTAAAGATTGCTGTTCACAAGCACAAACCATCCAACTTGAAGAATTGGCAAAAATCCCAGTGGTAAGATGTGGCAAGCTCATAGAGACTTATCCAAAGCGACTTGCAGCTGTGATTGCCGCAAAAGGTGGCTCTACAAAGTATTGACTTAAGGGGGTGAATAGTTATAGTTATGCACATTGACTTTTTCTGTTATTTTGTCCTATTTGTTGTTTGCTTCACAATAAAAAAATAAAAAACATCTTTAAAGTTTTGGGCATGTTATGTAAATTAAATGATGCAAATCCTCAAACAATCCATGTTAATTCCAGGTTGTGAGGCAACAAAACACAAAAAATGCCAAGGGGGGTAAATACATTTGCAAGGCACTGTAAAGTGGATATTATAATATTTAAAGTATGTAGGACATGTTAGGTTAAAAAACAGAAAACCTATTAGCTATGAATAGACAAATCTGCCACAACAAACCAGGCCAAGGGTTCCAATGATTGATATGAAGACCATTGTGTTCAACCATTTTCTAAATGTTCTTAATCTACCTCAAATGTAACTTTATAAAAATAAAGCTCAGAAGGGTAGATAGTGGCAGTGATTTCTCAACCTAATCCGATATACGTGTATAATGTATAGTATTGTTAATTAGGTACATAACAAAGGACAAGTAGTAGCTGAATCTCAGATTAACGGGGGATACAAAGATTTGTTTCCTTGATTCATCTGAAAGACAGCGTTTGTTAATTTGTCACAGTGTGCTTTGTTGTTTTCAGATTATACTCTCTGAGCACTATAAACTCACTCAACTGTTTTATAGCCCATGGGGGCTTGCCACCTTTCAACAAATGGCCAGTAAAAAAGCTGTAGGAGTCATACTTGTCTACCAATAAGATCTACAAACTAAAGTATGCTCTTTGCACTTCCTCCTTGTTTAAAATTATTTCAAACAGGTTTTACTTAATATTTTTTCATGCAAAATAACAACTTTTGTCATGGTTAAAACAGGCTCTCGACCTAAGAACAAGTAATGCTGACGTAGTCTAGTTCTATAGGCATGGTAGAGAGCAGCATTTGTGCCCCTCAGAGGGAGAACTACCCTGTAGTATATCAGTCTGATCTCTCTCAAGCCCCGAAATACCAGGCAATTCTACCCTGAACAGGAGAAACAGCAAACACCAGACATACGTTTTGGTCTCAATTGGTCCTCGTCAGTGAGGTGTAGCTGAACCCACTAAGTCCCGGGGAGCAAGGAGTTTGATAGAACATGCTTGAAAGTAGTTGGAGAAAATCTTGCATGGTTGAGGAAAAACAGACTGCAAAACTGTATTGAGGAATATCAGTAGGCTATCAATCAAAAGAAGTCAAGGTTTCTGCCGAGATAAATTGTAGTAAGCAGCAACAGGCCATCTCACTCTGGAAAGACTATGCAAACCAATACGCCTACAATCTAGTTTAACTTTCTTTCAGTAAAAGTCTAAAAAGTGTTAGATCTTCTTTGCTGATAAAGTATCCTCCATCCATGCAATGAAACCAGAAAAAAACCTAAGGAATGATTGCATAATATAGTTAATATACCTTAAGCATGTTTATGTTATTTCCTAAAAAGATTCAGCCTATAATACATTCAAAATAGCAAACTGTGAGTATGAGAAGTCAAGTTCAAATAATTTACACACCACATTTTTTGTTTGAGGGGGTAAAGCATATGAACTAGATCACAAAAGACCTGATAGATTGAGGAAAATAGTTTTAGTGGGAGCACTTCGTTTACTTTAAACTACAAAATGAAGCAGAGGTGGGCCAAGTGTTTCATATCTGCCAACAAATGCCAGACTTCAAACTAAAGAAAAAAAACATTTGTCTCGGGTTTCTTGGCAATTAATAAAGTTTTCTCAGCTTCATATCCACCATATGGTGGAAACACCTGTTGTACATTTTGTGTCATCACATAAATAAGTTCAATCAATTGTTATTTAAGTTCATAAAATTATGTCAAGCAAAAACAGTGAAACAGTAAAACCAGTTGGCAGATATATATATGATAGGATGTAAAAGTCTACCAAGAAAATACTACATGGTGCTACCGGCACTGTTGTTGAAGAGAACCATAATGCCCCGATGACTCCCTGCCCACACAAATTATTTCTGCTCTTTACAGCATCATTCTCATAGAGAATCTAGACTTATGCTTTTCCCTATCTATTGTTTTCTATCTGTTTTTCGTTCACTCTCTCTCTCTCTCTCTCTCTCTCTCTAATAGTATCCCAAGCAAGAGTTACTGACCACGCAATTTCAGCAAGACTCTATTTTTTTATTTCTTTTTAGTCTGGCGTTCTACTGAATAATGCTGATTTCACATTGATGTGGGTGAATGTATCAACAGAGAAAAGGTGCACAAAAAGAACGCACATAATGAAGAATAATTTTAGTTTATATTCTAATACCTTTTTTGCACTAGTTTGATATAGGCTTTTGTTGAAAAGTGGAGCTTAAAAGACATAGAATGAAAATAGGCAATCTTAAAAAACACAGAAATATAACACAAGAGCTTGGCTGTATTCTAGTGTAAAAAAAACATTTCTGAGAAAAAAATGTAGTCACTGGTGGCTCCATATGTATCATAGGTTCACTAGATAAGATTGGAATGCATGGGTTTCTTGTGGCCACCTTATTGGATCCTTCTGGGCTGCAGAATTCTTGAAATACTATTCCTCAAGGAAAAATCATGTTAGTGTCAGTTAGACACATAGCTAAAAGGCACACTGTAGTTGTAAAACACGTCTTGGCCCTTTAAAAGTATCTATCATATTGAAGCCCTATTAGCCAATTATATAACATTATAGATTATTACTATTGTTTTAAATTCCCTCTGCTCATCCCTAGGAGTTGTCATGTTGGCTTTTCTCCCATCACTTCAAAGCATGTCACACTATGCCTGGTGGATCTCCATATTTCATCATCTAATGCAAACACAGCATGCTTAGCAACTTACTATTGGTATGGCCTGCTTTGTTTGCGTCAGAGTTTGCTGTATGGAGATTCACAGATTGCTGTCGCACAGGATAACATTTGTAGAAAATATTAATAAATGCATTTAAAAAATATCAGGTTTTCAATACCACTATTGAATAATTTGACTATGTTTTATGTCCTCTGAAAATAAATATGTTAGACTTCTGCATGTTTATGTTTATTTTTATGTTTATATATACTTTACACAAGGATGTAGGAACCAAAAAAAATCTGGATAATTCTGACAGCCGTGTCTTACGAGATCAAGCGAGATTACGTTGCGTGATCTTGTGAGAGCTGCAGAGGCACAGGAGGCACAGATCGAGACACAGATGGTGCCCATAATCTGGGGGGGGGGGGGGGGGGGGGGATTTGTCGCCCTATACCCACATTTCCTATATATATATATATAACAGTAATTTAATATATGGTTGGCAAAAGAGCGATAGAAGTCCTCCACCTACCAGTAGTACAGTAAATAAATATTACATCTGTGTTCATATTTGAATGTCTAAAACAAGTTAAAAAGAATAAACCTTTGTGGGCATAATTGCATCTCCCTGCCCAGGCTCCCAGAATGCAGTGTAATAACTGTATTTCTTGGAGTTCTGAGCAGGAAAAAAGTAAAAAATGTTTTACTTGTTTTAGACATTCAATTGTGAACACAAATGTACTATATATATATATATATATATATATATATATATATATATATATATATATATATATATATATATTCTCTCAATAGAATCTCTCACACATTCCCTATTTTCAAATATTTTATTTACATCACACCATGTATTATCTCTTCTGTCCCACCTGGACCTATTTCTTCTCACCATTTGAAACTTTTGAGCTTGTATAAAGCATAAATGGTAAAATCTAATCGGTATTGTTTCTGACTTGGAAAACTAAGGTTGGTCACCTCAAGGCTTGTCTCTTCAATAAAAATCCTATCAATATTTACTGCGACCCTCTTATTAGTCCAAATTATATATAGCTTCCTTTTGATTTAAGACATCTCTAACTTGGTCAACAAATCAAAAATCAAAAACAAAAATAGCTTGTGGTATTATTGACTAGTAAAGTAACAGATATCTGTGCCAAATTTCAAAATATCCAGTCACTTAGATTACGTTTTATTTATGGAATTTATTTTAAAAAAATATTTGTTAATTATTCATAATGATTTTTATTGAGTCCAGTCATTGTTGAAATCTATAATCACTACACTTGCACCTTTTAATATCTGCACAATATGTATATATTTAATTGTACAACTGTATTTTATAGATTTTATCAGTAAGATTGTATATTTTTAGCAGCTGTACAAAAGAATTGAATCTGGTTTTAAAGGCACATTCCACTTATAACATCATAGTCCATGATTTCTTTTTCCCAACCTTTTTGAAAACAATAATATTTTCTATGGCCAGCTTTGCATGTCTCCCAGACGTGGGGATACCACACACCCAGAAAACATATCAGTGCCAAGAAGGACAAAGTCTGTTCCAAGTCTTTCAAACAGTTATTTGCTAATTGATTGCAATGAGCTGTATCAAAGTCCCAATGTCTCATCTAAATTACAACTTCTCTGTGAATGCTAGGAAGGCTATTATTTCATTTGAAGCAATAAATGGCAAACAATTTGGCATTATGAGAAATAGTATATTGGGAAACACAAATGGCTGTTTTAGTATTTGAATAATGATGAGAGAAGTAGTCTGAGTGTATCCCTTAGTGATGATCAATCACTAGAATTTTTAGCTTTACGGGTCACAGAGTGATTGATTAAACCACTTACACAATGTATTTATCCTATTTTTTGTTTTTAATAATACATTATGATTTTCATAATTGATATGTAGTTATGCATTCTTCAGCAGTGGTTTTATGGTAATTAAATTCTTTCCCTAGATTCACTAAACTTTGCATAGACAATTAATTGGTTCTTCAATCTCTACTAGTATCAACAAATCATAGCAAAGCATAAGAAATCATGGAGATTAAAACAGTATCTCATAACGTGAATGGTCTAAACTCTCCTTTTAAAAGGAAAGTAGCATTCACAGATTAGGCCAAGTTCAATGCAGATTTACAGCCCTATTAAATTCCAATCCCGTTGCGGCAAGGGGACACCCGCAAAGCCTGCAGGCTTGAAATTCTGCTGTGTTACAGAGCTATTAAATTAAACAAGGCCGCGAGCTACGGGCCAGAGACGCAAACCTGTAAACCATTCTTGCGCGTGTGAAAGGAGCGGCCGTGAACATGATCAATTAGTCCAACCCGTAGTTATGGGTTTAGACGGAGCCAATGGCAAAAGAGATTGTCATCATTACGTCACTGAAAAATGGAGGTTAGATTTCAAAGCCTTACGGGTTTCAATTTCGAGTTTTGATCGGACCCGCATTCCAGAAATAATGCAATATTAATAAATCAGTAAATATGATATTCTAGTCCATGCAAATTTAACAAATTGATTGCCAGGATCGATATAACACGGAAATTAAACATAATTTTTTTTATATTGCCGATTTGCGAGCTTGAGAATGTCTTGCTATTAATTGTAATACCTAACATCACTTTCCCTTTAATTATAAGTACAGTAGTGTGTTGATATTTGCATTTACAGTGCTACGGATAGGACTTTAACCCCCTTGCGTGTCCTCTCTAGTACCCGTTGGCTTTTTGGCACCATTTGCGGGTTACGGGTATGAATGCCAGTGGATTCGTTGCAATTTAATAGCGTGATTAGAACATGGCAGTTAAGGGCTTGAGAGAACAAATAATTTATGGCCACAGAGTTCAATTTTCGACATCTCGTAAGTTTTTTTCACCCTTACCCCGCAAGTCGTTGGCGGCTTGCTTTACGGGGCCAATTTAATAGCAGCAAGTCTTTTGGGCTAAGTTATGGGCTACGGTTTTACACGTTGATGGAATTTAATAGGACTGATAGTATGCCTTCAAGAGACTCATTTTAAACAAGATTCCCATAAATTTGTTAAAACTAAAACATTTGAGTTCAGAGCTGATTCTACATATAACAATAAGTCCAGTGGGGTATCAATCTTTTTAGCAATAAAATTAAAATTAAAGAAGAATATAAAAATATAGACGATCAGTGCAGATACATGATTTGGACTGGGACAATAATTGAAAAAATTATAATGTTAGTAAATCTTTACGCTCCAAATAACAAGCAGATAACATTTATCAAACAAATCTTAAAAATGGTAAGGAAGGTTAGGAAAGGAGCAGTGATCATATGCAGTGATTTTAATACAAACCTGGACCCGCTAAAAGATAGATCTTCAAGTCCGAAGAATAAAGCAAAGTTAGCCACCTCTAATACTGCCTCTCAGTTTCAAAGAGAAATGTTAGATATGGAATTGTATGAGTTTTGGGGAACTCTACATCTCCCTGAAAGGGATTATACTTTTTTTCAAATCGTTTTTGCTCTTATTCCAGAATAGATTATTTCTTAGTAGATTATCTAACATTAAATAATGCTGTAGGGCAAATATTCTTGAAAGGTCTTGGTCAGATCATTCACTGATTAGTATAACAATTAAGGATTCTTTAAAATCAATCTGTAAGAAAAAATGGAGATTTAAACCCCTCTTACTTAAAAATAAAGAGCAGGTAGATTTGACCAAAGGAGAACTTCAAAATTTCTTTAGCGATAATATAAATTCCATTTCATCACCTTCAATTTTATGGTGCACTCACAAGGCCTATGTCAGGGGGATTATGATATCGAAAGCAGCAGCGCTTAAAAAACAGAGAGCTGAATCCCTAAGATCACTATACATTAAAATTGAGGAATTACAAACACTTAATAAGTGACATAAATATGAAGATAAAAAAATACTTCAAGCTCAAGTAGACAGACTTATTTGGCAATTTCAACAGTATCAATTTTTAATGGGAGATAAAACAGGCAAATTCCTTGCAAATAAATGATAAATACAGAAACTCCAAAATACAATTTCTAGTCTGTGATGCTCAGAGAATCAGGTACATAGCCATCCTAATGAAATAGGTAAAATCTTTCAGCAGTTTTATTCTAACTTATGAAATTTAGAACAAGGAGTGAACTTTCGAAAACCAGAGAAATCAGAAATTGATCTTTTGTTGAGCCAGATCAATCTTCCTAAAGTTTCAGAAGAAGATTTAAGCTATCTAAATAAAACGATTACACTAGGAAGTAATGAAAAAGTACAAGAATAACAAAGCACCAGGAGTAGATGGATTTGATAATTTATAAACCTTAAACCTTTTTAAACATTTTGAAGGAACAACTATGTAATATGAATGATGAAATCAAAGAAAGTGGTAACATATTACCTGAACTTACCGAAGCTAAAATTTTAAATATACTAAAGCAAGGGAAAGATCCATAAGTTTGTTAAAGCTATCACCCAATCTCTTTGATCAACTATGATTTAAAAATGTACTCAAAGATATTGGCTAATAGACTTAATATTAGTATCTCAAAATTAATCCATTCGGACCAATCTGGCTTTGTAAAGCAGTGTCGATAGCACAAGGAGACTAAAAGATATTTTGTCATATGCTGACCCTTTCATTAGATGCTGAAAAAGCAGCTGAGATTTTCTTAAAGCAGTACTTCTTAAATTTGCCCTGGCGGAATTTGCTTTGAAAGCAATTAAAGTGCTATACATGAATTCTAAAGCCTTTATTACTAGCCCTAGCTTTGAAACGTTTGACCAAATTCGGTAAAGTTTCATATTTCAAGGTAAATTACTCCAAAACAGATATTATCCTAAGAGGAGTCAATTCAGAGCTAAAATCTTGATAAAAAAATCGCTATCAATATAATTGGGACTCTGAAAATATAGTACATTTGGAGATTAGCTTTTCTTTCCAATTAACAAAATAGTAAACGTTAATTTGGATAGAATTTCTAATTATATAAAAAGTATTATGTCTGATTGGAAAAAGTTGAATCTGTGGTCTGCCAGAATTGCGGCAACAAAGATTATTATAATCCCTAAAATAACATATATTTTCTCTCCCCAACATTGTCCCGAAATAAGTATTAGATAACTTACAAAGAACCATCAATATTTGTCTATATAATGGGAAAAAATATAGAATTAGATCTAATATAACATATAAAATTTGAATTGGGCGTCTCCCTCTTTAGAGGACATCCACAACGCTATTGCACTTTCCAAAATATTATATTGGAGTTCTCCTAACCAGAAACCAATCTGCAAGCAAATTGAAAATTATCTATTGCCAGATAATGATATTTATTCAACTCTTTGGTTTCCTAACTATGATCCTACTAGGTATAGATCTTTCCACAGAGGGGTAAAATCTTTAGTAAAGTTTTTGGTTTAATGTAAGAGGAAAAATGAGATTGTCCTCATATGCCTCTTTGGGAACGCCAGTTGAGTATCTATCCAGTCTAAATATAGGGATAAATATTGATTATTTAAAAAAAAAAAGGAATTCCTATTATTGAGAAATTATATGAAAAAGGTTCTTTGTTGGATTGGCCCTCCTTACAAACTAAATTTGATTTAGGGAACTTTATATGTCTTTAAAGAGTTGTCTGAAACAAAATGGCTTTATATTTCATAATATGCAGAAATTAACTCCTTATGAAAAATGTATATATACTAAAGATAATTCAGCTAATTCACATATTGTATATAAATGCTATAAGACCATGTCTTGCAAATGGCCTTTTATAAAAACTAAAGGTCTTATAGCCTGGGAGAAGGATCTGAATATAATAGGTGGAGACAATATTTGGCTGGAAGCTTTTAAGCTTGTAAAACAATCTGCCTTGTCCATTTCATATAGAGAATTATACTTCAAAATAGCACAAAGATGGTATTTGACCCCAGAAGCTATTAATAGATTTAATTATGATAATTTGATTATGTGTTGGAAGGGCTGTCTCACATCAGGAACAAATTTTCATGTCTGGTGGGACTGTAAAATAATGCAAATTATATTGCAAGAAATAGAGATTATGCAAAAGGTGCACAATTGGATATTGCGGGGAAAAGGAGCTTATCCTCTAATTGGCAGCTCTGGGATTGATATATAAGAGCTAAATGACTTGCTACCCCTTTTGATGAGGCTGATTAACAGTATTTTAAGGACAGATAAACTAGATTGTCTTTTCCTCTTGTCTCTCAATTATTGGTTGTAATAAATTGACTGTAATCAGGTCGGTATGTATGCTATAAATTATGTTTTGTCTTGTTTATGTATTGTCATCATTTTTATTTTGTGAATTTGTATTGTTCAAATAAAGATAAATCTCAACTAGTATCATAAAAGTATAAGAAGCATAACCTCCTAGTATCATACAAGTATAAGAAACATAACCAAATAATAGGATCGCCACAGAGAAGAAACGTCAGATTTTTTTAAATGGAAAAAAAAAGTTAACCTTCTGCGAAACTATGTATTCCGAACTGCTCAGACTCTTCCATTAAAGATGTGCAGTAAACGGGCATGAAAACAGAACACTAATCCAAGCTGTAAAATACAGCAAATAATTTTGCAATTAATTAATTAATTAATTAATTAATCATCTCTCAGCCCTATATTAATATTATTATTACTCTACTTATAAAGCACCAACATTTTCCATAGATCAGTTTACAAGAGAATGGTAATGCAATACAAAACAAGAACATATTATAAGGTGTACAGAGGTATAACGACAATACCATAAAATAATACAATAGACAATTAATCCAAATATAAAAAATAGATGATTGTTCTTATTATCAATTCTAATATCCAAATATAAAAAATAGATGATTGTTCTTATTATCAATTCTAATATAAATAGTAACTCAAAGTGAAACTGGTAAGGTTAATTTTGGGCTTTCATAATTATTTTGTCACAAAATTATCAGTCAATATTCAAGAAAGTGTTATATTTCCACTATTAATTCTTTATTATTTATATTGCTCTTCTTTACCTATTGCAAGAGATATAATCTAGTAGTTAATTAACTGGACTATGCCATAACACATTTGGATCTTGTCACGTTCATTTAAACATTTTGTGGGTGAATATAGAACCAAAATAAAGCTAAAATATAACCTGTATGTCAATCACAGCCTCGTCATCTGAGCAGTTTCCTGCGGGAAGTTTTCAGGGACTATATTAGCAATGACTAAATTTGCAATTTAAAAAAATCGAAGCAACTTTTTCATATGATATCCTATACCTTATGGTACAGAGCACAAACGTTTAGTGTCTTTTTTATGTATAGCAAATGTGCAACTTTTACATTTTTTAAATACAAACATTGCAAATATTGTTTTTTTCTCTGCCACACCAGTTCTATATGTGGAACCAGACTTCACCATATACCAATGTATTGGTAACAGGATGAACACCACTAGAATTCCAACATTTTGTCATCTGGTTTACAAATTAAAGATGCTACTGCTGTCCAAGTTATTCAGGAACTTTGCAATCATCTGCTCCTTTCCTCGTTTACCGTATTTCATTTATTTTGGCAGTAGAAAGTGTAAGAAGCAAGATATAACATTTGCTACATATGTTTATTGGATATGTTTATGGTAACACCTGTTCATTGATTGTCTTGAACTTGTTCCATCTGGTTTACATACTTGAAACATTAAGACGCTACTTGTATCCAAGTCATTAATGATGTTTTATTTGTTAATCATCAGCTAAGATCATTTCTTGTTTTGCTGGGTTTAATTTATCTTACAATTGAAAATGAACATGTAAACAGAACATGTCAGCCTGCTCTGGTTCATATACCTTATTCTCAGTCAGCCATTACATTACTAAGTTCACTATATGAAAAACCCCATTTAATTATTTAACTAATTATTCAAAAAGTCTCAAGAATGATAGATACTGCAAATTATTGTAGTCTATTCATTACATATAATGGCTCATGTCCTGTTAAATAAAAATAAAATATGTCTCTTACATATGCATATTGTTTCCAACATTACCATGCAGATCAATGGGAATACAATAACAATGCGGATGGCATTAGCTGTATTAAAATATATTTTGTTGAATGATTTTACTGTACATTATTTGTACATTGCATTCTCAAAATCTACATGTTTCACTAAGCAATAAATAGATTAAACAGAAATATAACCTTTGTTGTCTTGTCGATATGGCTGGATGGCTAAACATAAAGAAGAGGAGTTGAAGATAATTCTAGTATTTAAGATACCGTATATACTCGAGGATAAGCCGACCCGTGTACAAGCCGAGGCACCTATTTTACCACAAAATACTGGGAAAAATGAGTGACTCAAGTATAAGCCGAGGGTGGGAAATGTGCTGCCCCCTGTGTCCCTCTTGTGCCCTCTGTGTCCCCCTCTTGTGTGCCCTTTTCTTGTGTCCCTCCTCTCTCTCTTCTGTGTCTCTTCTCCACTCTCCCTTTTCTGTGTCTCTTCCCCCCTCCCTTATCACCCTTCTCAACCCCCTCCTCATTCTCAACCTCCCTCCTCAACCCCCCTCCTCATTCTAAACGCCTTCTTCAACCTCCCTCCTCAACCCCCTTCTTCAACCTCACCCCCCATCCTCATCCTAAACCTCCCTCCTCAACCCCCCATCCTCATCCTAAACCTCCCTCCTCAACCTCTCTCCTCAGCCGACCTCCAAAACCTCTCTCCTCAACCTCAACCCCGCTCCTCAACCCCCCCATCCTCAACCCCTCAACCTCATCCTCAACCCCCCCATCCTCAACCCCCCATCCTCATCCTAAACCCTCCCCATACTCATCCTAAACCCCCCCGCCATGCTCATCCTCATCCTAAAACCCCCTACTCACTTTACCCCTCCTCATCCTAAACCCCTCTAAATACCTCCCCCTCTCCCTTTCCCCTCACTTACCTCCATTTGCAGCTGCTCCTCTGGCCTCCACACTCCTTCCTGCGTCTTGACCCGGCTAATGCTAATGACGTGGCGCGCATTTGAGGTCACGTCATTAGCATATACCGGGTCCTGACGCAGGAAGGAGCGGAGGCCGGAGGAGCAGCTGCAGATGGAGGTAAGTGAGGGGAAAGGGGGAGGTATTTAGAGGGGTAAAGTGAGGAGGGGGGTTTAGAATGAGGAGGGGGGTTGAGGATGAGGAGGGGGGTTAAGGATGAGGAGGGGGGGTTGAAGATGAGGAGGGGGGAGGGAAAGAGACACGGGGGGTTAGAGTGATACGGGGGTTAGAGGGACACGGGGGGTTAGAGAGACACAGGGGGAGAGTGACTCGAGTATAAGCCGAGGGAGCCCGTTTTAGCCTTAAAAAAAGGGCTGAATAACTCGGCTAATACTCGAGTATATACGGTATATGCTAAAAAATATGACTTGGTAGGAAACTACGTGTGACAAAGTGCTTTTTATGTTTAGCTTGGTGTTCAATGATTCCAAGACTAAAAAAATAAAAGATAAACATGATTAATTGAGATTATAAATGTAATGAATTACAAACATCTAACAATAATGAATACAAAAAAACAATATAGCATTAAAGTATACTGATTAAGTAATATATTAGGTTATTCATGCAAGTAGGAATTACTAAATAGCGAGTTTGTATTCTAGCAACAAAGAGCTTGTCAGTCTTTCATAAATTTTTGATACATCTAATTTCTATTTGAAATTGATTCTTTATGAAATACCATGTTTAATTTCAGACCTATACTTGGCATCCCAAGGTCTCTGCTAATGTTATGGAAATGTGGGTTGGTTTGTAGGCGAACTGAAGAGAGGGAAACAGCAAAGGTTGTAAGTTAAATACAAATTTGTTGATATGGTGATATAAAATAAACTAAGGCCTCCATTCGATTGCAAATTTTTGGCCTGTAACTCGCAAATCATTTGCGGGGAGCTAAAAGATGCCAATTGAATAGCAAATTAGTTTACGGGCTACATTACGGGCTCCAGTAACTAACAATTGCTCAATTGAATTGGGGCCTAAACATTTATGTTCCATGGTTTCAATTTAGTGAATTAATGTTATATCTCAGTCCTTTATTATGTCCTATATTAAACAGGATGGCAACCATAAAACTACTCCTTTGATACGTAAAGCTGTGTGGTAGTAGAAATTCAACTTGTCTGACAACTCCGGATTTGTAAAAATTTTACATTCAAGAAATATTTTTCCATTAATATTATCAATATAATTTATTTATAAAGTGCCAACATAGGCCTCTATTCAGTTGTGCAAATTGCAATTACATAAGCCCGTAATAGTGCCTGTAAAAGTTACAGATATTTAATTGGCTACATTCTGCTACTTGCAATCCATTTTTTGAATTACAGGCTCAAAATCAATGTGGCTGTCAAAAACGTAAATCCGTCCTATCTCCTACTTTGATGTTTCAAACTTGTAAATGTTACCAGTGCTAAAGAAGCAAAATTCATATTTAATTACAACAATTCAACAAGCCCACAGTTGCCTTCAAACCTGTAAATGGCAAATATATCAAGAAATTCTACGAGTACTAAATAGGACTCACAAGTGGGTTAAACACCTGTTGGTAACACTGTAAAAGCAAATAATAACACAATACTGTACTTAAAAATGCTGGCAAAGCAATGAAAGGTATTAGAATTAATTGCACAACAGTCTCAAGCTCGTAAATCTTCAATAAAAAAATATTTTTCTTACGTTTTATTTCTGTGTTATATGGATCTTGGGAATCAAGGAGTTAATGCATATCATGGAACCTGCATGGGCTAGAACAGTTGATTTATTGATTTTAATTGATTTCTACATTTCTGGATTGCGAGTCCGATTGCAGATCTGACTTCTAAACAATAATAGATTGTAGTTTAAACTTCATGTTTTACTGATGTCATGATGACGGTCTCATTTACTATTGTAACTTAAGGGCTGCTTAATTGATCATGTTCATGCCCTGAAATGCTACGTACTGGGGTTTTGGGGCTGTGAGCCTGTAAGTGCGGGCTTGAGTCAATTAAACACATCAGTAATTGTAGCACATTTATAACCTGCAGACATACAGGCAGTGTAAAGGTAATTACAGGCCTGGAATTAAATGGGGGCTTTCAAGGACCCCTTTCTAGGGCGTGGGTCTTAGCCCATTAAAGGACAGACAGCTTGGCTCCAACCACTGAATTATGTACGTAAACATCTCCATTGTATTTGCAATCTGTTTTGTACTATTGTTTGCCAGATAAAGTTAATCATATCTGATGTGTGTGAGAGACGGCAGGATGTGTATTGGAGGTTAAGCCTATTGCTCTCAAGAAACTACTGCTAGACCCCATGTGGGGTCATCTCCTGTACTTGTCTGCCACACCCTCTCATTGTTTCATTGTGTACACCCCCTCTTTATCTGCTATAAATATTTCTGACTTTTCTTAAATAAATCAGTTCACTTTTGAGGCAAATAGAAATCGTATGTCCTTTATTTTGCTCCTGTTCTCCCAGATAGCTACAGGGAGGTACTGAGAGACTCTGTAGGATCCTGCTGGGGACGGTTTGATTATAACAAGTCTTAGCAAGCCCCCTAAGAAGAAGCAGATGTGGAGTCTCTTGGTAGCCTGGAAGTGCTGATTTCTGATGCAAGACCCTGACCGATACAGAAGTCAGATATCAGGGTGCTGGTGCCGAGATTTCCAAGAACTCAAACGGACCTTGTGGGTAGTTAACCTGTAGTCTATAGCAGGTGGCCCTGGGCTTGTATAGGCCCTACCCCCGGATCATCATAGGGGCCATATTATGTAGCACTAAGTACAGATACTGAGAAGTCATAAGACAAACATGATAAAAGTTAAATACAGGTACTGGAGATGTCCAAAAAAAACATTGATTCTATTCTTTACTATATGGCATGTATATTCTATAATTTTATAATTTTATATTCAAGCATAAATATCTTCTCAATTTATGTCTGTAACTAGCTAATAGCATGTTTTATAATTCATTCTAAGATATTGACACTTTTGCTTTCCTAAATGTAGTAAACATGTAAGAAAGCTGTAGTTTTTTTATTCTATTTGAGTTTACAATGACAGTAAACTTATGTTTGACATTCATTTTAAAACATAGATTAAACAAAAATGTTCTTGCGCTAAAGGAAATTCCAATTCCTGCCATTCCAACTCAAATTGTAAAATATATTTTCGTTATAAAAGCTGTTCTAAGAAGCAGTTTTAAAACACATCCTCAGCAGATATTTTAAAACACATAAATTCCCATCATGATTTCTCATTCATGAGAAAAGGGAAACACAGCTTTACAAGAGGGTGAGAAAAAACTAAGGAAACAATAGTATTAAGTCACAACAACTAATGTCTGCAATAAGGCTCCCTTAGGACCAGACTGCTGTACCTTTTACAGGAAAGAAAGGAAACACACACAAAACAAAATCAAAGTCAAATTGAAATGTCATGGGAAGAAAGGGAGGGGGAGATCAGTTTGCAGTTCTCATCATCCTAAATGGACTATGGATTTTATTTACTCTTCAGCACAAAATTGCTCAGATTTGTGTGTCACTGAGAAAAGTCAAACAGTTGGCTAATGTGCAACATACCAATCACTGTGCAAGCAGGATTGGTTAAACACGCTAGAGATCCCATCTTTCACTGACATTGAATAAAGGGGATTAGTTTGAAATTTGAGAACATTTTAATTTCATAATGAACTCTGAGTCTTTTCAATAATTGAAAATTCGAAATTAAATTTAAAAACAAGGCCTAATTGCTTTGTTCTATAGATTCCAACAGGGGTATACATTTCTAAAACTGTGTCTTAAACAGGAAATACTCACTAATTGTCTCAGTATACAGAATGCTTTTAAATGATTCAAAGAATTTAATTTGCATTCCCTAAAGTGACGTATCCAGGACACTATTCATTATTCTACACAAGAGATTTCCTGCTGCAATGCTTAGTGCATATATCTCTATGACCAGACATTGGGTAATATGGCAATACATTTGGAAGATGCTGTTGTACACATAGACTTTATTGTCCTGACTCAAAGATAGAAACTCTTTATTGGAGGCTTAGCACATGGTCTGACTTATTTTAATGAATAAAGTTATGAGCCCAAAATGTAAACTATTACTAATGTGCAGCATTTTCATTTTGTTAATTTTTATCATATTTGTACAATAATAGTGTCTAATTCAGTTTTAGTGTCTGCATGTGATAAAGTTCAACTAATTGTATTGCCCCAAGCTTCTACAGTAACTAAATACTGCCACCTGACCAATCAATGATTAATTGTCTTTGAGAAGACAGCTATTTTTATTACATGCATTTGCTTAAACCATTCAGCATTACTGAGCAACCATTTATATACTTGTTTAGAATTCTGTTATCTTGCTCAAAATAAAAAATCCACTAACTGAGAAGGTAAAGTATGCTTATAGGTTGCTATTTAACCAAGGATAATATTATAATCAGCCATCCCTTCCTGCCCATCCTAAAACTAACTATGGAACTAGACAATGCAAATGTTTAACATTGAAAAAATCCAGTCTTGAGAAGTTCTCACAGCAACAAACTTCCACACATTTTAGGATTATTAATATACAGCTGCTCATTTGAACATGATTTAAAATTGGTTAAACACTGTCACACAATATCACATATAATAGTTGTCAAACTGCGAGATGTTGTCATTTTGCGTGGTGCGTACGAGTTAAGCGATGAGTGCGGCAGGCGCTCATCGTTTGGGAGCCTTGCAAAGCGAGGTGAGCCGTTAACGAATAATACTTAGGTGATGAGTGCCGAAGGCGCTCTTCGCTGCGAGCCTTGCAAAGCGAGACGTTAACGCGTAGCACTTAGGCGATGAGGCGAGCCGTAGCACTTAGGCAGAACGAGGTGAGCCTTTAAGACACTACAACGCACTACAACTATCACCATAAACACAATGAGACAATGAAATATGCAGGACTTAGCCACAAAACACTTACTAAACATGGGATCGCTTTGGCGTGCAAGCGGTTGACAAATACAGTACTTAGGAAAAAAAAATTCCAGAGACGTGGGACTTAGAAAAAAAAAAAATACGAGACGCGGGACTTAGAAAAAAAAAAAAAAGGAGATGCAAAAAAATACGAGATGCAAAAAAATACGAGATTAATGGACGAACTGCGAAAACAAAAAAACAATTAAAACACACTAAATACACCATAAAATACAAAAACATCACAGATAGCACGGGGCAACAGCCAAGACGTCTGAGAGTGAGTTAGAATGCAAATTTAAGTCGATTTAGATGACTTTCGCCACTCAAAAATCTCCTAAGCGAGAAAAAAAATGGGTGCTGAAAAAAATTAAAATGAGGGTAAACGACCCCGGACCGAGCAAAACACTGCCAAATGCGTAGCACTTTACACATCAAAAAAGCCAGAAAATGCTCACGAGCCACGTAACACATTAATAACATTACGAATATACAATGCCGCTTTACACAATAACCCAACGGCTTTACCTTGCGCACGCAGACTATTTATACTGCACACTTGGAACATTCATTACACTTTATCATCAGGGCACCAACCCTTACAATGTATATTCTGTATAATCAGTTTGTATATTCTGTCGGAAAATACAAACTGATTGTTAGCTCTTCAGGCTATTGCTGGCTGCATTTATTAATTATAAATACTTAAAGTATATTAATATATTCAAGAAATAATTCATTATTACTTAACTACATATACATAAAAATATATATCTTTCTTTATCATGACTGATGAAGGTGCTTAGAGGAACAAAAGTACACGACAGGAGAGGCTCGCAATGAGCGCTGAAGGTCCTCAGAGTACAAAACTGTTTACATTGTGTGTCAAACAGCATTCCCATGGCATAAAATGTTATTGCTCCGTCATTTTTGATGGGCAAGTCGCTAGTTACATATAATGGTAAAAATGTATCATAATTACCATAGTTATTTAAAATACTTTTTTGTAAATTTGAGACATTATTGAAAAAAGTGAGGTATCTACCTGTTTTCTACCAAGGCAACAAAATAATAGCAAAAGCCAGTTTGAATGCTAGCTGTATATGAAATTGATTGGCCAAAATGGGATCGGTACAGATTGATGGTAAAATCACTTTAAAGTATGTTCCTTCATTATAACAAATTAATTAAATTATGGAAGCTTCGGTATGATTGTATGAGTGTATGGTGTCTTTTTATCTTGTGTCTTTTTCTTTTTATCTTTTTCTTTTCTCTTAAATATATATGCAATGTATAGCACTTTCTAAATTGATATTGATTTGTAATTATGAATTAGGTGCATGTATTTTTCACTTTTATATCTTTGTACTGTCAATTTGAAAAAGATAATAAAATAAAAATAAATAAATAAAAAGATAGTTGAGTAGTTGAGTAACATAAGTCATCAAATGTCTTGATTCAAATATATCTCTTCAAATAAATAACAAACTGTTTTGCTGCTTTTATTACAGTGGAATATAATAATAATATAATCGGAGAGCGCAAGTACATATCAGTCAAGTAAGGTTATCAGCCGTCTGAGATAGATACAGGGTTGGATGGCAGTTATATAAAAACAAATGATTACAGCACAACTGTAATTGTGTTTTTATGCATTGGAATAGAATAAAAGTCAAATTGGGATAATTTTACTCATTGCGATCAGAGCATGCTCAGTGTGAGATTTAAATTTGTTTGACCAAATTTACTGCCAAGAATAACATTCATGGATTAACTTCAAATAAGTGGCAATAAGTATTGAGCTTAATGCTAAGTAGTTTGTGGCCAGAATCGTAACCGTCCAGAAATCCAAGATAAATTCATTCTTTTTAGTTGGAACATTGTTTTAAATGCTAAGCGTTAACTTGTCAATTCACCTTGTTTCCACTACTGCTATTTACTTCCCTAAACCTGCTACAAACGTCTCTTAGGAATATTTTTCCTCTTTATGGTTTGATGCCAGCTGCTCAGTTTGCCAAGGCTCTATTCTATCATTAGATCCATTCCTGGCTAGACATTTGGAAGATACAAATGTGCACATAGATTTTTTTAACCTGACTCAAAATCAAAATATAAACTCTACTTTGAAGTTAAGCACATGGCTTGTAATGGAACCATTTATTTTAATCATTGTAGTTAGGAGCCCGAAGTTAACAATATTAATCATGTCCAAAATTATAATTTATTTTTGATATTATTTATATTATACAAAAATACAGTTCTAATTTGGATTTAGTGTCAGTATAAAATAAAGTGCAATTCTCTGAATGTAACTTAAATACCATTCTTCACTTGAATAATAACTACCTTCTACTGGATGCCCATTTAGTGATTAATTAACTTTGAGAAGACTCAAATTTGTTGAAAACATTCAGTTTACCTTCACATTTATTGTCCTTAAATGTACTTAAATATAATACTGATTATTGTGCATCAATATATCTAATCATTAAGTTCTTATATTTTGATATCATTTATATAATATATTTTGCTCACAACAAAATACTCATTTGTTTGCAAAATGAAGGTGCTAACCCACTTTATAGTTCACTATGAAAGAGTAATATATTGTCATATATGCCACACTGAAACCAGATTATGTTGTTGTTCAACATGGCAACATACAATTATGAATCTCAGCAGAATACGATGTAGAAATTTCCCTCGTAGCAACCGTCTATGGCCCTCATTTAATTGCAATTTGGCCAATTGAATAGGGCTCTAAATAAGCACATAAAATATTTTTTTAAAGAAGTTTTTAGTTAGTAAGCATCTATCCAAAAGCAAGGTTTTCACTAACTAGAAACTTTATTTTAAAAAAAATATGTTATGTGCTTATTTAGAGCCCTATTCAATTGGCCAAATCGCAATTGAATGAGGTCCTATATAGGCTTTCAAAGCATTATGAAACATTTTAGAGTTATTAAGATGCAGGTGATTGGGTGATTGACAGCTATGAGCTGAGAAAAGAGTGAGCTATACCTACCTGGAATTAGCTGTAAATAGAAGTTGTCACAATTCATAACTTTATTTGTATAAATGTGTGATGACCAGTGCACAGCAAAAACTTCCTGCTACAGCTTCATGGATCCCCTAGATTGTCGGGGTTCTAGTGATCTCAGCACCCAGCGTATTTTTCCAGGTCAGGAACAAATGCAGTAACCTAGGAACATAGAATACTGCAGGAAAAATCAGCAACACTCAGCAAAATCAGATGTAGGTTCCTTGAAGGTAGGACCAGACAGAGAGAGGTTTCAGGGTACCCTCAAGTGATTTTAGCTCAGGAAGCCCTTTTTTTTTAAATTGAAAAATGCTTCATGCCTGTACGGTACGAACACACCACAAGTGCAAAAACAGGGCTTCATCTGTTGCTTATGCTCCAGTGAAGCCTTCAGGTCCCCCCGCCTTGAGGGCTTGAGGACCCCTTTGATCTTCTGGGCTCTGACCAAAAGGTACAAGTAATCCAGAGATCCATTTTACCCCCCTCACCCTACAAATGAGAGGGGGGGGGGGGCATTTCCACCATTTTCAGGCCGGAGTCCTCCGATGTGGACAAATTCTTCACCAGGGGGATTGCTACCACCAGTCCACCCTGGTTCCGACTTCTGGGGGAGCAGCTCTCACCTACTCTACCCAGGTCCATTTAAGGGGTCCCTGGCCATAAGGCCTCACCCTCAAGGGCTAGCAAGACCCCTCTGCTCCACTTGAATGTGGAGTGCATCAGTGTCCAAATCGTGTCCGTGACCAAAGCCCAAAATCAAAAAACATGCCATCAATCGTGCCTTTGGAATCAATCAGTGAGTGAATGGTGCCAGCATCAGACAAGCTAATGCTGTTTGGTGTATGGTAATCAAATAAATAATACATTAATAAAGTAATATACTTTACCTATTTTCAAGTAATATATGCAGGAAACATTGTGTTGAAGAGCTGGCAATCTGTTTTGATGTTGCTGCAGCATACAATGTGTGTTTTCAGTGCTGTGGAGCTGCTGTGTAAGTGTCAGCAATGTGTGCAGTGTGTAGTGTAAATAGTATGTGTGCGCGAGGAAAATCCGTTAGGGTAGCTGTGTACTTCCGGATTGTATAAGTTAGTGATGGCGCCTAATGTGTGGTATGCGGCTGTGGCTGATTTAGGCCCTCATTCAATTGCAGTTTGGCCAATTGAATCAGGCTATAAATAAGCACATAGCATATTTTTTTTAAATCAGTTTTTAGTTAGTAAACATCTATCCAAAAGCAAGGTTTTCACTAACTAAAAACTTCTTTAAAAAAAATATGCTATGTGCTTATTTAGAGTCCTATTCAATTGGCCAAACTGCAATTGAATAAGGGCCTTAGACAATTTGGACTTAAATCGAGGTGTAACTTCACTTGCAGATGTCTTGGGTGCCCCCCCCCTGCTGTGGGTAAGCTTTTTATGTGTTTGTTGTGTGTATTTATTGTGTTTCTAATGTTTTTGGGGTCGCGCGGGTTGCGTCCTTGTTTTCGGATATCATACATCTTTTTTGAAAATCCGTAGGTGTTTGGTGGTGTTTGCGTCTTTAGAGTGCTGTAGCCTCGTTTTCGTTTTTTCGGCTGACTTTTTTTCTCTTGGGATTTTTGAGTGTCTAAACTCTTTTATTTGCAGTTAAATTGAGGTGTAACTTCAGTTTTCGAGGTCCTGTGTGCCCCCCCTTGCTGTAGGTAATCTTTTTATGTATTTGTTGTGTGTATTTATTGTGTTTTTCATGTTTTCATGTGCGCGGGTTTCGGGCAGTAAGGTCGTATTTTTTTTTATAAGTCCCTCAGCGTTAGCAACGACCCGCATGCTCACAACTATATATGTGATTATTGTTTATTTGTAACGCGGCAACATATTCCGTAGTGCTATGGGTTATGATCAAGGCAAAACAATAGCGGTATTAACAGATTGCAAAGGATGGAGAGCCTTGTCTTTGAGCTTAGAATCCAGTGTCCATAGTGCTTCTCCAAAGCACCTTGCAAGAATGAAAACTCGCAAACTTACAATCTAAAGAAATAATAGGAAGAGCTTTAGTCCACAAAGATACACCCCTATTACTAATAAATATATTAAATGAAGCACATATCTCTGAGACACTCTGCTAGTAAAAGGTTACTTCTGAATACAATGGGCCAACTCTGACTCTCAGGTTCCTGTCCTTCAGCAAATAGCCTATCCACTCAACGACCTGTGAATTCATCCCCAGCCAATGCGCTTAAGGAATTAGCTTCCTCTGTGAGACAGTGTGAAATATAAATATTTATAAATAGGGTCCATAACTTTAATTACATAATCAATCAGATTAGTATGAGATAATCCTATTGCTGATTTGTATTTGCGTCGTACAGTCGTTTCCAAATGTTTCTTCACAGTATTTATAACTCCTGTAGCACCTGGCTGTAACAGCAGACTTTGTCTTGGCCCAAGGCTAGTTTATTCCTAGGAGCTCTGGCTCTCTGGATGCGATCAGGGCTTGGTGTGTCAGGATGGTTAGCCTGGTTAGCCCTAGGGCAGACCAAACTACAACTTTCCAGCACCTCTCCATGAGGGGACACATTAGGGTATATTAAGGGGCTTGTTTAAGCACTGCCGGTATGCTCTGGCCATTGGTAGCAGGGATAACACATAGTCTCTTCCTTAATTGGCCTGTTCAAATGTAAACAGCCTGCTGATTGGCTGAAAGGCAATCCGGTCATTGAGACTGAAGCTCCAGCTCCCTGGCTTCCAAGTGAGACAATCACAGGTATGTCTGCAAGCCCAGGAGACACAAACAGGCTAATCACAAACAGGCCTCAAGTCTATGGGAAATAACATTGGAAAATCCTTCCCATAAATGTTCATTGTAACAGTCCCTGTTAAATCTGACTGGTTGCCTTTTACAGTAATCCTCTTTAGTGTGGCTTTAGGCTGGCCAAAGCAGCAAAAAGTGGGATTCAGAAGGGTCCACCCAAAGTCTGGGCATGATACAATGACATTTTGTAGAGAAATGTAAAGAGTGCTGTTAGTGGAGATGTAATATTTAATAACAATGAGCCATATCGAATTAGTGCTTGCATATGTCTTAAACTCACAAATTTGGCTGCAGGTTTTTTTTTCTTTTATAAATGTTTAGATGTATTCTATTGACTCCAGCTCTCAAATTCTGACGACAGGGCTGAACTCATAAACCCTGCTTTTTTTTAAAGTCAGATTTCAGGGGGCGTGATCAAATAATCTTTACTTCTTACACACAGCCAATAGTAAATGAGACGTCATCATGATGTCACTAAAACATGGAACTTACATGTAATCGGAGGCTACAAATTAATTAGTACAAGTAATATTTGCCGATCAGGCTTGCAATGAAGCACTCTATAGAATGCATTAGATCATGTCCATGTGGGTTTCATGATATCTAATAACCCCTTGAGTCCCGTGATCAATATTGCTCCGAAATAACATTTAAAACATTTTTTTTAATTGCATAATTGTGGGTTTCCATGCGTGTTTCCATGCCTTCACATGACTTTAAAGTACATTATTTTATGTTTAATTGCTGCTACAGCTCTAATAAGTGTTTGAAAAAGGCCTCGCAAGTCCTATTTAATACTCGTAATATTTTTTGACATAAACAATACTTTTTTTCAATTGTGGGTTAAAATTTAGTTGCAAACTAGCGCTCTAGGTCTAATAGAATATTGATTTTGTGTAACTTATTTTTTTAGAGCTCGTAATATTCGAGCTGTGGTGTTCTAAGGCCGGTTTCACAACTTTGTCTGGCCCATAGTGATTGTGGGTGGGGAACTCTTTATCGTATTGCTAGTAGCTAATAGAATATGTTGCAATTTTAATAGTTTTACGTGTGTTTAAATGTATGAATTGGGCAATAGAATATAGCTTATTGTTCTGTTATTGGCTTAGCTCACACATGGGGCTTAGAGAGAGCATATATGGGATTGGCACAAATGCAGTGTAAGGTCTGTACTTTTCAAAATTATCCATTAGAAGATAAGTCTTTATAAGTGAGGTTTTCGTCTGTCAGTAATCTGTCCCATGTTTAATGTGACCATTTTACCTGATATTTGTAATAAACTGTTCCTGATAAGCGTGCAACTACTATGGAATATAACCTGAACAAGGTGATGGTCTTTTATGAAACCAAAGGACATTTTATCTACTAACATCACTTATAAGCTATACTGCTAAGAATATGATTCAACACTGATTGAGATAGAATTATTTCTCAGTTATGTTATCACTATATGTAAAATGCAATAGTGTTATATTTTGTTTCTGGAATAAGCAAGGAGGGTTTTTTGTCTATCTCAGTGTACTGTTAGGTATTTATCAAAGGGTAAGAGTTGAGACTAATCACACTATTGCTCATCTCCCCAGTGTCCAATTTTCTTGCTATCTTGATCCCTGTAATACCAGCAACCTTACTTAAGTTATTCCCCTCATAAACTTTGTTCTGTACAGAAATATTTCAGTCTAGCTATTGTGAAATATTTTATTCAATGTTTAAATATTTGCTGACACTGAAAAGCATTGTAAGACCAATTGCATTTTCCTTAACATTTAGGATTTAAAATAAAATACTTATTTAGTAACATTGTCTTATTTCAATATGCTTAGAATGTATTTTGTGCTCCACCATTTCCATTTCCTCTTAGTTCCTCCAGTCCTAGTAGGTAAGCATATTTATGGTGACAGATGGACAACTTTTTCCTTCCTATTCTTCTGTAGACATCTGTTACTTTTCTCAATCTCTAGTCTACTCAGATAAAATGCATTTCTCATGATCAAAATACATAATTTTCATTCTTGATATAGTGCCGATTCTTTTTATCTTATCTAGATATTCTCAAATGGGTATTAATCAGTGTCAGAGCTAGAGAATGGAGGGCCCTGGTGCAAAAAATAAATTTGAGGCCCCCCTCGGGGATGTAAAAAATGTTTTGTGCTCCCCGCTCAGCATCCATTTCCAGCACCTAACCCCTCTCACACCTCACATAGCACCCATCCCTATCTCCTTTGTTCCTCCCTCACATAACCCACCCCCCTGTACTTTGCTGCCACTTGGCAGCCTTTGCTCTATTACTTTCTTCTGTGACACACATCCCCAGCATGCTGAACTGCTCCACGTTGCCACCTATTGGAGCTTCAGTAGAAATGTTTTTTTTCACTCTCCTACACTCCAGAAAAAAATTATATGTAAATTATTATTTTTTACAAAACTTACACAGCACTGAGCCCCCACAGAGGAGGACCCCGTGGTGGAACCGCCCCTGGTATAAATTGGTAAATGGTGTATAGCAGGGTAGTCAATATGCAGACCCGGGTATTATTGCAGACCTCCAACCATTTTCATATGGACCTCCATTGGATTATTACATTTATGATATAACTCGGATGAAGCTTTGAAATGTTGAAATAAGCAATCACATGTTACATGTGTCTTCTTCATTGAGTAATAGACAATCTTGTGCCATTTTTAATGCGTGAATTTTAAAATAATTTTTATGTGTCTCATTACAAATATGAATTCTGGACCGTGATGTAAATTTCCAAAAAGTCATTTGGACCTGGGTGAAATCTGTAAAAATGAATTGTCTACACCTGGCGTATGAGATTTCATTTGTGTTTATTGTAATAACAATTGTGTGTGTCTACAAAGCATGCCTCTGCATTACCAGCTTGGTTCCTTTTATTACTTAAGTTGTACATATTCTCCCCTTTGGGTGACCTTTTCCATCAGCACTGTACACCCTCCATCACCTCTACTTGCATTTGTTGTTCTTTCCCAGCCTTTCTTACTATCTGGTTGGCATCTTCCACTCATACTTAAAAACACCCTCTTTCATTTCCTTGTCTTCTGTTCCTGATCATTCCTTTCCCTCCAATATTATGTGCTGCCTGGATTATTTTTTCTCTGGTCACTCCTTTCATCAACCCTGCACTGCCTGCATTCTCACAATCATTTTATTTCTGTCCCTCGATCACTCTTTCTCTCTCCCTCGATCAAGCCTTCTCTCTCCCGTAATGCATTTCCACTGCTCTCCCTCTGCTCTCCTTGTATCTATCCCCTGAACCCTACTCTCTGGTTTTGAATCCTTCCTCACAGTTATGTTGTGTATTGCTGTAAATCAGTGATATGCTACACTGCGCTGGTGAAGAACTTGGATGCTCTTATGTGTCATATCCCAAACGGTGTACAGGTGAGAGAAAATCACATCCCCCTACCCACAAATAAGGTATTAACTTATATAGTTTACACATCTAATGGACAAATTAATATTTAAGTCAAATTGTTAAATATAACCTTATTTGTGGGTAGGGGGAGTTTACTTGCTTTCACCTGTACAGCTTGTGCTTGGGATGTGATAAATAACATGAAATACAAAATTGTCTTAGCTTATAGCAAAAAATAAATTCCAAAGGTAATAATTAAGTAATTAAGCTAAAATCTGAAATAGAATTCAGCTAAAAAAATACCTTTTTGTGAACAACCTAAAGTAATTCTAACATAAAATATAACTTTTAATCCTGAATGTTTAAAACATCATATATAAATAAAAATGTGGCCAATTAAAAAATATATTTATTTATTAAAATATATTGATAAGAACAAAAATGCTGAATACTCACCAATTTTGATGTAAATGTAGTTAGACTGAAAAAAGTCTTATGAGGTGTAAATGTAGCTAATTTAGGTCCTTGTAAATCTCAGAAAAAGCCATTGCGAGTGCCCTAACTGAAGAGTAAACCCTACCTAGCTATGTGAATCACCCATTCCTAAAACATTGCACGATAACTGCTAAGAGTCACTGCGGCAAGCAACAATTTCTAATTACGGATAACTTCTCCATCGACTTTTCACACTGCCTATAGATTATGAGTTATTTCGATAGACCTTTACCCCAGCCCCCATGCTAATCAAAAAATAAGGATAGCCTGCAAATAAGAGCACTGTCCAAAACAGAGGGAATTATTACTAGTACTAAATACCACTAACAATGACTTAGAAAATCATGGCAGACTGCCACAGCACCTCTTAAAAGGAAAGGAAAACAATATAAAACACTGCTAAAACATGCAAAATCATCACAAATGAAGGATTCACACTACTAGTGTCACATATGAGCAATAGAAAAGAAGCTTAAAAAACTGGCAAAACTGAAAGGGTTCAAGGTAATACTGTTTAAAAAAAATATGCATAGCATCTACTGGGATCACATGTATATCTCCATATAATGGAAGTAACTACTAATGTGCATAGCCACATACATCATGTCTTCATCTGCTACATTACCCAGATGATTGAAATCAAGGATTATGTTATCCAATTTAGAAACACACATACAGTGTGTTAAAAAAAAATCTGTATGTACAGTACAGTGGTAACTACTGTAATTGTAACAATGAAACAGCTTACCTGTACCTTACCCGCAAACAGTGAAAACCCTATTTGTCATGATAAATCACTTGCCATCACCATGAGTAATGATGTGGTATCTCACAAGAAACGCTTAGTTGGGCCTGACTAATAACAGGAGATTCAAGCAACATGGATATCCCATTCACCCTAAATACAGATGCCATCAGATTATAACTGATTGTTAGGATATCATGATATCTTTTCATGTACCCATTAATACTGGGAGTAGACAAAGGTCAGCAGCCACAATGTTTGTTGCTTACATAAAATGAAATGTTATGTTCTCAGATTGATGAGGGGATGACAAGGTTAACTAAAGCATGTATTAATAATTGGTCCAAGATAATGGCCCCTTTGGCACTTTCATAGTCCCATATCTGCAGTGTGATGAGTAAAACTGAGCCACGAAAATGTGTTCTTTAAAATGCTAAATGATTAGATAATGGCGTGGTAGATCATTCTGCGGGGGGATGTCATTTTATGTCACTCACATTATTTTGTAGCACTGCTTGCAGATTAAGTGAAAGCCTTCATGGACTTGAATTGTGCCTAAAGAAAGATAGAAAAATAAAATACATCATAATGGGAAAAACAATTGGTGAGATGCTAAACATAACCAGGCATGTCTAGTGAGAAGAGGATCATGGTCCATGCGATGGAAGGTAGCCATCTGCTAACAAAACATCACCATCACATAGACCATGATCCAATATTCTGTAGCCAGTCTAGATCATGTTAACACCTGGATCAATAGATTATCAGTGAGAAGTGCTGTTGAGCAGTTATAGCCCTAGGTGCAGCCGCTATCTCCTCCTCTGCCTTGCCAAAGGGCAGGCTATGGGGGAGCAGGGGGCGCCTCGGGGGTAGAGAATGCGATGCTGGCAACCAGAGCATGCTGAGCCATATCCAGACTAAGCTAGCTTATAGCGCTCTGGTTAAGCACCGCCTGTAGCAGCCTGAATAGATATGACTCCACCTGACTGTGATCTGTCCTTGCATCCCTCTGTATGCTCCGGAGGCTGCAGACGATAAAAGCCTGGTGGGAGGAGAAGCTAGTCTGCATTCCACGCATTGAGTCATGACACTCTCTGAGCAGAACCAGCATCTCCCCCGTTTTGGCCTTCTGAGCTGGGCGTGGGGACGAAGGTCTGTCATAGCAGAGCAGGTCTGTGCGAGGAGGTGGTGGTGATTGTGGCCCAGTGAGAAGGTTCTGAGGGCCTGATGCTGGTGGTGGGCCTGGTGGTGTAAGTGGCCAGGATGTGCCTGTGGTGGGAGGAGGAGCTGATGGTGGTGGTGCTGACATGGCCCTTGTTTTAGTCCAGTATGTGGGCCCAGGTTGCAAATCAATCTGTGGGAGGAGGGAGTGACGGGGTCAAAAGCCACAGATGTGGCTCATGGTCCCTGAATTCCCCCCACTGACAACATGAAGATGTCCTCCTCCTCATCCCCCGGGATCCCGGTGGGCGGGGGGACTCCATCTCTCTAACTGTGCTATCTATATGAGTTAAATAAACTTTTATCCATCTGCTATTTGCTGCATGTATTCCTGACAAACATGATGCTGTACAACATTGAGTGTGATATGTAGGACCCCTGATAGTATCCAGGGAGCTGCCATGTTACTGTCATTGTTGTATAGCATTTCCATGACTACCTCCTTCCAGGCCTGGCCCCTGCGGCCGGCCTTAACTTCCCTCCCCCTGTGGGCACTGGCAGTTATTGCATTGAGGAGTACCACCATCTTCTCTAGTTTGGGGTTGAGTGCCCTGTGTTTGGCTACAGCCTCTTGTCCTCAAAAATGTGGACTGGGATCTATATCTCCCTGTTCTGACCCTGAGGCTCTCCCCCCCACTACCCTCCCCCCCCTGAGATAAGGCCCCACCCCTGACCCTGAACTATATTTGCTTAAATCTAGGGACTCTTCCCACCCTCCCTCCCAGACTTACAACTCCTACCCTTACCCCCTCCCCATAACTACCACTCCTAGCCCTACCCCCTCCAGTCCCACCCTCTCTGCCTCCCTTACCCTCCTACCTCCATTCCTCCCACTACCTCCCTCCCTCGCTCTAGTCCCTGGGGCCCCCTCTTTACGGACATGACATGAGTGTCTTGATGCAGGTGACCAAACATTCAGCATACTGTTGTAAATTTGGTCAGGAAATCCCCCTCAGCCATTTTCTGACATTACCCTAAGTTAGAGCACCTGATTTGCATTAATCCCTTAGTGGGCTTTGCAGGGAAAATGGTAAGGCAAGATATATTTACTTTATTTGAAAACATGGGAAATGTTTACATTTTCCTATATTTCATATTATTCATAATATGCTAATGGATGTCACTAGTATGATACATTACAAATAATTAGTTCTGTAGAAATTTTAATTGTTTGAACTAATGTTACTAATCACATAAGCAAGTATAATTGGCACTCTGTAAGTAACTATATTTTTTGGAATTTTCAAGACTATAACTAAATAATTTTTGATGTGATGCACACAGTATTATTCCCTTATATGTGCCTTGAAGACGTCTACAATTTTGCAGCACTGAAGGCACTCAAGGCGCTCAGTGCAGTCAGCGGTGCCGTTACACATGCAAGCCTGCGAAGCTTGTTAATCTAAAAACCCACAAAAATAAGCACAAAAATATACAAAAAAATATTACCCACTTACACACAGCCCAGGGGGAGACACAGGAAGCCTGTGAGTGAGGTTGCAAGTGAACTACACCAATATTTGTCATTTTTCGGCACTCGAAAATAGCCTAAGCAAGGAAAAAAATGACGGAGGAAAAACGCAAAACTTCAGAAACAGCATGAAAACGAGGCTCAGCAATGCCAGGCTCGCAAAATAATTATATGACCAGGTATTATGTTAGAGAATATCAACGGGTATGCTGTTTAAATGCAATTAATAGAAAGGCTTACTTTATTTTAGCCCTTGTTTAGCAATTATATGTTTATGTCTGACTTAGGAATATTGTTGAATTGTTATTATTTGTCCTCATGTTCACAGTGATTCTTACACTTTTGTAGTAAGTTATCTCTTCTCTTTGATCAGATTACTACAATACAGTACAGTGTACTCAAACTATACATTATATCATTATATTGTATTATTGTCAGTTATTATTATGGTTCGATTAAGGCTTCTTTACTACTTTATAGGAGGATACTTATAATATAGCAATGCTACCCTAAACATAAAATAATTATCAGTCTATTCCTGTTTTCTACACATGCCCAATTTCCTGCGACATTACACTGAATCCAGCCAAACCCCCATTGTAATTTGCAATGATTGTCAAAAATCACCTATTAGAACTAGATGACAGTCTATGCTTGATGTGTGGATCAAAATGGCCAATTGACAGGTAAGACTTTAGCTAAGTTTACTGTAAGATATTTTTTTATAATAGTATTAAAATCATACCTGTAATTTAAAATGAATATCCAATATGATATCTCACATTTGCTATGGGGAAAACAGCCATTCTCACCACTTCTCGGCCCTTCTCACTACATCTCATTTGAGAAAATAGTCAAGTGGGATGAGGTTGGTCATTTTATTCATGCACCTTTTTTGAGACTAGGATTGCACTGCAGTTCACCCTGCTCTATTGTCATCTCCACTCGTAGAGGTCCACTCCTGCCATGGCCAGGCTTCAAGGCTGGGATGACACTGTTCTTTATCCAGCTCCATTGTAAAGTCCTTGTATCTATGCCCCTATATCTAGAGTGTCAGCAGGCTGTGATGGCACTGTGCATCATCCAGCTTTATTATGTTCTCCTCTCAGAGAGGGGGCACCCCTGATGTGGAAGCAGTTTCAAGGTTAGGATGGCACAGTGCTTCATCCAGTTCCAGAGCACTCATAGTATATTCTAGTACCCAAAAAGAATAGGACATGCAGTTCCACCTTCCTCCAGAGCTTGCTGCTAAAACACACACTTGCATAGCTCTCTGCTTCATCATGCTCACTGGACCTTCAGGAACAAGGACTGCCTTGAGTCTCCAAACCCATCCTGATTTACATTTTTAAATCAGGGATGTTAACCTGAGAATTTGAGGGTATCTGTTGCACAATAATATGAAAAAACATAAATATAAATCTGCCAATTATAAAAAATGTGTAATTCATAACACGTAAGTCAAAATAAATAGCGGATATAAATAATTTGTATATCATTAATGCACTGAATATTTATATTATTAAGTATAATTATATGATGACATTTCTATGACCTCATCTTGGACAATTGTAGATCTAATTGTGCAGCCACCATTTATTTTGCCAAATCTAATCAATCTTCATTTCATAGCTAAATTATTGTTTTTTGGGACTCAGAATTAATAGCTGGATAGTCAGCTGGAGCCTGGTGTGCATAATAAACAAATAATGTTATTTCTATATTGAGCTATAATGATAACTAGCAGAAAATGGGAGCATCTCAGTTTGTTAAACCCACTTGTGATCCATTTTAACAACAGTGAATCACTGAGGTAAAGGGATGTGTTACTCCGGAGGATTCGCTGCCATCTGTAAGGTGCCCACTGTAGGTTTCTCTGTCCTTTTTAGATTCAGGCACCACCAGTTGGAGCTCTTTTAGATAATCCTTTCAGTTTTAAACCAATGAATGTAAAAATGTGTGTCATCTCAACAGTATGATAATCAAACTATTCTCCAAGTTGTAACATGTACTTGTAAGGATTGCAGATAATACAGTGCTGGACTGAAGATGCCTTCCAACCTACCAGTGAGTTTTAAACTATTAAAGAACTGTGCACTCCATGTCCACATTAAATCTTTCACAAAAACCATCCTATTATTAATCATTTATGTGATGCATCTGTTTTTGTGCTGCTACAGAACTAATTTGAGGTAACCATTAACCATATAATAGATATAGGATTTCAAGCAATATCCAAGGCAGGAACTCTCCACTTGCTATTTGTACCAAATAGTATTTATCTTAACAATTCAACAATAATTTGATTGCTTAATGCATGGCTAATTCATCATAATATTCCACACACACATGGAAAGTTGCCTGTTTCTATTTCCTCTATGCTGGCCACTTGTCATGGAGCACATGATGTCTAGTTTGATAAAAAAAAGTCTGCCTATATTTTAGCCCAAAATATCTATGAAATGATGCAGATGATGTGCCTATGCCATATACTGTTTTATAAAAGTTTAAGAAGATTAATTAGAACAACAATTTTAAAATGTTCCCTTTAGTTGAAAATAAGTGTATGGCATGATCCAGAACCAATATTATTTTGTGATATTTGTATAATCTAACAAGCAACTTGGCAAATTCACTGCTGTTAAATAATCCACACACATCATCCATTACCAGACTGACCAAATGTAAAACATGAATAAATATGTCTTTGATATTTTTGGCGAGCATATGTGGTACAATATATGAATGACAAGTAGATACAGGATACCGTATTAAGGCTTGTAGAAAAGCATATGCTCATTGTTATCATATATTAATGTTTCAAACAAACAATCCAAGTGATTCAGTACTGATTGTGGTTACATCATCGAGACAATTTCCATTACATTTTGAAAATGCATTGAGTTTACTATTTGCTTGAATGAAAGGGAATTGTTTTACATTATCATAGGTCATATGCCCACAATGTACTGTATACCTTGGCTCCTCTTCTCTAATATGCTTCTATGAGAGATATCTTTGCCTTCTGCACTACTTTTTCATTTTGTTTAGTAACATAGATATAAAAGAAAAATTTGGCTTAATGTATAATTATTTGAGTGAGGTGGAAAATTACTTTATTGTCACCAATAGCCAACATTGTAATCCTTTTCTGCGTAACCATGTTATTTTTTACTGCCATTACTGTGTATTAGTCTAGCACGTCCTAAGAGACAATTTATAAAGATCGGCTTAAGCATAACCAAGTATTAGAAAGACTTCTTTGTAAGCGCTAGATAATTAAATACACATCAAGCACAATGAAGAGTGCATGTTTTTGTCAGTATCTTGATAGATTTGGTAAATAAAATATGGTTGAACAATAAAATAAATGTATAAAATATATGAAAGTCAGTCTCTAAAAGAAGAAGGCTGACAAACATAAATGTAGGAGCATGTGCCACTGATTGCCATGACCATCCGTTAAACGACTCACTTTGATTATATGCAACTCTATCTGCACTCACAACAGCACAATATAGTACCGTAGAGTACTGGGTTACACTGCATCCTTCTAAATTCAACCCGTCATCACTAAATACTCACATTCCTGAACCCCTCTATTCTACCAGATGCCTAAAATGACCTGCTCTTTCTCTTTCTTACAGTATATATTTTAAACCTTTATTGTCACCTTCATTGCTGCTTAAAAATGTTCAAATAAAAGTATAAAAGCAATATCTCAATTATTTTGTTTATGGATGACAATTTAACTCTTTTTCCAGATGTTGGTTGTAGCTAGCTCATACCGCAATAGAAGTATAGAATCAGTACCACTTAAGTCTCATCCCTGCATATTGTTGAAAACCCATACTATCTTGAAGAAACAGTACCAGCTAAGGACAAAGTTATCAAGCTTGACCCTACAGACCATGGAAAATCCAAAATACTACAGAATTATTGACGTATCAAAACCATCTGTGATATACCAAACAGTGAACAGTGATCCTCATTGTTTTAAATATTATTAGATGCTGATTTATTATTTTTAAGTAGATTGTCATTCTAGCTAAGTTATTGTCTTCTTATTCCTGATGAAATGTCTTCTCTGCCCCACCAGCATAGCATACACCTATTCTATTCCACATTTATTTTAATTTCTCTCTGGACACAGTTATCAAATCTGTCCTTGAATCATGTGAATACCCCATACTTCAGACATTATTAGATCACCAAATGATTGCTTGTAATTATTTTGTGTTACTTCAAAGAGATTTGAAGCAAAACAACTATTACTAATCAATTCATGGTCTAAAGTATTAAGAGCTCAGTTACTTTTTCTCATATTTTATTGGATAATAGCGGGGTCTATTTTTTGACCTGAACTTCCCGGGAACCTTCAGTATTTTCCATAACTTTCTGCCAATTAATAGCCTCTTCCTTTCATTTTCTCTACAGCTTTCTGCAGTTCATTGATGGTTTTCTTTTCTTTTTTCTTTTTTTTCTTTTCTGATTCTTGTTTTTATTTTTTTTTAAGTTCTTTTTATAATATATATATATATATATATATATATATATATATATATATATATATATATATATTTTTAAGCTTTGCCCTAGTAATATAGTAATAGGGTCATTACCCCTTTTCTAAGTGCACTAAAAGTGTTCTAAAATACAGCATGACACTATAATGACATTACTCTATATTACTCTATGATATAATTAAAAAAAAAAGTTTTTTTTTTCTTTTATAAATACTTTCCCATATTATTATTATTATTAAATAATTAAAGGATGAAATGTAATAATAATAATTGAGATGAGGAAGTATAGGAAGGGATATTCTTATTGCTCAATACAAGCTCTCATAATATTGCTCTGAAGTGCCTCTTTCTGTAATTCCATCTTTTTAATCATATTCTTTATATTTAATGATATATAATAATTTACACATTGCATATACAAAATTTAAAAGGGGAGCATTTACATATCTTCACACGTTTCTTGTGCAGCTTCTCTCAGACAGTGGGGAGTGAAGCCCCATCCCTGTGGGCATGGACCTAACTTGGCTTTCAGAATGCAGCTTTGCCAGGTCACAGTTTTGAAAATGTCACAAACCAGGGCAGTATACAAGTAAAAAAAGACAGGCCCCAGATACTCATAGACATAGACACGCTTTCTTAATAAGTACAGATTTGATATAATAATTACATTAATGAGGAGTCTATTAATTTATTTTTGTAAATCTTAATTTCTACCCAAAACATTATGCTAAATGAGTGGTGGTTCTCTTTAATGATCAAATTAATATTTGTCTCAAAGTTTAAGGAACCACACAGTCCACTGTCCAAATGATTTCTCTAATTTGTGGAAAAAATACAGCACTGAACTTGTAATCAGAATGACACACAGTATAATTTAAAAATGTTAATACATTTACCATTGAGATGGGGCAGATCTACCAGTGGAGCAGTGCTCCAGGGACCTCCTCTAGTAGTGTATAGGCCTTCTGGGGTCCCACACCCCAGCCTAACCCGCCACAACCCCTGCTCCTCGATGGCTGACCGCCCCCCCCCCCACCCCCAGGTGTAAAATTGGCATGCCTGTTTATATAAGAGCATTTCTACTGAAGCTCGAAGAGGTGGAGCAGTTCCACACGCTGGGTATGTGGAACAGGGAAGAGGTGAGAGAGCAAGGTCTTGATGACAGCAAAGTATTGTGCAGGTTTGCTGTTATGGGAAGGGGTCTTCAGGAGGGGCACTAAGTGATTTGGTTCTGGCAGGGTGCAGCGAAAAACTTTTTGCATCAGGGCCCTCCAATCTCTAGCTCCGCCACTGCCGTTGAGATAGGCTAAGGTTATGATTATAGACCCTCACAGACCCTTGACATTTAGGATATTACTATTAAGTATACAATTGAGTGATGGAGACATTATAATTCACTATTTATATTATTTATCTCTATATTTCATTGTTCACCAACATTCATAAACATTCAGCTTCGCAATCTGACATTACAAATTCTGCCCTGATTTATTTCTATTTTGGCTCCAAGCAAATTTGTATTGCCCTAAAGAACCCAAACCCTTGTAACTCATAATATCTAATTTTAGACTTTGACCCTAAATTCAGCCTCCCATATGTGAAAGTCCTTTTAGTTTAGCCCAAATTCTGATATTTATTTCTAGAGCAAAGTGGAAACTATCTAAAGATACATCTCTTACTCTCTCTCCTATGCTATTGGTAATCAAAATACCCATTTGTAATTATTGTTATTGTTTTCCTATTTCATAGTAGGTAAGATGAGTTGAATAATTGTCATAGATAACCAAGTCAACATTTTCTATATCAATCACACTCTTATACTGTTTGACTTGTGGTCTAAGTTCCTGTCTTAACGTACCCATTCATTTTCTGCACAGTTCAGCTGAGAATCAATTTTATCATATTTCTAGTAATGGCCCACAACTATATTTACATTAGAGTACACCAGGGACCCAGTCATAATTGACTAACAACTCATAGGCTATATATGTTTTGCTAAACATTTTTTGTACCTAACAGTATTTCCTATAATATAAGATGTATTTACATTACTGTGAACAATTCAGCAAACCTGACAGGAAAATGTATTGGGATATATATATATATATATATATATATATATATATATAGATGGATAGATAGATAGATGGATGGATGGATAGATGGATGGATAGATGGATAGATGGATAGATGGATAGATGGATAGATGGATGGATGGATAGATGATAGATGGATAGATGGATGGATAGATAGTTTACCACAACAATCATTTAATTTATGGTGGGCCAAAGAGCTATAGAAGCCCTCCATCGTACAGTAGTACAGTGAATAAGTACTATAGATGGATGGATGGATAGATAGATGGATAGATAGATAGATAGCTGGATAGATGGATAGATGATAGATGGATAGATGGATGGATAGATAGTTTACCACAACAATCACTTAATTTATAATGGGAAAAGGGCGATAGAAGCCCTCCACCATACAGTAATACAGTGAATAAATAAATAGTAAAAAGTCTAAAACAAGTTAAAAAACTTGTTCCATGCAAACAAGTTAAAAACCTTGTTCCATGCCCAGAATTCAGAGAAATGAAGTTAGTAGATATATATACACAGCATATATATATATATATATATATATATATATATATATACATATATATACAGTATATATATATATATATATATATATATATATATATAGTTGTGCTCAAAAGATTGGTGAATTGGTAATATATATTTACCATTTTTAAAGAAAACATGAGCAGGCAAAACACATATCTTTTATTTCTTATGGGATTCAGATTCAACTGTAGGTTATAAAGAATGACACAATCATAAAACAGAATATGGCAACAAAGAAAAAAATAAAATGACCCTGTTCAAATATTTGCAAACCCTAAGTTCTGTGTATTGCCCCCTTTCGCATCAATGAGAGCGTGCAGTCTTTTGTTATAGTTGTCTATGAGGCACCTAATTCTTGCAGGTGGTATAGATGCCCATTCGTCTTGGCAAAATGCCTCCAGGTCATGCAAAGTCTTTGGTCGTCTTGAATGAACCTCACGTTTGAGATCTCCCCAAAGTGGCTTGATGATATTAAGGTCAGGAGACTGTGATGGCCACTCCACAACCTTCACCTTATTCTACTGTAACAACTGGAGGGTCAACTTGGCCTTGTACTTAAGGTCCTGGAATGTCCAAAAGCTTCCCATGCTCAGCCTTCGTGCAGAAGAATGCAAATTGTCAGTATTTTCTAATAACATGCTGCATTCATCTTGTTATCAATTTTCAGAAGATTCTCTGTGCCTTTAGAGCTCCCCTTCCCCCAAAAAACATCAGTGAGCCAACACCAGGCTTCACAGTGGGGATGGTATTCTTTTCACTATGGGCCTTGTTGACCCCTCTCCAAACATAGCACTTATGGTTGTAACCATACAGCTCTATTTTGGTCTCGTCATTCCAAATTACAGTGTGCCAGAAGCTGTGAGGCATGTCAAGGTGTTGTCGAACATATTCTTACCGGGCTTTTTGGTGGCATTGACTCAGTAAAGGCTTCTTTCTGGCAATTCGACCATGCAGCTCATTTTTGTTCAAGTATCGTCGTATTGTGCTCCTTGAAACAACCACACCATCTTTTTCCAGAGCAGCCTGAATTTCTCCTGAGGTTACCTGTGGGTTTTTCTTTGTATTACAAACAATTCCTCTTGCAGTTGTGGCTGAAATCTTTCTTGGTCAACCTGACCTTGGCTTGGTATCAAGAGTTCCCCGAATTTTCCACTTCTTAATAAGTGATTGAACAGTACTGACTAGCATTTTCAAGGCTTTTGATATCTTTTTATATCATTTTCCATCTTTATGACGTTCCATTACCTTGTTACGCAGATCTTTTGACAGTTTTTTTCTGCTCCCCATGACACAGTATCTAGCCTGCTCAGTGCATCAATGTGAGAGCTAACAAACTCATCGACTATTTATACAAAGACACTAATTGCAATTTAAAAAACCACAGGTGTGGGAAATGAACCTTTAATTGCCATTTTAACCTGTGTATGTCACCTTGTGTGACTGGAACAAGGCCAAAGATTCAATGCTATGTCAACTTTTTATCAGGGCAATTTGGGTGATTTCTTATCATTATGATTTAAAAAGGCCAAACAACAAAATGGCTTCATATGATCACTATCCTTCAATAAAATACTTTTCTTTTGAATGATCAGTTATACATATATATATATATATATATATATATATATATATATATATATATATATATATATAAAGTCAGCACCAGAGAGGGGCCCAATTTTATTTTTTTCACCAGGGCCCTCCATTGACTGGCTCCGCCACTGCTGATACCTCTGCAGGCCAGAGATCACCCCCTTACAAGTCTCTGTATATTATATCTAGATCTAATCTATGGTCAATAAGCAGCTATTCTCAACAGTTACTGTTACCGCAATGGGATCTAATAGGAACCAAACAAAACAAATCAAATCAGAGATATACAGTCACATTAAATGGATAAATATATATCTTGCCGTTAGGTTCACAAGCGGCAGTATAATCAAGACGCTGAACTATAAAGAGTGGACAGTATTATTATTATTATGTATTTCTGTATATATATATATATATATTTATATAGACATATATATTTCCACCAATTCAAATCAGTTATTAAATCTTGCAGAATTTACATTTTCATTATAACATACATATTCATGCATTTTATTTCTTATTACAAATTGATGACAGGGGTGAATAAAGTCAAAATTGTAAAAGAGAATGGTGGCAAGGAGAATGATAGCAGTGAAATGATAAGTTAATTAATTGAAGCTGCTAATGATGTAATTGGGAGAAACATTTATCAAGGAGGGTCTCATTCTGTTGCATTTCAGCTTTTGGTGGAAAACTTATCGATGAGGGCTAATTATCATCTTCTTTAATGCATATGAAAATGTCTCTAACGCTTGGTCATAATTGAAAATATAATTTCTTGACATGCCCATGCATTTTTAGAGGAAGGTAATCATACCACATGAAGTATTGTCCTCTCTAATTTTATTAGCCTCGGCAAACAGTAGTTTTAAGGATACTAATTCTCAGACTTCATGGAAATCAAACTTAAGTAGCAAAATGATCTGCTTTGGAGTGGGGTCCATTCATTCCCTAAGGCCCCATAGGGTATCTAGCATTAATACCTATACTATGGAGGACCCTACGGACCCCCATGGCAAACTATCCTATACACTCTTGCCTTATATACTAATTTTATAAAATATGTGTCAAACATATTACAGGCAATTAGAATTGAGTATTTGAATATAGAAACTTTGATTGGTTACTAAGTAGTCAATCAAAGAAGGCTCTATTTGCCAATCAGAGAAGAGAATGTTAGAATTTTTTTTAGTAGAATCCCCCTTCAGCAGGTGTACTTTTTTAATAGTTTATTATTTTTTATATTTCCATAAGTTGTTTAGTTATTAATATACATATGGAATTGTAAGGTAGCTAATGTTGTTTTGTGTGTACTACTGAAATATATAATAAGAATTAATAAATGAATATACTAGACCTATTTTGAAGCATTGTGTTTAAGATCTGTGAGCCTTGTTTGATGTTGCTGCAGCATTAGTGGTGTGCATGTGGTGTGTGAGCGTGATGAACGTGTGCAGTGTAGTGTGCGTGCGCGAGCCGAAACCGTTAGCGTAGTTGTGTACTTCCGCATTAGCGTAAAATTGCGGGTAATGTGTGGTATGTGTGTTCTCGGATTATCCGTAAGCGTTTTCCGTGGTTATAGTGCTGTAGCCTCGTTTTCGTTTTGTTCGGCCGCCATTTTTTCTCTCGCTTAGAGAATTTTGTAGTGTCTAAACTCTTTTATTTTTAGTTAAGTGAAGCTGTAAGTATTTTTTTTGAGGTGCTGGATGCTTCGTGTTGCTGTAGGTAAGCTTTTTATGTATGTGTTGTGTGTATTTATTGTGTTTTTGATTTTTTCCTGTGCGCGGCTTGCGTCCGATTTTTGCGATGTCGTAATGTGTGGTATGCGTCTTAGCGGATTATTCGTAAGTGTTTTTCGTGCTTAGAGTGCTGTATCCTCGTTTTCGTTTTGTGCGGCCGCTATTTTTTCTCTCGATTTGACAATTTTTTTAGTGTGTAAACTCTTTTTTTTTTAGGTAAATGAAGCTATAAGTTGTTTTTTTGAGGTCGTGGATGCTCCCTCTCACTGTCGGTAAGCTTTTTATGTATGTGGTGTGTGTATTTATTGTGTTTTGTTTTTTCTTCATGTTCGCAAGTTGCGTCCGTATTTTTTGGCTGCGGTTTAACGGCTCGCCTGCAATGAGCGCCTGCGGTGCTCATTGCCAAAGAGCTCAGTATTAACGTTAGTTTTGCGAGGGCCTCAGTTGCTGTCATGGAGCGCTTTGCGAGACGCTGCCCTCGCTACGCGAGCCGTGGACCGCGAGCCTGCAAGCGTGAGCAACGGCCCATACGCTCACAACTATATATGTGATAGTTTTATTTATTTCTTTAATTTAATTTTTATATTTTATGTATTGAATTTACTTAATTTTAAGGGAGGTAGTGGCAGGGACTATGGGGTTCCTTGTGGTTTAGGTACCCACCAGGCTTGTAGTCAAGTAAGTGCAATTATCTCAGAATCACATTAGACAAAATGTCTCTCCCCAACATTGAATCTGTTATAATATTTTTCAACACAAGTACCTTAATAGAAGCTATGCAAAATCATATTCCTATTTTATAAATCTCATGGCATACAATCAGCTAAATATGCTCCAATAACTATGTGGTTGCACACAGTTAAGCAATTTTCCACTAGAACTACTTTAATTGCATAAAGCAGTTAATGGAATTCTAAGAAGTAAAATGATTGAGCCTATTAACTGCAATGAAGCCATCTATTTTTCAATGAAGCATTTTCATATTAGTACAGATTCTACCTTTTTTAGCTTGTATCTCTTTTAAATGTAGTTCCTCAAAATAGTGTAACCAAGTAAATAATTGATGTGGTAACCACACAGTGGTCTCACAACTTATTAAAACCAGAATTTCGTAGTATGAAAAAATGTGCCAAAAGTGGTTGAAGCTCCATTTGACTTTTTGCCAACTAACAAGTTAATGGGAAAGCCACAATTACTCGTTTTTATTGTTTTTGGATAGAGCTGTGTTTGAATAAGAAACAGTATACAGCTGTTCAAAGGTTTAAGTAACAAAAATTACAAAAAAAATAATATTCATGTTGTATTGTTCCTCTTCCTTTCTCTAATGAGAAAGTAAAGCACTCATGAAATTATAATAAAATGCCCACATGCAGATAAAGTCTGTGCCATTGACGTCACTGCCTCATCAATGATTATAATCTCTTGCCATAACTGTGTGGGCTTCACATGCTACTGCCGTTGTAAAGAGCCATTTTAATGTACCAAAGACTTTGGGCAGCCAGAAATTGTGTGATTTGCAGTCTTGGAGTTCTTTGTTTAGATCAATCACAAGCTGGACTATGCATGGTATGGCAACATGGTATGGCAGCTCACTGTCAGATTCCAACCCAAAACAATATTCTATGGAAAATTTGTGTATGGATTTAATTATATATACTACTCTAGTTTTGAGAATATTGTAGTTTATTGGGTTACTTTTCTGCTGTATTCCCTTTTACTTTTTTCTTCTGTTTACCACTTGTCCCTGTAATTACACCGATAGCCATACTAATATGCTGACCCTAATGAGCCCCTTAAACATTTAATACCAGCTTCTAAGATCATATTGTTTTTGCCTAAAAAGTTAACTATTCCCTTTTTTTATAGCATTTTAGCTTACTTACTGTCATCACTGGACTCATTGTCATATGAAAGCAGGAGAAATCTAAAATAAGAAGAGACATATTGCCTCCTGATGTAACCTGAGTTTCAGAATAAATTCCATAGCTAAATATTCTTAACAAAAGGAAAAAAAGATTAATATGAAAAGTCTAGAGAGAGAAGGCTGTGTAAGGTTTGATACTGAAACGACTTATTTAGTGTAACGTATTAATACACACTTAAGCCTATATTTCATATATGAGTAGTTTAGTATATAAATATACATTAGGAAAATAGATTCTATGTTTTCTTTATACTTCCTAGCACCACATATTCTTTTTCTGAATATATATCACCCATTACAGAGCACAATGTAAAAATGTATTCCCTCTGACATTGGAACGCCTGAGTATATTTGTTGATATTTACATTAAGCAGTCACTAAAGAAAAAGGACTCAATTTCATTAGTTATTATAAACTATAATAACTTTGCCAAACAAATTGTATTAAAACATGCACCTATGTCAAAACATGTGCCTTACATCACACAAAAATCACAATTGCTTTCCCAATTTTTGATCAACAATGCAAAAATAAATTTAAAAAATGAATTAAAAGTCCTTTTTAGTTTCTCTTCTCATTCTTTGCCCTTCTCTTATTGATCAATCACTTTCACCAGATGGATGATCATAATATATAGTGTAAAATGATACACAACAAAAGTCTACTGATCTCTATCCGGGAGGGTTCGTCTGGAGCTCTCAAACCCTAAACTGTGCTCATAGCCTGCTCACATGGGACTCATAGTCAATACTCAATACTACCCATAGCAGAAAAGCTGCAGAATGGTACTCCCTACTTGAACACACTACACTAGCCCTGACATACTCTTATATCCCTATCTAACACCTTTCTTGTTGCAAGGAAGGGGTTAAGTAATAATATTAATGCCCCACTGCCTATGACCCTCTACCTCCTATGATCCCAGGGATCCCTTAGGATTCCCTTTCCTATGCGCTATGAGCATGGAGATTCTCCATTGAAAGAATTCTATGGTGGTCCTTATATAGTCCCACATGACACCTATCATTAACACCTATACCATGTGGGTCTCCTTGGACCTCTTGATATATTTTGCTATACTGTCTCCTATGGATATTTGTGGCACCCCTATCCCACATATTTATATAACATCTATGTGTATATTTATATGTAACCATGTTGTCTTCATGGACCTCAATGGCACCTAACATTAACCCTATCTAACATTAACCTCTGTACCATGGGGGTCCTCAACAGACCCCCATAGTATAATGAACTATAACTATGGCGGTCTAACCCATGGCATCTAACACTAACCCCTGGGCTATGTGTTTCCTCAATTATCCCAATGGCACCCATCCTACCACCACAGGGGTCCATATTGGAGCCCCCTGTGGGGCCATAAGGACCCCATAGTCAATAACATTAAATAGTACAAAAAAAAAATATTACAAAAATACTAGACATTTAAGGGGGCAAAATATACTTTTACATATCCTGAATTTACAAAACATGAATTCTAGTTGGTTACACACTAAGATATGGGGCAGGGCTAAATCAAACACTTGATTCAGATTGGGTGAAATATGATTGACACAAATTCAGCTATCCAGAATCCTTAAAATGGGTATTTAGGGCACAGGAGCTCTTACGCAGTGGTCCCTTTAAAGTTAAGTTGAGAAACAGTTGAGAGATATATGGGTGCATATGTCAATGCTAACATTTGTGATGTATTTAGTTCATGTGTTACTCAACTTGTTTACACATTTGCCCACTGAAGTGTCTCCATTATAGTCAATCACAAGCATGTGTTTGAATACTCATAGCCAGAATATTAGATAATAATTGTACGAAGCGAATTTTAGAGGAATGCTGAGTATTGCTTCAATCAAGACTGAAGAGGACCAAATCTTCAATCAACATGGATGTGCCTGCTTATCAAGGGCCAAAGAATAAGGTCAAACGCTTTGATGATCATCTCTGGAGGGCCTCCATGTGTAGGTAAAGTTTAGTGGGAAGCAGTTATTATGGGGGATACAGGGGATAGTCTGGCTCATGGGGGTAGTGGTATTAACTCAGATTTGAGGAAATCAAGATACAATTCTGAAACAGTTAAGGTGTTAGCTTGTTGATAGCGACAGAATTGAAGCCTCTAGGCTTCTATGAGGCATTTGTTGTACATTTACATGAGGTTGCAAGTTACTTGTAGGCATTTTAAAGATGTGGGGCACATTGAAGGACTTCTGAGTTTAACTCAGCAAGATCATATATTGATGCATGTGATTTTGTTGTTGTTTAGTTGTTCAGTTGCCTTATGGATCGCAGCATGCCGGACACATCTTTCAGCCACCATCAAGCTCATGTGCATTGCTTCAATGACCTCATTAAACCATCTCTGCCACTGCAGTCCACTTCTTCTTAAATCTTCCCCAGCATCATCTTCTCTAGGGAATCCTGTCTTCTCATCATTAGGCCAAAATATTTGAGCTTCAGCCTCATGATCACACCTTCCAGTGAACAGTTTGTCTTGATTTCCTGAAATATTGTATTTCTTGGATCTTCTTGTAGTTTCTCCAACACCACAATTCAAAGGCATCAATTCTACAGAGCTCAGACTTCATTATTGTGCAGCTCTCACATCCGTATGTTACTACTGGGAATACCACAGTTCTAACTATGCACCATTGCAAAAGAATGTACATAGTGTTTTTCCCCAAAGCACCTTACAGACTTTACAATCTAAATTACATTATGTATATGAAATGTGAACACATAATAGACTGTCTAATTTTTAACCAATATTAGGAAGATATACAATTTCAAATAATGTTTGAGAAGGAAATATATCCTGAGAGATATATGGGTGCATATGTCAATGCTAACATTTGTGATGTATTTAGTTCATGTGTTACTCAACTTGTTTACACATTTGCCCACTGAAGTGTCTCCATTATAGTCAATCACAAGCATGTGTTTGAATACTCATAGCCAGAATATTAGATAATAATTGTACGAAGCGAATTTTAGAGGAATGCTGAGTATTGTTTTTCGAGTGGGAAGGTGCGAAAATATGTCCCACGTTTGAAAAGTTATATATTTATTTCAAACAAAACTCTAATATTCTGACAATTAAGATATTCAGTAAACATTATTGTTCCTAGGTTATCTTTACCTATATCTAAATGAGGAAAAATCAAGACTACAACACTAGGGCCTCCATTAAACTGAGCAAATTGTAGTTACACGAGCCTGTTATGGAGCCCGTAAAATAATTTGCTATTCAATTAGTGTATTTTAGCTACCCGCAATCGGAAGCTCAAAATCCCTGTGGTTGTCAAAATTGTAACTCTGACCCATCTAAGCCTTTGATCTTTATAGCCCGTAAATGTTAAAATTGCAAATCAATATTCAATTGCTAAAATTCCTCAAGCCTGCATTTGCCTTCAAACCTGTAAATGGCAAATGTAGAAGAAAATCCTACAAGTATCAGATAGGACTAGCAAGGGGGATAAGCACCTCTTCGTAGCACTGTAAAAGCAAACAAAAATCAATAATGCCCTTTAAAAGATGGGAAAGCGTTGAAAGATATTAGAATAAAAAAAAAAAAAAATTACGTTTTATTTCTGTGTTATATCAATCTTGGTAGTCAAGGAGTTAACACATATAAGGCCACCCACAGTATCTTCATTCTTTTTTTTATTTTGTACATTGGCAGATTGCGAGTCTGATCGCATAACGGACTTCAAAACACTATTTTTTGATGTTTAACCTCCATGTTTTACTGACGTCATGATGACGGCGGTCGCATTTACTATTGGCTGTTTCTAATACGGTAGATCATGGCCAGAAATGCTACTTATGGGTGCATAGTTTACGGTTTAGGCTTTCGGCCATGTAGCTGCAGGCTTGTTCAATTTAATCGATCTGTAACTTTTTGCAGTCGAATGGAGGCCTAAGTGAGCAATCCTATGCATGTATTTGAAGAGAAAAACTTTGCTGGCTTCAGTAGTAAAGATGTAGTAGAGATGCCAGCTCTGTTCAACTGGCAGTATCTTCAGAATGTCTTTTCATTACTTTAGTTAGAAATTGGCATACATACTAGTGATGTATATGAGTTTTAGCAGCACTTCTTCACAATAAAGGGAGTTACTTATACCAAAAAGTGTACAAAGGAACTATAATAACTAAATATCAGTGTGTATGACAGAAGTTGTGTGCAGATTAAAGATAACACATGAAAAAAATTATAAAAATAAGAAGAATAAAAATAATAATTATGTTATCTTGATCCTCCAAAACAACAATAATGGGTTCCCAGGTGGTACAGTGGTTAGGATTTGGTGCTTTCACCACTGCAATCGGCGTTCAATTCCAGTCAGGACCACCCTGATACCAAGCAGGGTTGGGCATTGTCAATACGTTAATGGGAGACCACCTTTGAATACCAGGAGCTGTAAACTGTGGCCCACTGGAGAAGGAACTGGCAACCCAGTCCAGTATCTGCCATGAAAACCAAGCAAATCAACATGACCATGCACATCAAGATGTGCCTGGTGTGTTATGCTCCATGAGGTCACGGACATTTGGAAACGACTGTACGACGCAAATACAAATCATCAATAGGATTATCTCATACTAATCTAATTGATTATGTAATTAAAGTCATGGACCCTATTTATAAATATTTATATTTCACACTGTCTCACAGAGGAAGCTAATTCCTTAAGCGCATTGGCTGGGGATGAATTCACAGGTCGTTGAGTGGATAGGCTATTTGCTGAAGGACAGGAACCTGAGAGTCAGAGTTGGCCCATTGTATTCAGAAATAACCTTTTACTAGCAGAGTGTCTCAGAGATCTGTGCTTCATTTAATATATTTATTAGTAATAGGGGTGTATCTTTGTGGACTAAAGCTCTTCCTATTATTTCTTTAGATTGTAAGTTTGCGAGTTTTCAATCTTGCAAGGTGCTTTGGAGAAGCACTATGGACACTGGATTCTAAGCTCAAAGACAAGGCTCTCCATCCTTTGCAATCTGTTAATACTGCTATTGTTTTGCCTTGATCATAACCCAAGTATAGCACTACGGAATATGTTGCCGCGTTACAAATAAACAATAATCACATATATAGTTGTGAGCATCCGGGTTGTTGCTAACGCTGAGGGACCTCACAACATTTACGGATTTACGAGAAACAAATACAAGACGCAGGACTTACCGCCCGAAACCCGTGCACATGAAAACATTAAAAACACAATAAATACACACAAGAAATACATAAAAAGCTTACCCACAGCAAGGGAACCACCCAGCACCTCGGAAACTGAAGTTACACCTCAATTTAAGTCAAAATACAAGAGTTTAGACACCCGAAAATCCCCTAAGCGAGAGAAAAAAAGGCAGCCGAAAAAAACAAAAACGAGGCTACAGGACCGTAAAGACGCAAAACACCACTAAACACCTACGGATTTTCCGAAAAAGACGGACGCGATCCACAACAAGGACGCCAAATCAGCCACAGCCACGTACCACACATTAGGCTCCATTTTACAACACTAACTTACACAATCCGGAAGTACACAACTGCCCTAACGGATTTGCCTCGCGCACGCACACTATTTACACTACACACTGCACACATTGCTGACACTTACACAGCAGCTCCGCAGCACTGAAAACACACATTGTATGCTGCAGCAACATGAAAACAGATTGTCAGCTCTTCTGCACAACGCTTTCTGCATATATTACTTCAAAATAGGTAAAGTATATTCATTTATTATTTTATTAATTATTTCATTAGCATACAAAAAAAACAAAAAAACAATGCTCATAGCACACAAACAACCAACAGCCTTGCAATGAGCGCTGAAAGCGCTCAGCACGAGTTTCGCAATGAGCGCCGAAGCATCTCGGAACACCAACACCATTACCTGCCTTACAATCTTATTGCCGTCATTTTTTGACGGGCAAGTCGCTAGTAAAAATAATAATCCCCATTGAACGCAATGTCATTTTCAGTTGCCAAATTTCCATTGTTATAGACAAAACCTTCCTCTTCGTTTAAAGTCATCTTCCAGTTCTTCAAACAGTACATTTTAAATATATGACTACTAGCACTTTATTAAATTGCATAAGTGCATATTAAATAACCCTTATGACTCCAAACATACAGATGCTGCCAAATAGCTGCTTTTTATAATCTTAAAATGCTAACTTCAGTCTGACTGCAAGAAGCAAAGAAGAGCATCTGCAATCAGATTAGGCAATCCTGGAATGTACTTATCTTCAAACAAACCACCTCATAGCATTCTAGTCCCAGCTTTGTTTTATTTCTGCTTCTTCTGCTCTGTTGTCCTCACAGCTGGAAGTTGGCCTTCTCAAAACCTCTGCTCGTCTCCAAGAAGAGGCTTAAAAATCTAAAGAATCTGAGACCTAGGACCTTATCTATAGGCTAACTTAAAGAAATAGCAGCATTTCACTAGTTAAAGAAACATGGCATTGGTTGCCTTTTGGAACCATTGCTCATAGCACACTTCCAAGTCGTCATGTACAATCTATTTGACCATCTATACAAGCGCACTAATGATTCATGTCTGTTCCATCCTTATCAATCTTTTCCACTTTTTGGAGCAAATGTTTTGGCATGTCTATGATATTTTTTTAAGAACCAGAAATTGTTAAGGATAAAGCATATTGAAAAATAATTTAATGACTTGCAGCCAATCTCTTTTTGGACAAGCTTGCAAATTCCTAAAATCTTTTTTTTTTATATATCTGTTCTTTTGTAAACTCCAAAATCATATTTAATTTTCTGCTTATACAGTATAGCCACATTCTGTTTGTCTTTTGATTGTAGCCCTATTCTTTGTAAAGATATCATTATTTTTATAATCTACAAAGTCACTGTAAAAAGAGATTTGTGAGCTGTTTATTATAGTAAAATTTTAGTATTTCTTCAGACTGAAACAAAAGGTCCTCATCAGCATGGGTACTTTTATTTATTTCTAATAAAATGTACATTAAATATTCCTGTGTTTTTTCAATCTTTTACTGAAATAAATCAGAAAGCAATAGAATCATAAATATTTCCAGTAAAGTAAAGTAAAGGTTGTATTCCTTTGTCTTCTGAAAAATATTATATCAAATTTTCCTTCACAGTTCTCTGTGTTTAGTAAATGCAATGTTGCTTTAATCAGTAAATGAACATTAAACACAAACTTTTATATTTCATTATCCACACGATAAAAGGCAACGCAATAGTAGATATATAGTAGAATATCTAGTTAAATGGTTAATCCTTCCATTGTTTATCCACAAAAAAAAAATAGCAGTAGAGACTGTAACTATAACTGTAATGGACAACTGAGTGGAATTAGTTAACCATTAAAAATAACTAATTTACTCCTTATATGCCCTTATCATTACACTGCTAACAGAGTACCACTAATTTTGATATAGTAGATCACATAGAGGAAAAGATTTTAAAAATATTACAGAAAACACGAACAGTATTTGCTGCCTGTTTTCTAAGGAGAAATTAAAGAAATGTCTAGAACATTTAGCAAAAAAGAATCTCATAAAGACATTTTTCTTCGATCCTATGGTTTTTTAAATATACATCATTGGTGTGCTCATTTGGCCCTATTCTATTAAAAGCCTGTAAGTGACCCAGACCCGTAATTTTGTCTGCAGGTGTTTTTTACTGCAAATGTTTATATGTATTCCATTTACTCAAGCCAGCAATGTACATCTTACAGCCTCCACACATAAATCCTGCCTTTTTAAGTAGGATTTCAGGGGGCGTGATCATATAATCTAGCAATGGTTAAGCAAGCTATAAATTCTTAGACAAAGCTAGTAAATGAGTCCGTCACCTTGACGTTAGTAAAATATGGAAGTTACACATAACCTGCAATCGGAGGCTACAAATGAATTAGAGCCAATAAGTAATATTTGCCAATCAGACTCGCAATCTAGTACTCTATAAAATGCATTTGATCATCTATTCTAGTCCATGTGGGTTTCATGATATGTATTAACCCCTTGTGTCCTGGGATCGATATTATTAGAAGTTAAAAATAATATTTTGGAATTGCATATTTGGGTGTATGAGATTGTTGTGCAAATCATTCTAATGTATTTCTCTGCCTTCTCATGTTTTTGAAGTATAGTAGTGTGTGTTTAATTCCTGTTACAGCTCGAATAAGTGTTTGAAAAAGCCCTTGCAAGTCCTATTTAGTACTCGTAATATTTTTGAAAGAAACTTGCTACTTTTTCTAGTTACGGGTCAGAATTACAGGTCTAATAGAATATCGCTTTTGTGTAACTTTAATTATTTAGCACTCATAATGTTCGCACTGTGCTAAAACCAATGGAGTTCTAAGCCAGAATTTGCGGTTTTGGCTGGCCTGTAGTGATTGTGGAAGGGTAACTTGTAATCTGATTGCAAATAGCTAATAGAATATGTGGCAATTCTAAGAACGCGTTTAAGCGTGTATACATTTACAGTTTGGGCTATAGAATAGGGTCTGTTGTTCTCAATATATATTGTTTTGAGAACATGTGTGATAATTGATTAACTTCATTTGAGCATTTATGGATATTACAGGGGAAGCCATGCAATGTATTTAGACAAGGAGACATACTTTAGGATTCTGGTAATGTTCCTTTTATGATGTATATGGGTACAGGACTCAGACATAATGATGCAGCACAACATACTTAGCTGGTCTAGATTAGTCAGTCACTTCAAAAAGATGTATTGCTTTAGGATTGAGAGCTTTGTGGTTACAGTAACTGTCAATCTTCTGACATGTCTAATATCCCTGTAGGTAGACATAGTATTGAACCAACATAAAAGTATAGAGTCTATGCTTGTCCATATAGGTAAGCCTGATATGTATTGACATAACAGCCTAAAGGGAGTACTGAATGACTTTAGAACACCTATTGTCCATAGTGTCTTAATAAGTATTCACCCAGAATAAAAAAATATTTAATTGTGATTTTATGTCATTGATCTATAAAAAATAGTCCATAACATTTAAATTTAAAAAACAGATTAATGAACAGATTTAGTCACATTCAAAGGTAGTTCTACCAAGGGGTCTAAATACTTATCCAACCAACAAATGTATGTCTGTGTTTTTTTATTTACTTTTGTCTCCCAACAAAAATATTTTACACGTTCAAAGTATTATGCATATTGTATAAATCATATGGTACAAACCCCAATTAAATACATTTAAATTTCAGGTTGATATAAAATGTGGAAAATCCTTATTAAAATTGTCTACTAGCCCATCATTTATTAAATATATTTTAATTTTTTACATTTTATAAGCAAAATAAAGATGGCTAATAACAAAAAAAATATGACAAATATAACATCCGCTAAATACAATTAATTTGTCTTATACAGGGCTAATATTCTTATTTTAATGTATATAGATAATAGGGGAGATAAACAAGAATAAAGGAGTAAAAGTCATAACACAGGACACAACATATAGTTCTCCACTTATGACTCCATGTGAATGTACTGTGTGTGTCAACTATATAGACCCCTCTAACACACTAATGAACGCATGTAATAACACTATAAGTGCCATGAGGGTCATCCAGGACCCTCACGAACCAAAGTGTAAGCACTACACCATTTTAACCCGGTCACTTATGGTGGTCTATCCAGACCCTCATAAGCCTCTATTTAATTCCATCAGTCCCATAAGGGTATTATGACCATTATGGTTCTATTACAACGCAACATTAACCACATAAGTGCCATGACGGTCCTCAAGGACCATCATGACACTAAGTATAAACACTACACTGCACTATACCCCCCCAATAAAACATTAAATATCAACTAAACACCCTCTACACTAACCTATTAACACCTACACTACCTACCTTCCCCCTAATAACCCCCACCACTCTAATTACAGAAATCAAAAAAACTAAATTCATCAAAAAGCAGAAATCTATATTACATAAAATTAAAAAAAAAAAAATCACAAAAAATAAAAAAAGGAACATTACAGAAAATAAAAAAATACATTACAACCCCCCCCACTACAGAAAAAAAAACAATTACACACCTGAAAAGGAAATACATACAATACATATAATACAATACAATACAATTAAATACAATACAATACAATTAAATACAATACAATACACCCCTATGTAATATACATCCCACTATGTAATATACAATACTATCTAATATACATCCCCCTATCAATCTATCTAATATACAATAAATACTATCTATATACTATACATCCCCCTATCTATCTAATATACAATACATGCTATCTCTATATAGCAACCCTAATTCTAAGCTACAATAAAATAATTAAGACCATCTCCCTAACATTCTAAATATTCTAAATATTATACTCACCTTTCCAGCATGTCCCGTTCCAGCATGTCACGTCCCAGCATGTAACGACCCAGCATGTCACATCCCTGCATGTCACGTCCCAGCATGTCACGTCCTCCATCTTTGCCTCTGCGGCGCTGCTCCTGTTAAAAAAAAAACATTACATTAATACACATACATAAACATGTAACAAAGTAAAATAAACACAATCTACATTATACTTATCTTCCCACGATGTCTCTGGCCTCCTCGTGTTCTGCTCCGGAAGCATCCGCGCAGTAAAAAAAAAAAAAAAGAGCTTTCTCCGGAGTGTTCCAGAATAAAATTGGCAATGGCGGCTTCGGATTGGCTGAAAAGGCTGTCTATCAAATTCAGCCAATGAGAAGACCCCAATTGTGAACCAATGAAAAAGGTATACACCTAAAAATACCACGCTGATTGGATAACACACCTGTCAATCTTTATTTTAACCACTCCTAAGGCTTTATTGCCATCAGCCAATCACAATGGAATATACCCCCACGTACTAATTGGTGAAGACATCTGCGCCTTCCCATTGGCTGTAATATTGATTGATATTAACAATAGCCAATGAGAATGCGCAAATCCTTCACCAATCAGTACGTGGGGGTGTATTCCATTGGGATTGGCTATTGTAAGTGCAACCAATAAGAATGTGCAGATGCTCCAACCAATCACCCTGTGGGGGTGTATTCCATTGTGATTGGCTGAAGGCATCTGCGCCTTGTGATTGGTTTAAATAAAGATTGACATGTGCATTACCCAATTTGATTGGCTCACACATTGGCACCTCCTGATTGGGAGAATTTGATAGACAGCGTTTTCAACCAATCAGAAGGCGCCATTGCCTATTTTCTTACGGAAAAGTTTTCGGGAGCCTCATTAGCGTCGGGGATGTCCGTGAGTGCGGATGTAAGTATATATATATATTTTTATTATACAGGGCGTGGCAGAAGAGGATCCGGAGGAGGACATGTTTATTTTGTTTTTATGTATGTGTATTAATGTTATGTTTTTTTTAACAGGTGCCGCTCCGAAGAAGGTTAAAAGAATAAGGACGGGACATGCCGGAAAGGTGAGTAGAATATTTAGAATGTATAGAATGTTTATTTATGTACAGTAAACGTGTTGCACTAATTTTTTTTAAAAAAATTCCTTAGGTGGCTGATCTGAATGGTAATCTGCAAAGGTGGTCTTAATTATTTTATTTTACCTTAGAATTAGATTATTTTATATATAGATAGCATTTATTGTATGTTAGCTATGGGTATGTGTTTTATATAGATAGCATAGAATGTATTGTATATTAAATTATGGTATTTATTTAGATAGATTGGGGATGCATATTATATAGATAGGATGTATATTATATTATGGTATTTATTTAGATAGATTGTGTGATGTATATTAGATAGGGGTGTATTTAATTGTATTGTATTTAATTGTATTAAATTGTATTGTATTTAATTGTATGTATTTGTATTGTATGTATTTGTATTGTATGTATTTGTATTGTATTATATTGTATTATATGTATTTCCTTTTTAGGTGTGTATTTTTTTTTCTGTAGTGGGGGGGTTGTAATGTTTTTTTTTATTTTATGTAATGTAGATTTGTTTTTTTTGTGTGACTTTAGGCTTTTTTATTTTCTGTAATTAGAGTGTTGGGGGTTATTAGGGGGTAGGTAGGTAGTGTAGGTGTTAATAGGTTGGTGTAGAGGGTGTTTAGTTGATATTTAATGTTTTATTGGGGGGGTATAGTGCAGTGTAGTGTTTATACTTAGTGTCATGATGGTCCTTGAGGGTCAACGCGAGGGTCCGCATTTGCTTCGCAAGGGATGCAGTTCTTGCGAGCTCGCTTTACGAGCTCGCAAAGCGTGACGACATCTCGTAGTTTGACAACTATTATATGTGATTCTAAAATGCATCTTGAGTAGTTCTCTCTTAATGTTATCATTGTCCTTAATGCATAATTTGTCTTAATTTGTGTCTATTCTTAAAAGACTATAATGTGTAACTACCGTATATATGCGAGTATAAGCCGACCCGAGTATAAGCCAAGGTACCCATTTTACCACAAAATACTGGGTAAAATGAGTGACTCGAGTATAAGCCGAGGGTGGGAAATGTGCTGCCCCCTGTGTCCCTCTTGTGCCCTCTGTGTCCCCCTCTCTCTCTGTGTCTCTTCTCCTCTCTCCCTTCCCTGTGTCTCTACCCCCCTCCCTTATCACCCTCCTATACCTCCCTCCTCATCCTTAACCTCCCTCCTCATCCTCAACCTCCCTCCTCATCCTCAAACTCCCTCCTCATCCTCAACTCCCTCCTCATCCTCAACCTCCCTCCTTAACCCCCCATCCTCAACCCCTTCCTCAACCTCCCTCCTCAACCCCCCATCCTCAACCCCCTCCTCAAGCCCCCCATCCTCATCCTCCCTCCTCAACCCCTCCTCAACCTCAACCCTCCTCAAACTCCCTCCTCAACCCCCCCATCCTCATCCTCTCTCCTCAACCCCCCATCCTCAACCCCCCTCCTCATCCCCTCCTCCTCATCCTCAACCTTCCTCCTCATCCTGAACCTCCCTCCTCATCCTCAACCTCCCTCCTCAACCCCTCCTCAACCCCCCTCCTCAACCTAAACCCCCCCTTAACCCCCTCCTCCACCTAAACACCTCCCCCCTCTCCCCTCACTTACCTGCTTGTGCTCCGGCCTCCGCTCCTTGTCCCGGCGCTGGGGGGAGGTATTTAGGGGGGTTTAGGTAGAGGAGGGGGTTGAGAGGGGTTTAGGTTGAGGAGGGGGGACAGACACACAGGGGTTAGAGAGACACACGGGGGGGTTATAGACACACAGGGGGGTCAGAGAGACACGGGGGGGTTAGAGAGACACGGGGGGGGGGGGGGGGGGGGGGGGAGTGACTCGAGTATAAGCCGAGGGGGGCCTTTTTTGCCTTAAAAAAAGGGCTGAAAAGCTCGGCTTATACTCGAGTATATACGGTATGTCTTATCTTTCTCCTAATTCTCCTTGTTTCCAAATGTGTCCCTTTCCATTATTTGTTGCTTCCTACATTCCTTCATTCCTTCTTCAATATTTACAAAGAAAAAAGTCATTCTATTCTAATAATTGTCAGAGGTGTGCTAGTATTTGTATCTACCCTTGAGTGGATGCAATGTCACCAAAAATCATGCTGTGATGTGTAAAGCTTGTCTTGCGTTAACTTCTTTCGAGGTGATGAATTCCAGAATACTGACACTGAGCCAATATCTCTGCTTGAGGGGCATCTTTGAGTGCGGATTTCTTAAATGTTTGGAAATGAACCTCAGCTGTAGCTTCTTGTGTTAGGCTTTGTTCAAAAAAACCTAATGTCAACATTTTCTGTTGAGGTTTTTAATATTTTATAAGATACTGTAGCTAGTCAAAAATGGCTTCTTCCATCACCATATCTTTTTGATGTTTGCTACACTCTATCCCATATAGAGATACTTCCCTATTGCAGTTCTGAATGCCCTGCCCTGCCGTTCATTTGCGAACATGCTGTTTCAGTTTTTTTTATTACTATCAAATTGCCCATCAAAAAATGACGGTCATACAATTGTAAGACAGGTAATGCTGTTTGCCACACAGTGTAAGTCTTTTGGACCTCTGAGTACTTTCGGTGCCCGTAATGTGTACTTTTGGTCGTCTGAGCACCTTTGGCGCTCATTGCAAGCCCTGTGCTGAGCGCCTTTGGCCCTCATTGTGAGCCTCCCACCTCGTGTACTTTTGCTCCTCTGAGCACCCTCGTCCCTCATCGTGAGCCCTGCGCTGAGCGCCTTTGGGTCGTATTTTTTTTTCCTTCTTGCAAAGTATTATGGGCCGTAATTTATTTATTTTTTTAAACTGCTACAGGTCTTGCATTGTTAAAAGTGTAATTGAGATTTCTGTTGATCTGTAGTTCACATATATGTGATGTGATCAAAAAGCATTAACTTGCACTTCCCAAAATAATATAAATGCTTCTAGTCTCTATAAATACAGTACATGTTTTAGATATCAGAAATATTTTAACAAAACTTTGAAAAATACATGAAACAAAATACAGGGTTGAGTCACATTACTATGACCTACTTTTGACATCAGCAGCTACTTTTGACATCAGCAGCACGTAGACGGTGAAATACGGCACGTGTCATGAGCTGGCTTGGTGGGTATATAAGGTGACATGTAGGCATTCTGCAAACATATCAGCCATTGCTGTTATGGGTAAAACATGCAATTTCCTTTAGATTGTAAGTTTGCGAATTTTCAAACTTGTGTCAGTGCATTGGAAACAAGCTCTATGTACACTTGATTTTAAGCTCAAAAACATAACACTCCATTTTGTCTTTGCCATGTATTTAACCCCTGAATAGCTCTACGGAATATTTTGGTGCGTTGCAAATAAAGATAATAAGAATAAGAATAAGAATTAATCTGACTTTGAAAAGGGGATGATCACTGTCTTTCAGTCCAGGCCTGCATGAGTGCTGCCGGCACTGGGGAGCTACAGTTTATTGAGGGAACCATGAATGCCAACATGTACTGTGACATACTGAAGCAGAGCATGATCCCCTTCCTTCAGAGACTGGGCCAGAGGGCAGTATTCCAACATGATAACGACCCCAAATACACCTCCAAGACGACCACTGCCCTGCCAAAGAAGCTGAAGGTAAAGGTGATGGACTGGCCAAGCATGTCACCAGACCTAAACCCTATTGAGCATTTGTGGGGCATCCTCAAATGCAAGGTGGGGGAGTGCAAGGTCTCTAACATCCACCAGCTCTGTGACGTCATTATGGAGGAGTGGAAGAGGACTCCAGTGGCAACCTGTGAAGCTCTGGTGAACTCCATTCCCACCAGGGTTAAGGCAGTGCTGGAAGATAATGGTGGGCACACAAAATATTGACACTTTGGGCCCAATTGGGACGTTTCCACTTAGGGGTGTACTCACTTTTGTTGCCAACGGTTTAGACATTAATGGCTTTGTGTTGGGTTATTTTGAGGGGACAGCAAATTTACACTGTTATACAGGCTGTACACTTACTACTTTACATTGTAGCAGAGGGTCATTTCTTCAGTGTTTTCACTTGAAAAGATATAATAAAATATTTACAAAAATGTGAGGGGTGTACTCACTTTTTTGAGATACTGTATATATGTATATACAGTGAGGAGCCCAGTGGCCTGTGGAGGGGCACAATTGGAGGAGCACAATGAAGACTTCCAAGTCCACATTCCCCGTACTTGAACCCATCGAGCACCTGTGGTATCTGATTTCTTCAGAAATGTAGACAAAAATCTAGATAAAAGTTTATGCAAATTAGTATTATAAATATTGACCTTGGAAGTAAAATAATTATGTAATTGGCAATTAAAAACAAATCCTTGTTGATATTGTTTAAATATTCAGCCTTATCTAAATATGTACAGTAGGTTAAAGGTTATTATGGCAGAGCCAATATTAACTAGCAAGTGGGCTTTTTGACAAACTTGGGACGCAATGTATGCGTGAGTGTTTTATATTCATTTTATCACCTTTTTCAAAGATTCATTTAAGTCCAATTTTTTTCCAGAACTAACATAATAATTCCTATGAATTCCATGAAAAGCATTTTTGGCATCTAAACTCAGAAAACACATCTTGCTTGCATAAAGTTCTATATAATTAAAAATATTGATTTATTTCCTGGAACATATTTACCAATAATGAAGCCCACGTCAATGTGAAGAAGGTAGAATGAAGCATGTCTCAGATGGTTAGCCAGTATTTTTTTTTTTTTAAATAAATTGTAATATAACTTTTTATCTATAATGTGCAATTTGACAATTGCTAAGGGACTGTTTTTTGTCACAGGCAACACGTTGTGAGATGGTAAAGGTTTAACTGTATACAAAGCAGTTAAAGCTTGTTTTTCTTACAGTTGTATCTTATGTATTTGATCAAATATAATAGTTTGAGATATTTTTTATTTAATATGGAATCTTAAATATCAACTGAATGTGTCTTCATTGATGTTATTTGATGCCTAATGCTGGTGTACTGTGAGCTTTAGTTTCATCATAAGCTTTTACAACATCTACCTACAGTGAGGGAAAAAAGTATTTGATCCCCTGCTGATTTTTAACATTTGTCCACTGACAAAGAAATGGTCAGTCTATAATTGTAATAGTGGGTGTATTTTAACAGTGAGAGACAGCAAAGCAAAAAAAAATAAAAAAATAAAAAAGCTGGTCAAAAAAATTATAAATTGCTTTGCAGGTCAATGAGTGAAATAAGTATTTGACCCCTTCGACTTAGTACTTGGTGGCAAATCCCTTGTTGGCAATCACAGAGATTAGACGTTTCTTGTAGTTGGCCACCGGGTTTGCACACATCTCAGCAGGGATTTTGTCCCACTCCTCTTTGCAGATCCTCTCCAAGTCATTAAGGTTTCAAGGCTAATGTTTGGCAACTAGAACCTTCAGCTCCCTCCACAGATTTTTTATGGGATGAAGGTCTAAAGACTGACTAGGCCACTCCAGGACTTTAATGTGCTTGTTCTTGAGTCAGTCCTTTGTTGCTTTGGCTGTGTGTTTTTGCGTTATTGACATGCTAGAATACTCATCCACGGCCCATTTTCCATGGTTTGGCTGAGGGAAGGAGATTCTCACCCAAGATTTGACGGTACATGGCCCAGTCCATCGTCCCTTTGATGCGGTGCAGTTGTCCTGTTCCCTTAGCAGAAAAGACCCCCAAAGCATAATGTTTCCATGTTTGACAGTGGGGATGGTGTTCTTGGGGTCATAGGCAGCATTCCTCCTCCTCCAAGCACGGCAATTTGAGTTGATGCCAAATAGCTTGATTTTGGTCTCATCTGACCACAACACTTTCACCCAGTTCTCCTCTGAATCATTCACATGTTCAGACGGGCATATACATGTGCTTTCGTGAGCAGGGGGACCTTGCAGGCGCTGCAGGATTTCAGTCCTTCACGGCATTGTGTGTTACAAATTGTTTTCTTGGTGACTATGGTCCCAGCTGTCTTGAGATCATTAACAAGATCCTCCCATGTAGTTCTGGGCTGATTCCTCACCGTTCTCATGATCATTGAAACTCCACGAGGTGAGATCTTGCATGGAGCACCAGACCGAGGGAGACTGACAGTTATTTTGTGTTTCTTCCATTTGCGAATAATCGCACCAACTGTTGTCACTTTCTCACCAAGCTGCTTGGCGATGGTCTTGTAGCCTATTCCAGCCTTCTGTAGGTCTACAATCTTGTCCCTGACATCATTGGACAGCTCTTTGGTCTGGAGAGAGTTTGCAGCTCCATGGTAGAGAGTTTGGAATCTGATTGATTGCTTCTGTGGCCAGGTGTCTTTGGGAGCCAGAAATCTTGCTGATTGATAGGGGATCAAATACTTATTTCACTAATTGACCGGCAAATTAATTTATAACTTTTTTGGCATGCATTTTTCTTGTTTTTTGTTATTCTGTCTCTCACTGTTAAAATACACATACCATTAAAATTATAGACTGATCATTTCCTTGTCAGTGGACAAATGTTCAAAATGAGCAGGGTGTCAAATACTTTTTCCCCTCACTGTAAATGGCTGTTTTATAGCAGTACAAGTGTGCTTGTAAAGCATTACCAATCGTCCCTTCCATCTGAGGGGAATAGAAGATGTGAAAGGATTAAAATCTTTTTCAAAATTCAAAATCAAAGAAGATACAGCTAAGCTGGTATAAAACACAGCTGATACATCAACTGCAAGAGACTTCAATGTTAGTAACTAAGGAGAGGGCAAAAAATTATACAATATTTAATATACCAATATACTGTATGTTCCCTGTAAGGCCAGGCTAGATGAATCCAAATTAGGAATCAATATTGCTGGAAGAAATATCAACAACCACAGATAGACAGATAATACTACTTGGATGGCTGAAAGTGAGGAGGAACTAAAATACTTATTGGTGAGGGTAAAAGAAGAGAGTGCAAAAGTTGGCCTGCTGCTCAACGTTAAAAAGATGAAGATCGTGGCAAACGGCAATCTCAATTCCTGGCAAATAGATGGGGAAGAAATGGAGGCAGTGACAGATTTTATTTCCCTTCAGATTTTATTTCTCTTCAGATGGTGACAGTAGCCATGAAGTTAAAAGATTTTTGCTTGTTGGGAGGAAAGCTATGGCAAGCTTGGACAAGCTAGTAAAAAGTAAACATATTACACTATCAACAAAGATCTGCATAGCTAGAATGTATTATAGTGTATACTATATTAAAAATATTAATTTCCATCAGAATATTATTATAATGAAATTAATAAAATTGTACTTTGTAATAAATTGTGAATTATAAAAGTTAAGTTTAACTTTATTTTCTAATAATAGTCTAGCAGTGAACATTATCATGCATGGTTACTTACCAGTGAAAGTTTATTCTTCATTATAATATTACTATACCCCAAAGATGTCAAGGTTCACTGCTCTACTCCGTTCTCCTTACAATATGTAAATCTTAGTACAAACTGTGCAGCTTGAGGCCACTGGGAGGGAAAAAGTCACCATGCATTGCTTCTCCATATACAGTCCTACTTGTTAGTCCAAATTACTGTTTTCTTTTTCTTTTTTTACATCCTCATAAAAAGAGCAGATTAGACAGATCATTCATGTGTGAATTGTTGTGATTTACTATAAATACAAAATGTCTTGATTATAATATCCTATGAGAGACAGATGGGTTAATGTCTCGTTTCTCCTTCTGAATGCAATCAGTATTAGGTATCTTGCTCTAATTCAGACCAGGGATGGTTCTGTCCACCCAACCATTTGTTTTATTGCTTGCGCATAAAGAAATAGAAGTTCATGCCCCAACAATCTTTAAAGGCTCCTAAAGGAATCAGTATCAAGTGCTTACGTTTAGGTCTTTTGAGTTCAAGGCCACATTGGTAGTACAGGTACATTTTATCTATGATAAAAAAAAATAGAAAGCTGATCTTTATTCATAATGCAGAAACAACATACAAAGGAAAATGTACATCCACCGTAATGCAGAATACATCTGTACATGACTAAGAGCTGCATACGTTCTCAATTTTCTCTCTAAATCATATGCTTGTTTCACATTCCATCACCAATGTTAATGAACAATACAAAAATCATGTGAAGGCCTTCCATGGGTCACATATCTGGGCTACAGGACAAAGAACATGAAATCTGATTTTATTGTTACATGCTTTTCTCAAAGAGCAGGGTAAAAGTGCATTTAAAGGAAATAAATAAATAAGACCCTCTAGATAATAAAAAAGAATGTCATATTTTATTATGCAGTGTAAAAATGGTGTTCATAGCTGTTCTTTTATAAAAAATAAAATATTGTCCTTATGAAAAACAAGGGGTCAACAAAATTTGTTTTCTTGAAGTCATTAATAAAATCAGAAACAGGCAACTTGGATCCATGGTTCCCTAAACATTCCATACCAATTCCTCCATTTCATGGCTCCTGTAGGAATTGAACCTCATAAATCAACACTGACCTACAACATCACACACCTAAATCTAACATCCAATGGATGCCATCTGAGTGTTCAAGGTGTCCCTAATATAGCCCTGAGTACCTGTCCCAAAAATGATTTACAAATCGCTAACAGATGACTCCGGTAACACTATCCAATCTCACGGAAGTTCACTCTGAAGTCTTTCTGAGCACCCCAAGATTTTAAAAGAGCAAACGGGTTCTCTCAACCCCACAGAGGCAGAAAAATGCCTTTGAGAGACCTTGATGCTTCAAATCTATTGCTATGAAGAAGCTAACATTATTAGTGTTAGATTTGAGGCGTGAGTGCTTAAATCCGACACAATTAAAAGGAGTTAATACCTCCTATGAGCCAGGAGATCCCAGTATCCCTCCTCAATACCCAATATCCTCTACGAGCCCGTGGGTCCCTCCGGATTCCCCCATCATACCTGCTAGCCCTATGGTCACCCATGGTAATCTGAAGAGAGCCCACGGCCGTACAGAGTTAAAGAAGGTGGGTGTTTGACCTGGTTTAGGTGCTAGACAGAATAGCAGAATACTTTAATTTGATTGGTCAAATTCAGTGGTGTGATGAGTGGAATGTTGGCTACATAACAGGTGTTATTTTAAACTTCCAGCCTCCCTCTGACAGAGCTGTGACAATATTGACAACTATCTAAACCCCTTTGACAACTGTTAATCACTTTGGTGATATGTTTTCCTAATCTATCACGGCTTCCCATATATTATATGAGCTGTTTGATGACTTAAAGGCTGAGACTATTGTGTGTGGCCCTCAGTGGCTTGCCTCCATACTCCCAACATCGCTTTCCTCTCAATTGAACTGCCCTTCCCTTCCTGAGGTACCCTGCACTTTGGTAAAGGCTGGATCGGCAACTCCTAGGCCTGTGAGGCGATCCAGGGATCTTGATGGCCTGAGCCCTTCTGTTCAGAGGACTAACAGGAGAAGAAATGCTGCAGATTACGTTTGGGAAGATCCTGATTTGGCAGGAAAACAGCAAGGCCTTCTACCATAACTGGGCTCAGCAGAGGAAGAAGAAGAGCTGCAGGAAGAGTCCAGCCAAGTGCATATGGAGAGTATTGAGAGTGCTTGTATGGCCTATGATAAAGGCACTGCAGTTGGTGGGAATGGAAGGCATGGATCTGATGATGGTGGGATCATTTGTTGCAGACACAAGGAAGCTGTGAGGCAGAGAGGATACCTATGAGCAGGCAAGGATTAATTGGTGCAAGTGGAAAAACTCCTTATCTCTTTCTCCCCTCTCCCCTTATCCTCCTCCTTCCCCTTATCCACCCCCCTTTCCCCTCTTATCCTCCTCATCCTCCCCCTTATTCTCCTCCCTCCTCATCCTCCTCCTCCTCCCCCTCATCCTCCTCCTCCCCCACATCCTCCTCCCTCATTCTCCTTCCCCCCTCATCCTTCTTTCCCCTCTCATCCTCCTTTTCCTCCCTCCTTCCTATCCAACTCCTCCCCATCCTCCTCCTCCTCCCTCCTTCCCCCACCACCGTCCTACTTCCTCCTTCCCCATCTCCAATAACATCCATTTCCCCTCTCTTCTCACGTCACATCATTAGCATATACCGGTTCTGGTGAATGGCATAAGACGAGCTGCTGGGGAAGTATTGGCAGCAAGAGGTGATCGGAAGCTGGTAAGAAGTCAGATGAGAGGGGAAAGGGATGTTATTGGAGAGGGGGGAAGGAGGGAGGATAAGGAGGGAGAAGGAGGATGGGCAGGAGGAGTATCGGAAGGAGGGAGGAGAGGATTGGAAGGAGGAGGAGGAGTACGGAAGGAGGAGGAGGAGGATCGGAAGGAGGAGGAGGAGGATCTGAAGGAGGAATGTGTGCTGAGGGGGCCCAAGCAAATTCAGCAGCACTGGGCCCCCTCCAGGTCCTTCCTGCAGTAACCCCGAGCGTGGCTCAGGGTTACCACTTTAAGATGCAAAAATGGGAATTTCATGACGGTATTGATAAGAGATTATCTTCTGTACCTCATACAGTATTTGTCATTTGATCAAGCCATTAACTTAATTAGAGTCTTGAAGCCTTCATGGCTAAGTTTTACAATTAATCTGCTTTTAGATTACTACCAGTACACCCAACTTGTCATCATTTGCTTGTGTGTTATTTTCTGGGGTAACTATTATATTGATCTTTGTCTTCCCATGGGGTGCTCCATTTCTTTTGCTTATTTTGAGTCTTTAGCTCTTTTATTCAATGGGTTGTAGAATATAAATCTAGATTCTCGTTCCATGTTACACTATTTGGATGAATTTTTGATGGTTGGTGGTATGGATGGTAATGAGTGTTCTGTGCTGATCAGGAGCTTTGGAAAGATTATAAATGAGATTGGCATACCATTAGTGGAAGAAAAATCATAAGCTCATACCACGGTATCAGTTTTCTGAGTATCCCCAAATTGAAGTGTAGACTTCTTGGTAATACATTGATAGATTTGCAAAAAAATATATTAATATTAGCTTTGATGAAAATGGGCAACTTAAAAGAATTGCAATCTCTGCTTGGTAAGCTTAACTTGACTTGTAAGTTATTCCAATGGGTAGGATATTTTCAAGACGATTGTCATTAGTAACAATAAGGGTTAGGAAGCCTCATCATTTTATTAGAATCTCTAATTCCATAACAATGGGTTTGGTAGTATGGCAATTCTTTTAACACATTTTAATGGCAAATCTGTAATTCAGGCAAGGCAGATCAGTAATGAACAGTTGGATTTTTTTACAGATGCAGCAGGTAGTTGCTGTTTTGGTGCCTATTTTAAGGGTCAATGGTGTGCTGGAAAATGGCATGCTTCATGGGTTAGCTCAGGTCTTTTTAAAAATGTAGCTTTGTTAAAATTGTTCCCCATTATTGTTGCTCTTTTCATCTGAGGTGATAAGTTACATGATCAATATTTAGTATTGCACTGCGACAAGCTTGGTGTTGTTTTGGCTATAAACAAATTAAGTGTATCTTCAGTGCCAGTGGTAAAATTACAGAGACAGTTGGTTTTGCAATGTTTGAGGAAGAATATTTTGAGTAGGGCAAAACATGTACCAGGTTGTAAGAATGTGATTGCTGATACTTTGTCTTGCTTTCAGTGACAACATTTTGGGAACTTGCCCCACAAGCTATGAGCCTCATTAAATTCGGATGCCGCAAGTTATGGAGCATAGGCCGTATGTCTGCGGGCCTGCTGAGGGAAACTCATGGTGCTATTCAACTGGCCGAGGCTGCAAATTAGGCTCGATATCCCACATCGTAAACCATGCTGTTGTATGTAGCATTTGCAAGCATGAACATGAAGACTGTAACGCCTGAGCTAGAAACAGCCAATGGAAACCGAGATCGTCACATTAAACATCTAAAAAAATCAGAGTCTGGGAAAGTCCTACGGGCTTGAATTACAAGTTACGATCGGACCCACATTCCAGATATATGTCAATATTGATAAAGCCATAAATATGATATTCCATTACATGTGAGTTCCATTATATGGGATCAATATAACACGGAAATGAAACATGAAATCAAGTATTTTTTTTGGCCGATTAACGAGCTTGAGAATGGTGTGCAATTAATTCTAAGACCTTTTAATCATGGATTAAAATATGTGAATTATGATTGGTTACACTTTTAAATCCTCATAGGATGAGCTCCGTTAGGTGTACTTTTTTTTATAGGGCGACAATTAGCATGGAAGTGCCCGCTCATCCAAGGCTGGAGAGTGAAGACAAGGGCTTCAATTGTCATATCTGGAGGAAATCAAATGGATAGGTAATGTATTTTTCCCTGTTACAGGTATAATTATTTATTTATTTTCTATAGTATTTTTTGGCTCTGTTTTTAGTGGTGTGATCTATGGGGCCCCACATGACAATGGGATAATATTTGGTGCCATGGGGGTAAAAAATGCCCCCATGCTTGTACTTTACTTTGGGGATCCCCTGGCTCATATGGGGCTAGTAGGGAGGGGGAATTCCAGGGGGATATCCAGGCTCATAGGGGTAGTGGATCATAGATGGATGGGTCATAAACCCCTCATAAACCTCCTACATTATTTTTATGTTATTCAAGCCCTTCTATGTCCTGAGAAAGGGTTTAAATAGATAGATGGGGATAAATGAGGTTGTTATGGTTTGTGTAGTGTGTTGGGTATCATTCTGTAGCATTGCTATGGAGACTACTGAGATACAGACTCAGAGTCTCCTGCGACTAGGCTGCAGGCACAAGTTAGAGAGCTATGGGCAAACCCCCCTGGATGTGGGTCAGTACATTTTATAGGCTTCATTTTTCCAGGAGCCATTGAATAGCTCGGCAATTAGTTTTTCATACTCCCTCAGCTGCAAGTTAGCCTTCCAACAAATGTTTATGGAAGCCATGAAATGAAGGCCCACATTTCATATAAGTCTTCAAGACTTTTGCTTTTAATAAATTATCATTTAATAGATAACTCCATAGATATTTCATGCTGTATTTAGGGAGTGCTGTAATAAACAAAAATAGATATGGTGCAGCAATGCGAAATTTGAAAATCAATAAAATAAAAAGGGCATCAGTATTTTAGAATATTTTTAATACCTCTTTTAATAAAGACACTTTAAAAAAGAAGAAAAGGAAACCTTTCTGACAATTGAGTTTATGATTAAAAATAGGACTTACTAGAAAAGCAGGTCCATTTAGGACAGGGGTAGTCAATAGGTGGACCCCAGTGTGTGCCATGACTAATTGACTATTCTGGACTTTCAATTCACAGTTACTATTTATCCCTACTGAAGCTTCCAAATCTTTAAATAAGCTCAGATAAACTGACATCTTTTCCTGTCTCAACTACAATAAGTAAACTTTCTTCCAGTGCCATTTTGAATGCCTTAATATTAAAATATGTTTGTACCTAACTATAAAAATAACTGGTTTCCAGACACTGATGTTCATAAATACATCTTCTCAGGCTTTAGCCACTCTAGCAGTCCAGGACGGGAGCCATATCTCTGCTAATTGTAATATTTTATAGCTGCTAATGTTGCTCATTTGTTATATACTTCACAAGCATTACCCAAATAACAGTTGTCCTCTAAAGGGGTTCTTTGATATGTTTTTTGTTTTATTAAGGTTTAGGTAATGAATTTCATCATCATCAATGTAGTTATCATATAAAACATACAGTTCACTTCGAAGAATCTGTAGTTTTCCTGCAATCTGTGAGCTAAGCTAAGACTTAGCCCTTCATTGGCACAGTTTCAAACTACTAGCATTTCATGCTGTCTAAAAATGGAATATCCTATCATTTTAAACAGTCACTTTGCAGCTCCTAACAGAAAACATGGGACACGGTGTGTGAATTGTTGAAATTGTGGGCTTGGCTTTTAATGCTAGAATGCAGAATTCAGAGCTGCAGGTCACAAATGTGACATCCATGTGATTAAAAAAGGAACAACAGAGTAGTTCTAGCAGTTAAAATTGTTTTTACTTTGTTGACTTCTTACTTACTTAGTGCTGTGCAAATTTTATATAAAAATGACATTGAAGAGGATATAAAGCATTTATATCAAATAAAACCACGTTTATAGTTTCTGTAAAGATCTACTAAAAACATGCTGAAATACTTTTAGAATTTCTTAAATACCTGCAAAAAAGGAATTGTTAGCTGTTAGTGTAATTTCAAAAGATAGATCATTTTAACTTTCACAACATGAAGAGCACGAACAGTGAGGTAAAGGTGTGAGCTTCTTATAAATGATGTTCAACTTGAAAAAGCTCCATACTGTGTCAGGAGAAATAGAAATCTGCAACATAAATGAATTAAGCCCTTTTGTCAGACATAGTTAAGGAAATATGAGAGGTTTCTAGCAAGCACAGTATTTCACAACTGGTACATGTTGTACCTCAATAAATGTATTTGGGTTGTCAGCCATAAGAATTATATATATATATATATATATATATATATATATATATATATATATATATATAAATATTGGGCATTAACTGACAATCTCTATGGGGAAAATAGCTATTGCAAAGACAGTGAATACAGTATCTCACTACCTTATAAACATAACATCTACAGTTCAGTGAGGGTGAAATAAACTAGCTGAGTATCTTTTTCTTTAACAAGTGACTTGTTGTTCCAAATGCATTTCATCTAATCTTCATTCCTTATTGAATGAATTCAAGATGTTCCTGCTGATTGATACTGTATGTACTGGTCAAGTTAAGTATAGTAAGCAGCTTATTGTAGTTATTTCACTTTTATAATATTTAACTGTTAATAATGTGAATAATCTTTTTTTTCCTTTAAAATTTGAAAGATATGAATATAATAAACTATAGTTTTCCTTGATTTGAAAAACTTTTTTCTTGCCATTTTTGCAATGTGCAAAAAAAATTGATAAGTGAAATATATAGCATTTTACATAAAAAATATAAAGTTTTCATTGCATTTCTTAGAATTTATGATTTTAGTTGGGCATTCTTTTTCTTATAATACTATGTAAAAACCTCATATAGGAATGAATGTTGCTACTGCTTCCCATAAATTCAAATTAGTGATCGGTATGTGCAAACTGTTCTCTAACATTCAATTACATGGCTCCTGCAAGAAATGTAGATTAATGCATACTTTCAATGTGTATCTCTTGCCATTTAATATTATGTAATATGTTGGAAATTAACATATAATATGATATGTCTCAAAATACAATGTTAATGTGTAATAATAAAATATATCGTAAATGTGTTGTTCACTATGTGATTTTCAACCCCTTAACATATGATATAACACTTAATACATTGGTGGTAAAGTCAATACTGTGAGTGCCATCACCAGTCCAGGATTGCAGTAACATTCTACTTATGTATTCAGGTTCACTCAAGTTAAGAACAGATGCAGAACTATATTGTATATCATAGCGTTACTTCCATGAGCTCAATCAAAAGAACCTGAATACTGTAATCCTGAACTGTTGGTGGAACTCACAGGGCAAACCGCAAAACCACTGGTCTAGTGTATGTACACATAACAATCAGCTATTACAAAGAAGTAGACACAGTGATTCAGTTTCAAAATTTGCCTGAAACATTATCAATTTACAAGAAGCACAGTCAGCAAACTAACAAGGTCATACAGAAATATAATCAGTGTGGTCTAAATTGATCCTAGAGGGTCATGACTGATAGAAAAATAACAAACCTAACTAAACATTAATACTGTAGATAAATTGCATAGGACATACATTTCATTCATATCTGGTCAGTACACCAGAATAACTATACATTTAGAGAAGGAACTCTCCAACTATTGAATTCCTAAAATGGAACTAACAGTAATAGTGCATAGCACCTACACATTTTGTTCGCCTGTCAGTACACCAGGATCATCTAGGAGAAGGGAATCTTCTTGAATATGGTCCTGTCATCATCATATCAAGCTCTTGACATCCCTAACATAAAATTCAACAGCTCTGACCTCTGCAGCCAACTCTTCGTGGAGAATTGTATTCATAAAATGGAACTAACAGTAATAGTGCATACCACCTACATATTTTGTTCACCTATCCATCCGAATAGCCAAGAAGAAGGGGATGTTCTTTTTGACTATGGCCCTGTCATTATCATATCAGTGTTTCAAGTTCTTGACATCCCTAACGTGAACTCCCAATGCTCTGATCTCTGTTGCCAACTCTTCATGGAGGATATGCTACTGGTAGTGCATGGTATTTAGTGGGGCAATTAATTCCTCTTAATTGGGGGCCCTGCATTTTTTTTACAGTGTCTTGACTGTGCCTGAAGATCATAACCTCCCTGAGCTCACCCTGTGGTCTAAGACTCAATGTCCTCCCTCATTAACCCCAGAGGCCTCCCTGACTAGGCCTACTTCTGGTGTGCTTACACTCAGAGTACTTATCATTCTTCCCCTCTATTCCTCCTGTTAACACAGTTCTCCCCTTACTTTATTTTACCCATTCCACTTGTCTTACTGCCTCTCTTCAAATCTCCCCCTCACAATGCCGCACCTACTCCTCCCCACACCTCTCCCTTCTCTCCTCCTCTCTGTCTCCCCACTTTGTTCTTCCCTGGCATCCTCTCCTCCAGATACCCTCCACACTTTTCTCTGCTCTTATCCTGTCCTCCTCTCTTCTCTCTCCATCTCAGACAAACAGATAAAACACCTATGTGCTGTGTGTTTTATTAGGTGTATACTGAAAGTGCATGGTGCAAGGGTAATGGGGTAATGTAACGGGTATTGTATTAGGGTGTATATTTTATTGGTATGTAGTATGTTGTATGTAATAGGAGTATTTTTATTGTATGTAGTATGGATTTGTAGCAGGGGAGTATGGATAAGGATATATCTTAGCATAGGGTAGGTATGGGATAAATGATAGATTAGATAGGAAACAAGAGGGGTGAGTCTACCACCGGTGAAGGCGGTGCAGTGCACTGTGGCCCTCCTCTGAGATTGACTGCAGTACTGACTCAATTAATTTCATTTACATTTTTTGTATTTACATTTTTTTCTGTAGTGTAGTAGATTCTCACTGCCCCTCCCCCAGGGCATCCTTGATGCCCTAGCCCCCTGGGCCCACTCGGCGCACCAGCCCCCACCTCCTTACTGTGGACTTCTCAGGCTATCCCTGATTCATCTTCCTTTGTTTATTTTTGCCTCGGCAGGGAATCACGATTAACATTACACACATGTGATGTCATTCAGGATTCTCTGCTATCGAGAGAAGAAATGCATGTAGGGGAAAATCCACAGTAAGGCCGGTGTGATATGCCAAAGGGACCTGGGGGTGGGGAGCTGGGGTGTTGAGGATCCCTGGGGAGGGGGGGGGGGGGTGTTCCTGTGACCTGTGGGTATGCTGGTGCAGCATGGCACAGTCAATGTTTGAGTGGGAACCATAGCTTTATATACACCATCTTGAAATATTTAGGAGATATTATAATCAGTTTTAGCATCCTAAAATTAAAAAAGCAGGCTTGTGAATCCACTTTACACAGTGAGATGCATGTTCATCCTTTTTGTTGGATCTTGTTACTCTTGTGGTGGATATTTAAATAAAGAATAAGAGAAACAAAACAAAATTCCAGTGGTGTGCAATAATGAAAAAAATATGCATGTCGGCATGTTAGTAACACTCCCTTCTTAGGCACTGGTTCACAAGATGTTTTATTTTTATTTTTAAGTTTATAAAGGTCAGAAATAAAGAAAGTGTCTTTGATTACTGTAAAATGCACTTACCTATCTATTGAACAAAAAGGCTTTATGGTGCTAAACATGGAGACAACATTGATTATACTATTGACAATCTGCGTCTACTCCCCTAGTAAGTGATTACTAGAAAAGGGAAAAACATCAGACAAATAAAAAAGAAAGGAGATAGAACCGCATTTAAGGTGGGGGTCAGAGCTACTAAAAAGCAAAGTACTTGAAAACTTGTGAAATCTCTAAGCTTCTTTTCCTATAGGTCAGTGCATCCCAAATTATGGCCTCCATTCAATTGCAAGCCCGCAACTCGATCGATGTAGGCCGTATGTCTGTGGGTTAGTTGCCGTCTTCCTTCGTCTCTGATTGCAATGCTATTCAATTGAGCAAAGGAGCGAGTTACGGGCCAAAGCCTCAAGCCCGTAAATTTCTCCTGCGGGCGCAAACTGTTAAGGGGCTGGCTGACATGCGATTGGCCATTACTATCCAATTGCGGTATAACGTAGTGCGACACAGCTTCTCAGCCAATAGAAAGCAGTGTAGTTCTACAGAATATGTTGGCGCATTACAAATAAAGGAAAATAATAGCCGCAGATGATTGACAGAGGGAGATATAAATTTGCGTTACACCCGCCCATGCGTTGTATTTTCTGACGAAGTACCATGCAGGTCCCGGAATTGGTGGTTGGTTCGAGTTAGAGAGAGAGTAGGAGAGTTTGGAGAGAAGTAATTTGCGGTTTTGTTCATTTATATTATACCATTTACTATTTTACACTTACTCCTTGAGAGGAGGAGATGAGGAGTGGTGGAGGAGAGGGGGCGAGAAGTGGTGGTGGAGAGGAGGAGTTGGAGGAGGAGGTGGTGGTGGCGGAGGAGGAGGTGGAAGTGGCAGAGGATCAGAAGCAGGAGGAGGAGCTTGCGGAGGAGCAGGAGGAGGAGTGACGTTTAGAGGAGGAGGTGGGTGAGCAGCAGGAACACCTAGGAGAGGTACAGAGGGGAAGAGGCCTGATCCCAGCGGGGGTGGTAGTTCGGGGGAGAGACAGGGCTCAGGGAAAGGTCAGGGAGGTAAAGATCTCCGTCCACAGTCGGGAGGGCAAGAGGCCAAGGGCAAGCAATTACACGCACAAGGAGAATGTGGTCCTCCTTGTTGCTATCCGTGGCCACCCCGTGATTCTTGCAGAGGGGAGGGAAGTTAGGCCAGGGCCTAGGGCTCAGGCATGGAAGGAGGTAGGGGCTGAGGCGACAGCAGTAGACACAGCATCAAGGGATGTGAGGTCTGTCAAGCACCAGTTTGACGACATCAGGGCCAAGGTGATGAGAATGATTACTAAGGAGGACAATAACCAGACAGTGACCTCTAATGAGTGGTGAAGGGTCACCAGGCACCTTCTGAGACAGGTGCCCGCTGCAGGACCCAGCCTCCATGTCAGGTGAATATCACATACACCAACATGCCACCACATGTATATCACACACACTACACATGTACATGATGACCAACACGGACACTGGCATGTCAGCTCCATGGAATTAACAAGGGATAAATGGATGTGTCATTACATCCATGTAGCTGACAAATCACTGTCATTCCTGGGCACAACCACAGTAATCAACCAATAGCTAGTCCATGAATTGGTGTACCCACTGCAGCCTATGCAGTTACAGACCACAGCTGGAATCAAGATAGCGTTAGGAGGCAAGACTGATCAAGACCAAGAGCCAAAGAATAGATCACATCTAGCAAATGATAGCTAATCTGAGTTGCAATTAGGAGTATCATCCAGGTTCAAGCCTAGATGTTAGGAATGCACACAAAACAATATATTATTCATCATACTAATGACATATACCTTTTTTTCCTCTCTTTCGGCATCAAGGAGGTCTGAGTCCAGTGGTGAGCCAGAGGCAGGGTTGTCGGCTCCATCAGAGCAGGAGGTGGAGGAGCAAACCCCTGCCCCGCAGGAAGAGGAGACAAGCGGAGCCGAGGAGGAGGATGTAACAGGGCTGCTGGGGTCACCATACAGCCCTTCGGCCACACTGCTGGGATTCGACCCCACTATCCTCCTCCTCCAGAGACTAGGCATATTGCCAGGGCCCTCCCACTGGAGTGAGGACCCAAACCAGCCACCACCTCCTCCCCCCACAGCAGTCGCTGGACTGGCCACCACTACTGGGACCAACCGGACCAACGCACATTCAGCAACACCCTCCAGCTGGCCCCTGACCCTCCCCACTCACACACCCCCACCTCCTCACCAGGCCACCCCTCCATCCCCAACATCAGGCCACGCTGCGCAGATGGAGATGCTGTCCCTCGTGCGTCAGCAAGTGGGCTGTCTTCAGGGGATCCAATCATGCGGAATTAAAGCCCAGCCTGGCAAGGACCAATAGGTAGGAGAGTAGGCATCATCTAATGACTGAGTCCTACCTGGCCAGGCTGCTTAGGATTGCGGATTGAGGTGCACCAGAGCGCATTCCAGGGAGTCACCACACAGGCCATGGGATGCGCTCTGGTCCCCAGCCCCCTCCTCTTCCACCCTTGAGGCATCCCCCAGCCACTCACTGCTCCGCTCCTCCTCTCCTCCAACCATGCCTCGACCACTGCAAGTGCCGCTACCTCCTGGGGGTTTTCCTCTGGAGGTCTTGTCTTTTTTTTTTGTTTTTTTTTGTTTTAGGTACAATTCAGGCCCATGAAGGAATCATCTGCATCTGCAAGCATTGTGAAGGAAAAGTAATTAGGTGTAAGGTTTTCATAGTACCTCTCAGGTAGACATTCAGGCATAGAGACATTAGTAGGTGTGCTGCAGTCCATAGGGTCACAGAGAGTCGGTCACAGCTGAGGGACTGAACCACCATATGGGGAATGTTCACCTGGTACTCTATATATGCCATGTGGTGGTGTAATTTGGCAACTAATTGTTGAAATGTTTGTAAGATGATCTATGTCTTTTTAGGGTCCACACTAGAGTCTCTGTGAGTGTGAAAGGGTTAATATGTCAGCCATTTGCATGTATTTGTGTTGCAATTTAATGAGGTGGTGTGTCTTTAATAGCTTTTAGCATGTTGCAGCATGGCTTTTCATATTGGCATATGCATGACTATTACAACCTATGAGGAAAAATTGTATTACATTTTTTGCCATATTTGATATTTGGGAGTTGTTGTGCATGTAATTGCAATGCCTTCCAATGCTTCCCCATATTTTAAAGTGCATTGGTGTCTTTAGATTGTCATTTACAAACTAGTGTGTAAACCCTTTGCGGGTCCTATTTAAAACCGGTAAGCTTTGGGCCGCCATTTGGCGTTTGCGAGCTTGATTGCAGTTGCAGTGTTGAGGGATTTTTGCAATTGAATAGCTATGTGCGATTTTCACGATTGGAAGTCTTGCGGCCTTAAAAGATCACAAGCTTCGGGAGGCTGTAAGTTACGAGTTTGACCATCGACATTTTTTCAATGCCATAACTCGTAACCCATTTGGAGTTCGCAAGAAGAAGACAATTGAATAGCAAATTAACTTGCAACCTCACTTACGGGCTACCGGATCGGCCGGAAGCTCAATTGAATGAGGCTCTATGTTAGCCATGGAATCTTACTTGTAGACCAGTAATGTGGAAACCAAGAAGCCTCTCACCTGAAGCCCAGTGTCTAAAATCTCTCATAAGATTTCAAAACCCAATTTTACAGAATCCTTTCAATGCTTCCACAAAACCTTCCACAGAGTATAACAATTTGGTCAAGAACATTGAGCACCAGGGTTTCAGTTCTGATACCTCCAAGAGTTCTCCAACACTTCACACCTTCGTACATATGACTAAAAAAAGAAGAGCTAAAATGCAGAAACTTTAGTTAAGGAAATCTTTCAATCTGACAAATGTAAAAATAAAAAAATAGGAATTATGGTAATAAAGGATTACATTTACAATTGTCAACAAGTGCAATAATTTAGATTTTTTTTGTCGATTTGAATTAAATTCTGACAAAAATAAATATAAAAATACAATGTTATACAATGGAAAAATGGAAAAATGATCTCCCCTTATCAAAACACAGTTTTAAGTATTTCCTTTGAGCAAGTGACATGGGAACAATACAAACTTAAAAGGTGGCGCTATAGTGAAAAGTAAAGATTTAGAGTTGCATTTGATAATATATTCAAATATTACTGCAGCCTCTTTGCTCTACTAATGACCTTCTTCTTTCCTCCTCTCTCATCACCCCCTCTCACTCTCGCCTTCAGGTCTTTTCTCGAGCTGCCCCTATTCTCTGGAACTCCTTGCCTTGATCCACCAGACTATTCTCCTGTCTCAAATCCTTCAAAACCCTCACTAAAAACATACTTGTTTAAAGAAGCATGTCACTTGCCGCCTTAACGTGAACAATGCATTTTTCACCCTCCTGTACCACACCCCAAACCTTTTGATTGTATGTCTGCAAGTTTTCAATTTTGCAATGTGCTTTGGGGAAAGCACTATGGAAACTGGATTCTAAGCTCAAAGACAGGGCCCTCCATTGTTTGTAATGTGTTAATATTGTTTTGCCTTGATCACAATGCATGTATAGCAGTACAGAATATTTTGGCATGTTACAAATAAACAATAATACTAATAATAATAATCCTCCCTAGTTTGTGTGGTTATTGGAATGCCTTCGTCCAGACTTGTATTTTATGTTAAAGCATCCATAACATAGAAATAAAGATTTGATGGAATATAAAGACCTATCCTCAAAATATATGTGTGAAAAGCTTGGCATAACAGCCTTGTGCATATACAAGCATGCCTACATTGTTTACTGTGTCTGCCTATCCAACAGTGAAGAGATAGAGGGTATCAAAAAGCTATTTACTATCTTGTGTTTCAGTTTTCACTATTTAGTGTGGACTAGTTTCCTGGAACCTAGAATAAATCCTGGTGGGAAAGGTAGCCATTGTATTAATACTGTTAGTGCCCTTCCTAATTCCTGGCAAGTATGAACACTGTGCCAATCAGAAGACATGAAGCACAGAACCAGTGGAGGCTGGTGACTTTCCCAGTTGGTGGGGCGGAAGACAGAGACCTGGCCCCTCCCCTTACATTGACTCCAACCCCAACAGTATAAACCTCTCCCCTTCACAAAATATTATCTGTATAGACCCTGCCCAGTGACATAGACTCTACCCACAAAAGTGATCCCATTGAGAGAGACAGGATAGAGAGGGGGGGGGGGGGGGGGGGTAGGAGAGAGGAGGAAAGAGAGAGAATGATAGAGAGGGAAAGAAAGGGATAGAGAGAGAGAGAGAGAGAGAGGGATAGAGAGAGAGGGATATATAGAAGGAGAGGAATAGAGAGGTGGAAGGGATAGAGAGAGAGGAAAGGATAGAGAGAGAGGGAGATAGAAAGTTAGAGAGATTGATTCTATGCTTCTTCTATACTTCTCTCTCCCTCTCTATACATTTTTCCTTCTACCCCTCTCCCCCTCCCTCTCTACCCCCCCCCCCCCCTCCCATCCCCATACTTCTCTATCCCTCCTTCTCTCTCTCAGCCTAAGTCAGGTATTTTACGACTGAGCCAATAATGATACAAGCAGATACAATGATGGCAGCAAACATACTGAGAAAGAGTAAAACTGCATAAAAAAATAATTTATGAAATGAGCAAATAGATTAATTAAACAAACAGAGACAAAACAACATGTGGGAGGAACATCTTTCACCTACAGAAAGATAGGGTGATAATTCACCAACAACAGACCAGAACAAGAAAGTTGCACCCCAAGTTGGTTCTGCATGATTCAGTACTGTTTTGTTTCTCCCTCCATTTTAAACATAATTTAAATAGCATGTGGGAGAAGCATTTCAAACCTCCCATATGCTATTTAGACTATCTTTAAAAAAAAAATACCTATCTCAATAATCTTTTAACCACCTTAGCGGTAATCCCGAATGTGGCTCAGGGTTAATCGGGGTTACACACTTCCTCCTATCTCCCCCTCCCCCCATCCTCCTGTGTTAGTCTCTCATTCTTCCACTGCAGCCTGTCTTCAGGCAGTGTTCGGGAGTTCAGAGTGACGTGACACGCACATTATGTCAATAGCTCCCGGCCACAGCCAGCAGATGTTCCCCAGGGGAAAGATAAGAGAATAACACAGGAGGATGGGGGAAGGAGTGGGAAGGGGGCGAGGGGAGAATGGGGAAGAAGGGGGTAAGGAGGAGAAAGGAGGGGGAAGGGAGAGAATGGCGGAAGGGGAAGGAAGTCGGGGGAAGGGGGAGGAAGGGAGGGGAAGGGGGAGGAAGGGGGAGGAAGGAGGGGAAAGGAGGGGTGGGGAAGGAAGGAGGGGGCAGGGGAGGAGAAGGGAGAGGGGGAAGGGAAGGATAAGTGTGAGAGATAAGGGGAGGAGAGGGGGGAATTGTGTGCTGCAGGGGATGGGGGTAGGGGACACTACACTACAGAAATGTTTTAAATGTAGTGGCAGGGGAGTGGAACAAGGCAGTCTGGCAATGTCAGTATCCCCGCTTTAACACTCGGAGTACTGTCATGGCCAGACCGCCAGGAGGGTTAAGTACTCAAAATACTCAAAGGTCAGGAAAGAAAGACATTTGAAATTAAAATGATTATGCTCTTTAACACTAATAACTCCGGCCTTAATATAAATATGGAATTTTTATCTCATTACCAAACTTTCTTGTAACCACTAACATTCGTGATTATAGATATTTATATATATTTTCTCTGCTTTCTTTCTGTGTTTGGTTACAGCTTTATAGTTTCTTAAGGTGTGAAACTATTTACAACCCCAATGTATTTACTCTGGTCTGCACTCATACATACTTACTTGCACAGTTGACTGAACAGAACATTATTTGTGAATCCTGGAATTTATTGCTTCATTTGGGAATCTTTAATTAGTATTGCCTCTGACTTGACAAAGAGAGGTCCGCTCTTGAAAGCTCGTCATGAAAACTATGAATATGTTTGTCCAATAAAAAAGTTATCACTATATACTGAAATACTCTGATTGTTCATCTAGATTACTGGACATTGACGGCTACCTCATTCTTTATACAGTGTCTTTCAAAAGTATTCACTCCCCTTGACGTTTAACCTATTTTGTTACATTACAGCCTTAAGTTCAATGTTTTCTTAATGTGAATTGTATGTGATGGATCAGAACACAATAGTCTAAGTTGGTGAAGTGAAATGAGAAAAATATATACATAAAACTATTTTTTAGAAATAGAAAACAGAAAATTGTCATGTGCGTATGTATTCACCCCCTTTGTTATGAAACGTATAAAAAACTCTGGTGCAACCAATTACCTTCAGAAGTCACATAATTAGTGAAATGATGTCCACCTGTGTGCAATCTAAGTGTCACATGATCTGTCATTAAATATACACACCTTTTGTGAAAGGCCCCAGAGGCTGCAGAACCTAAGCAAGAGGCACCCCTAACCAAAAACTGCCATGAAGACCAAGGAACTCTCCAAACAAGTAAGGGACAATGTGGTTGAGAAGTACAAGTCAGAGTTAGGTTATAAAAAAATATCCAAATCTTTGATGATCCCCAGGAGCACTATTAAATCTATCATAACCAAATGGAAAGAACATGGCACAACAGCAAACCTGCCAAGAGACAGCCGCCCACCAAAACTCACGGACCGGGAAAGGAGGGTATTAATCAGAGAGGCAGCAAAGAGACCTAAGGTAACCCTGGAGGAGCTGCAGAGTTCCACAGTAGATACTGGAGTATTTGTACATATACGCTCCATAGAGTTGGGCTTTATGGCAGAGTGGCCAGAAGAAAGACATTATTTTCATAAAAAAACAAAATGGCACATTTTGAGTTTGCAAAAAGGCATGTGAGAGACTCCCAAAATGTATGGAGGGAGGTGCTCTGGTTTGATGAGAGTAAAATTTAACTTTTCGGCCATCAAAGAAAACGCTATGTCTGGCACAAACCCAACACATCACATCCAAAGAACACCATCCGCACAGTGAAACATCATGGTGGCAGCATCATACTGTGAGGATGTTTTTCAGCAACTGGTCAGAGTTGAGGGAAAGATGGATGGTGCTAAATACAGGGATAATCTTGAATAAAACCTGTACCACTCAAATCACCTGTGCGTGATTTGAGGCTAGGATGGAGGTTCACCTTCCAGAAGGACAATGACCCCAAACACACTGCTAAAGCAACACTTGAGTGATTTAAGGGGAAAATGAAAATGTGTTGTAATGGTCTAGTCAAAGACAAGACCTCAATCCAATAGAAAATCTGTGGTCAGACTTAAAGATTGCTGTTCACAAGCGCAAACCATCCAACTTGAAGGAGCTGGAGAAGTGTTGCAAGGAGGAATGGGCAAAAATCTTAGTGGTAAGATGTGGCAAGCTCATAGAGAGTTATCCAAAGCGACTTGATATTAACTTTTTCTGTTATTTTGTCCTATTTATTGTTTGCTTCACAATAAAAAAAAACATCTTTAAAGTTGTGGGCATGTTCTGTAAATTAAATTATGCAAATCCTCAAACAATCCATGTTAATTCCAGGTTGTGGGGCAACAAAACACGAAAAATACCAAGTGGGGTTAATACTTTTGCAAGGCACTGTATATATACTAGCGAATTGACCGGCAAAAAATAACAGGCATAAAAGTGTAAGCCAGGGAATGCTGTTTGCCACACAATGTGAGGTTTTTGCTTCGCTGAGCACCTTCAGCTCATTGCGAACCTTTCCACCCGCCTACTGTACGGGCCGTTCATTGCAGGGTTCATTAACCTGCAAGTTTTGTGCTTGGGAATGGCATGTGTCTCTTTCCAGCATCTCCGCCCTGTCCCTTCCCTGTGTGTTTCTCCTCTATGTGTCTGCTGAATGTTTGTATGGCGCACACTGACCGGTGTTGGTTTTATTTTCAAAGTCTTGCGTGCCTGGCATTGTATTGTCTTTGGCATTGTGTATTTTCTAAGTCCGGCGTTTTGGGCACTGTGTATTGTCCGGCGTGCCTGGCGTTGTTCGTGTAAGGCTTACTGTCATTGGCATTGTGTATTTTCTATGTCCCGCGTCCCTTGCTTTGCTCAGCCTCGTTTTCATTCAGTTTCAGATTTTTTTTAGTTTTTCATCCGCCATTTTTTTCTTGCTTAGCCGATTTTTGAGTGACGAAACACAGCTAATTTGGCTCAAATTTGCTTGCAACCTTACTCCTAGGCGTCCTGGCCCTCCCACTGTGCTGTGTGTGAGTGTGTTTTATATTATTTTTAATTATTTTTCTTTTTTTTTTTTTAACCCCTTGCAGCCTAAGTCCAGTGTGCCTCAACTGCTCGCCTTACTTCGCGAGGCACGCAGGAGCACCTTTGGTGCTCATTTCAGCCTAAGTCCTGTGTGCTTTAAGCTTGGAAGGTTTCACACACACACCCATATATATATATATATACACACACACAATCATATATATATATATATATATATATATATATACTAGCAACTTGCCCGTCACTTATGGCGAGGCAATAACATTTAAAGCCATGGCAATGTAAAGCTTCATTGCGAGCCTCTCCCCTTGTGTCCTTCAAGTTTCGTGCTTTGCAACGATCATCTTCGGCATTCATTGCAAAGACAGATATATAAGTACAGTGTTAAATATACAATTTTTTAGTGCAGTTTAAATTCAAAAGAAAAACTAAGTCAGGGGTGCTCATCAGGGAACGAAAAAACCTTAATAGGTGAGTTCTATGGCCATGATACGCCACTCTGAGAGCAACCTCTTTTAGCTCATTTGTGCCCTTCACAGGGAGAAATATCCTGTAGTATATCAGTCTGGTCCCACTCAAAAGAGTGACCCAGCCCCAAAATACCAGGCAATTCTACCCTGAACAGGAGAAACAGCAAACACCAGACTCGTTTCGGCCTTTATGGGCCTTGTCAGTGAGGTGTAGCTGAACTCCCTAAGGCACAGTGAGCAAGGGGTCCACGTCTGGAGGCCCCTATTACCCTTAGGGAGACTATACCCTAAGGGCAATTTGCATAAACAGAAAAACTAAGTCAGAGGTGCTCATCAGAGAATGAACCAACCTTAATAGGTGAGTTCCTTGGCCATGATACGTCACTCTGAGAGCAACCTCTTTTAGCTCACTTGTGCCCTTCATAGGGAGAAATATCCTGTAGTATATCAGTCTGGTCCCACTCAAAAGAGTGACCCAGCCCTGAAATACCAGGCAATTCTACCCTGAACAGGAGAAACAGCAAACCCCAGACGTGTTTCAGCCTTTATGGGCCTCGTCAGTGAGGTGCAGCTGAACTCCCTAACGCACAGTGAGCAAGGGGTCCACGTCTGGAGGGACCTATTACCCTTAGGGAGACTAAACCCTAAGGGTAATTTGCATAAACAGAAAAACTAAGTCAGAGGTGCTCATCAGAGAATGAACCAACCTTAATAGGTGAGTTCTATGGCCATGATACGCCACTCTGAGAGCAAACTCTTTTAGCTCACTTGTGCCCTTCACAGGGAGAAATATCCTGTAGTATATCAGTCTGGTCCCACTCAAAAGAGTGACCCAGCCCTGAAATACCAGGCAATTATACCCTGAACAGAAGAAACAGCAAACCCCAGACGCGTTTCGGCCTTTATGGGCCTCGTCAGTGAGGTGCAGCTGAACTCCCTAACGCACAGTGAGCAAGGGGTCCATGTCTGGAGGGACCTATTACCCTTAGGGAGACTAAACCCTAAGGGTAATTTGCATAAACAGAAAAACTAAGTCAGAGGTGCTCATCAGAGAATGAACCAACCTTAATAGGTGAGTTCTATGGCCATGATACGCCACTCTGAGAGCAACCTCTTTTAGCTCACTTGTGCCCTTCACAGGGAGAAATATCCTGTAGTATATCAGTCTGGTCCCACTCAAAAGAGTGACCCAGCCCCGAAATACCAGGCAATTCTACCCTGAACAGGAGAAACAGCAAACCCCAGACGCGTTTCGGCCTTTATGGGCCTCGTCAGTGAGGTGCAGCTGAACTCCCTAACGCACAGTGAGCAAGGGGTCCACATCTGGAGTCTCCTATTACCCTTAGGGGAGCATAATAAAGTGATTTAAATATGTAACTGCTTTTAGAGTCCTATCGCTGGCAGCCAATGAGCAGTAATCCAGATATATAAATGCAGTGTAAAAAGTAAAAAAATTGAGTTCAGTGGAAATTATACATTTTTATTTTCAAATTAATGTACGTTAATAATTAATTAGGAATGAATAAATGTATTAGGAAGTGTGAAGCATTAATGTATTCATAAAGTAACGGCAGTGTAAAATATGCTATTTAGCATTTTCTTATATTTTATATATTTTTTTTTTAATAATAATAATGAATTAATTACTTAATAAATTAATATACTTTACCAATTTCTTTTGATTTTCCTGCAGCATACAATGTACAGTTGGACTGTTGTTGCTCTGATGAGAAAGTGTCAGTAACGTGCCAAGTGTGCAGTATAAATAGGCTGCGTGCGCAAGGCCAAACCGTTTGTTTAGTCGGGTAAAGCGACATTTTAGATTCAGAATTTTATTAGTTGCAAGTTAGTGTTGTAAAATGGCGGCGATTGTCTATGTGTTACGCGGCTTGCGAGCATTTTCCGTCCTTTCTAATAGTTTATTTTGTACCTCATACGTTCCTGGGTAAAAGTTGTACGCGGCTCGCAGTGTTTTGCGCGGATCGGGGTCGTGTAGCCTCTTTTAAAAAAATTTCGCCCGCCAGTTTTTTTCTTGCTTAGCCAATTTTCGAGTGCTGAAACTCGGCAAATTCGGCTGAAATTTGTGTGCAACCTCACTCCCAGACGTCCTGGCTGTCCCTCCGTGCTGTGTGTGAGTGTGCGTGTTTCAATGCCTCAACTGCTAGCCTCGCTTTGCGAGGCTCGCAGGCGCTCATCGCCTAAGTCTTCCGAGTTTCAATGCCTCAACTGCTCACCTCACTAAGTGTTTCAAACTTCGAAGACTTCTGTGCGTCAACTGCTCACCTCGCTACGCGAGGCTCGCCAACACGAAGACGAATCACAGTTTGATATATGTGATATATATATACAAATATATATATATATATATATATATATATATATATATATATATATACATATATACACACATTATATATATCTTGCACATACAATAAGAGATCTCCCCCAAAAGTAAATCTACTCTCTCCTTATTAATACATATGGACATAAGGAGAGACTAAGACACAGGACCCCTTCTGGATTGCTACCTTGTCGTGGTGAAGGGGCTTGTTACCTCAATGAAGCTGTGAGCTATATCATGAAGGGTCACCCAAGGTGGATAGGTCAATTCAGAGAGGTCAGACAGAATGCAGTCCACTGGAGTAGGAACTGGCAACCCACTCCAGTATATTTGCCATGAAAACCACATGGATAAGTACAAACAGAAACACAGATGTACCTGGTATGCTGCATCCATGTGGTCACTGAGAGTCACACACGACTGTAGGATAGAACAAAAACAACAAGACACAGAGAGGGATATGGACTCACCTGAGCTCCTCAGCTGCTTCTGTCTGGTATAAGCAGGGGTGGTGACAGACAGGTCACAAGCTTGGTAAGTGGAGCAGGGTAGTCAGAATCAATAAGACCATCAGAGTATTGACAAAGCTGAATCATGCACTGTGAGCCGGGAGTTGTTTTTTTCAATAAACTTTATTGAAATTTTCAGGATTGCACCAATGTATTCACTTCCGGGGGGACTGTAAGAGGTGCTGTCCCTGCAGTATCCGGGACTTTTTCCTCCCAGCCATTCTGATTGGGTGATGCTGTGTTTGACAGACAGGCTCAGTCCTAAAGGTTAGAGCACAAGTCGAACAAAGACAGCTTTTTGCTCACATGTACCCTGATCTGTAGTACTAGACAAGTCTCCAGCTGAGGGCTAGATGTGATAAGTCAGTGTGCACAAATGGCTTTGTGATTTAAAGTGACAGCAGCAGGGTATTAAAAAAATAGAATATTGAATATGATAAAAAAATGTTTTATTTTTTATTATATAAATTATACAATTAAATAAGTAATGAGGGGATTAAGTGAGTGCATTCATTTTGGGAGGGGGTTGACCGTTTGCCCCTATGCACCATCCACCCCTGCACAAAAACCATGTAATTAAAAAAGAATACAAAGAGTAGTAAAATGCTAGCCCATATCACACATCTACAGCTGAGTAGTTACATTTATTGAGTTATCTTAAAATGAAAAGGAAGTGTTCTAGATTTTAATATGTATATAATACACCTGTGTATCTATTTACTTTTGTGTACTTGGTTTTATTAAGAAGTGCTTAAAAGCTCTGTTTTTACTGCCTACAATCAAACAAATATTACCTGCTTGGGTCAACTCTGTAGTACGTACAGAGCAGTGTTTAATACTAACCAATCAGTGATCATCTCTTAGCAACATGCTGCTGAGATGCGGTCCCTGATAGTCTAGGCCACTACACTGCATATGCAGTCCTACTGAATGTCTACATACACTGCAGTGGGCAGACCCAAACAGGGACTAATTGACTTTAGGCAGTAATAACAGAGCTTAGCCAACTTCTTAATAAAGTACACAAAAGTAAATAGATGCACATGTACATTATACATCAGGTGAAATACAGAAAACTTCCATATCCCTTCAAGACACAAAAATGGTCAATGATGAAGAAATACTCCTTTTTACTTTTTGACTGGCTATGGACATTTGTATAATCATGTGATAGCTTTTTTATAAGGTGGAAAGTCAACATTTTTTCTCACTTATTTTAAAAGCAGAGACACATTTTAGCATTTTATAGTATGAGTAAATCTCATCCCACATACTTGCCTTAACCCCTACGTTGAAGGTTAATACGTAGTTAGAAGGACCACAAAACAATAGTTGAGCCAAAATCAACATAACTAAGTAAGAAAATGATTCATAAGCTGCTTGTGGTATTTTTTTTACCTCAGAGATTTGGAATAATAATTACCAAGGTTACATGAAATACTTTCCTTGTTATATGTGACACTCTCCAACTCTTCCCTGGAAACTGTAGATAAAACATCATATGCATCTGGGTTGGGATTTGGAAATTATTAATCCAGATTTACAGTTGTTTCTGAACATTCCACATGAGAGTCATATAAGGTACAACATATATACAGTATAATAAGACAGAGTAGAATATAGTTATCTATTTATAAAATAATGTGCAAGTGACAGTAGATGAAGAAATACTTTGGAAAAAATGAGTACTATATTTTCACTCCCTTTGTGCTGGCTGCATCAACTAGTTTTAGAATTGGTTCAGTGTAGGTACATAGCATTTAAAGTAAAATGCATCAACAAACTCTGACACACTCTGCTGAACTTCTCTACAGTAAAAGTTCATATTATTTAAAAAAAAAACAGTAAAGAAACTCTGGCACCTTACCATTATACTTATTACTGGGCAAGTTAGAATTTTTAGAAGTACAAGAAAAATTTGTACTTAATAGGCATTACTGAAACATGGTGGGATGAATCTCATCACTGGACAGTTAATTTGGATGGTTATAACTTATTAAAGGAAAAATAGGGGTAATGGAAAAAGAGGATGAGGTATTTGTCTGTATGTTAAGCTTGGTTTTAAACCGGTAGTCAGAGAAAATATTTATAGTGTAACTAGCGACAACATCGAATCTTTGTGGGTTGAGTTATATAGTGGAGGAGCTAATTCTAAATGCATATTGTTAGGTGTATGCTATAAACCCCCAAATATAATTGAAAGTAAGGAACTGCAATTACTGTTACAGATTGTAAATGGAGCTAAGCATGGGCAAGTTCTACTAATGGGACTTTAATTACCCTGAAATAAACTGGATAAATGAGACCAGCAGGTTCTTGAGTACACTCAGGGATCATTATCTGGCCCGGGTAATACAAGAACCCACTAGAAATGGGGCCATCTTGGATTTAGTCATCACAAGTAATATAGAAATAATATCAAATGTTAAAAAAGGGAAACCCTTGGGGAACAGTGATCACAACACAGTATAATTTGAGATTGAATACAAAAAAACAGAGTTGTAAGGGGCCAACAAAACGCAAAATTTTAAAAGGGCTAACTTTAATGGGCTAAGGGCAGAAATACAACATATAGACTGTGATAAAGAAATCACAGGGAAAAATACTGAAAATAAATGGTCAACATTCAAATCTTTACTAAATATGCATACACATCAGAATGTACCCTGTGGAAATAAAATTAATAGGAGTAAATCGCATCCCATGTGACTTAACAATGACTAAAACATAATGATAGGGATAAAAAACATGTATTTAAATTATACAAGAAGGAAGGAACAGAGGCAGCTTTATGTGACTATAAGGAAATCAACAAGGTTTCCAAAAGGGCTATTAGACGGGCTAAAATAGCAAATTAGAAGTCAGTTGCAAAGGAAAGAAAGACTAACCTTAAAATATTTTTTAAATATATTAATGGAAAGAAGGTGAGGAAAAAGCTATAGGAACATTACAATGTGATACAGGCCATCTGATAATTAGTGACCAGGAAAAGGCAGATGAGCTAAATAGGTTCTTTTCTTCAGTATATACAACAAAATGGGGCTACACTGCCATCACTAAATAATTGGTTAATGCAGGAAGAAATCCAAAAGAGATTTGAGAAAATAAATGTTAATAAAGCCCCAGGTCCTGATAGATTACATCCAAGGTTACAGAGGGAACTGAGTTCTGTAATAGCCAAACTATTATATCTATTTTTTCAAGACTCACTCACCACAGTCTCGCTACCAGATGACTGGAGAAAAGCAGAGGTGATACCTATATTTAAGAAGGGAGCAAGAGCAGATCCAGGAAATTATAGACCAGTGAGCCTCACATTTGTAGTAGGAAAGCTTTTAGAAGGGTTAATACGCGACAGTTGACAAGAATATGCCTATTTGAACAAGATCATAAGTAGCAATCAACACGGATTTATGAAGGATAGGTCATGTCAGACCAATCTAATTAGTTTCTATGAGGAGGTTAGTAGGAACTTGGATCAGGGCAACTCAGTGGATGCAGTCTTTTTGGATTTTGCAAAGGCTTTTGATACAGTGCCACATGGAAGACTTTTGAGCAAACTAAGGGTTACAGGAATTGCAGTAAATATCTGCTCATGGATCGAGAGTTCGCTAAAAGACAGGAAGCAAAGGGTTGTTGTAAATGGAACATACTTCGATTGGACTTATGTGGTAAGTGGGGTTCCTCAAGGTTCAGTTTTAGGTCCTCTCCTTTTTAACATATTTATTAATTAAATCGAAGTAGGACTCGAAAGTAGTGTTTCCATTTTTGCTGATGACACTAAGGTAAGTAAGGTAATTAAATCAGATAATGTTGTACTTTCCCTACAAAGGGATTTGCATAAATTAAAGAAATGGGCGGCTAAATGGCAGATGTGATTTAATACAAATAAATGTAAGGTTATGCAATTGGTAAGGAAAAATAGCCATGCAATTTATAATCTTAATGGAGCAAATCTAGGGGTATCAGATATTGAAAGGGATTTGGGAGTACTTGTGGACAACCACCTAGGTAGCAGTGCTTAATACCATGCAGCAGCTGCAAAGGCAAGTAAAATATTAGCATGTATTAAGAAGCATATAGAAGCAAGGGAAGGAAATATAATTCTGTCACTGTATAAATCCCTAGTACGCTCTCATTTGGAATATGGAGTACACGTTTGGGCACCACTTCATAAAAAGGACATTTTAGAGCTGGAAATATACAGAGAAGGGCAGCAAAACTAATAAGGGGGAATGAGCGGCTAAGTTATGAAGAAAGACTAACCGAATTAAACTTATTTTCCCTATTAAAAAAATGGCGTATACAAGGGCATATGATTACCTTATTTAAATACATCCAGGGTCAATATAAGGCTTTGTCAAGTGAACTTTTTGTACCAAGAGATTTTCACCTGACAGGAGGACATCCCTTGTGGTTAGAGAAAAAAAGATTTCACCTTAAAGAAAGAAAAGGGTTCTTCGCAGTTAGGGTGGTTAAACTGTGGAATTCTCTACCAAAGAAGGAGGTGATAGCGAATTTGATAGATAACTTTAAAAAAGGGGTTAGATATATTTTTGAATAAAGAGGGCATTCAAGGTTATCCTAAATAACTAGCAAAGGAATATTGATCCAGGGAGAAATTTGATCGCCAGTCTCAGGGGTCAGGAAGGAATTTAGCTTTTTTTTCCCGAATGAGACAAGTGGCAAAGTTTCAATGTTTTTTTTTTTCTGTTTGCCTTCCTCGCGAACAATTAACAATTTTTAAGAAATAGTCCACATATTAGAAGGATCAGAAGAAGACTAGCAGTCTTTATTCAACCTCAAATATTATGTAACTATGTGACTATTTATTTGCAAAGCTTCAGAGTTTTCTGTAGCACTATTTACAAGGGTACGGCGTGTGCAATAAATTAATTATAAATGTAGTTAACTACATATTGTAGTAGCCATTTGATACTAAAATTAACCGTTCCTGAAATATTCACCATTGGTTGTGTTGCATTATTATGCAAATGAATGTCTCTTGATTTCTAATTAGCTGATTTGACATGTTAATAAGTAACACAGTCTGATATTTCGGGGAGCAAATGATTGTCCTCGCGCGGAGTTGCTAATTTTTCTGCATTTTGTAGAGTTCTGTCCTATTTAGAATAAGGTGAGTAGTACATTTCTGGGTCTTTTTGTTTGTTTGTTTTAATTAAGGTCAACACATGTATTCATAAATGCACCTTTCTTAAATTGGTAAGTATTTAGGAATTTGTGTGAGTTTCCTTATATTCTATCTACTATACCTTGGCACGGTGCAGATCATTACACAAATGTGATTTCACCATGCCTTTAAATGATTTGTGTCTGGACTATGTAACAATTCTTACACCTCATTACTATATTTTTATTTCTGGCTTTGAAGCACTAAGTAGGAGGGCAAGTCCTAAAATAGTACTGTTAAAGGCAAAACAATTAGGAAGCAGATTTGTTTCTGCAATTGTGGTAACTCAAAGCTGTAAATAAATTCCTATTCATTTCAGTAGTACACTTTAATGGACAGTTATTCTATTGAAGAAATATATTGAAGAAAAAGTAATAAGCACATTTGTAAAATAAATTTGTATGACTGTAATTCATTAAACCTCTGCAGATTTGCATTACTTGCAAACTGGAATTAACCTAACCAAAATATATTTGTGGAAAATCATATAGTATATGAAAAAGTATCTAGAAATGGTACTGTATGCTTATCAGAAGCAATGTTACCTCATTTTTTAGTTCAGGTTATAACACATTTTGCCCTAGATTTAACAAGAATGCCCCCCACAGTATTCACTAAGTTACTTTTCCTATTATTTTATTGATTTACACAATCCCGGCACAAACTTTCCACTCACTTTCTTTGTTTGCCATACAGTACAACTATATATTTTACATGGGCTCTAGTTAAAATATTAAGATTATGTTTTTACTATATTATATTCTGGTTTTGCCAACTGATTACTATTTTAATAGAAGATATACTGTACGTTCAAAATAAGAATCAGTCAATGCAAAATAAAATATATTAAGAAGCATAATCACTGCATTGTAATTACAAATATTGTTTTAACATTAGTTATTATTATGGGAATATACACATCATAATGTATCAGATCCCCATTGGGGGATAGCTGCTTGTGGTAGGTTTAGAAGAGAGATCATTTTTAGAGATTATCTTGATTGTGGCTAATATTCATGATAAGTTCCATAGTGTGGTGTTTCTTTTATTCTATGCTTTTTTTTGTAAGAACTACAGCAATTTTATAAAATAAATCTAAACTATAACAATTTCAATAAAGGATCATAGTTTTTGAAGTTTATCATATTTCTATGGATTAAGGGACATACAGTAATTATGTCAATGAAATGTTTTCTCCAATTTTGGTTATTTATTTATTTTTTTGTCCTATTTTATAGCACTACATTGGGTCCCTTTTTCACTGTTGTTTTTGGCAGTATAATTCTATACTGTCAAAAATAATAAAAATAATATAGGTTAGTAAGTATGATCTACATTGTACTCCTTGTCTCCTTTCTTTTAAATGTTGTATTTTTTAACTTCAAGTTTTTATTTTGTAAAATCCTGAAAATGTCTGCATACACAGCAGGATATCTGAGAGAATCCAGTGAAAATGTCTGACTTACTTAAAGTGCTAAAAATACTAAATTCACATGGACAGAAATGTCTAGTTACTGTGATAAAGATACAGCTGACCAGAGTCTTGGAACAACTTCTTCCACACATATCAAAGCCAAAAAATGATTAGTAATAAAAGGCTGCCTAATAGACATACACTTCTTTATCCACAGTACTATTCACAACAAATCAATCACTGGACATCATACCACTGAAAATGACTTTTAGAGCAGAATACCAATATCTTTAGTGTAGGTGCATTTATATTATAATATGTCAGCAGAAGGACTTGGCAGTTTTCCCATAGATATACACTCAACTGCTTTGTTTTTTTATAGTGGAAAATATGAACAAAATTAAACAATTAGCAATCCATCACATGGAAGTCCAAACATTCTAATATTTGTTCTTGTTTCCCCCTATTTTATAAATGAGCTACTATAAATTTGAAGCTTAACAATACTTGGTTTGATCTCATAGAGTAGTTTGGACATAAAAACAACTGGGAAGTAAAACAATGTCCAAAATCCACTCATAAATCATTTGATACTGAGACAATTTCCCAGATTCAAGAAGAAGTAAGGTCTAGGGGATATGAGGCCGCTGCCGTTCAATGCAGTGTTCAATAAGATATTTTATTATAATAAGCTCCACTAAGGACAGAGAACCTCACAAACACTTTACTATTTTTATGGTATCAAAGTGTGTATTATCTTATTCTATCTTATTTTATTTTATTAGATTTCACAGGGGGGGAATACTTTTAAGTTTAGATAACATTTGCCCAATAAGACAAAAATCAATTTAGTACCAGATATGGAGTTGGTAGAATTTGGTTAATTATAGAATGTGGGGGATAAAGGAGAGATCTGAGTAAAGTATGACACCCAGAGCAAGGGGCGGCCCGTACATAAGGACAATGGGCCATTGCTCGACATCCTAAGAATTGTATTGCATATTCATATCACATATTATAATTGTTGAACTGTGAGATGTTGTCACGCTTTGCGTTGTGCGTACCACTTAGGCGATGAGCGCCAAAGTAGCGAGGTGAGCCGTTGAGGCACTAAAACTCGCAGCACTTAGGCGATGAGCACCGAAGCCTCTCATCACCTGCAAGCCTGGCGAGGCCAGCAGTGGAAGAAATGAAACATGCTGGACTTAGAAAAAAATCCTCTCCCTCCCCTTAATTAACCCTGTCCCTCATGGGGGTCAATACAGACCCCCAAAATCCCTTAATTAACCCTGCACTCATGGGGTACAAAATGGACCCCAATAAGCCCTTAATTAACCCTGTCATTTATGGGGGTCAATACAGACCCCCATAAAACCTTAATTAACTCTGTCACTCATGGGGGTCAATACAGACCCCCATAATCCCTTAATTAACCCTGTCACTCATGGGGGGTCAATACAGAGCCCCATAATCCCTTAATTAACTCAGTCACTCATGGGGGTCAATACAGACCACGATAATCCCTTAATTAACCCTATCACTCAGGTGGGTCAATACAGAGCCCCATAATCCCTTAATTAACCCTGTCACTCATGGGGGTCAATACAGACCCCCATAATCTCTTAATTAACCCTGCCACTCATGGGGGTCAATGAAGACCCCCATAATCCCTTAATTAACCCTGTCACTCATGCGGGTCAATACAGACCCCCATAATCCCTTAATTAACCCTGTCACCTATGGGGTCAATACAGATCCCCATAAGCCACTAAATAACCCCATCAGTCCAATAGGGGTCTATATATAAATATATTAGGACACTAATGATCCCATGTAATCACATATTATAATTGTCTAACCACGAGACGTCATCACCCTTTGCTTAGAAGATGAGCGCTGCAGGCGCTCATTGCTTGCGAGCCTTGCGAAGCGAGGCGAGCCATTAACACGTAGCACTTAGCCGATGAGCGCCAAAGGCGCTCATCGCTGCGAGCTTCGCAAAGCGAGGCGAGCCGTTAACACGTAGCACTTGGGCGATGAGTGCCAAAGGCGCTCATCACCTGCACGCCTTGCGTTGCAAGGCGAGCCGTTATGCCACTACAACGCACTACAACTATCAGCACAAACACGAAGAACCAATGAAACACGCAGGACTTAGACAAAAAACACTTCCTAAACGCGGGATCGGCTTGGCGTGCAAGCGGTTGACAAACGCGGGACTTAGAAAAAAAAGGTACGCAGCGCAAAAAAATTACAAGATTAGCGGCCGGACGACGAAAACAAAAAAACAATAAAAACACACTAAATACACCCCCAAAATTTACAAAAACATCACAGACAGTACGTGACAACAGCCAGGACGTCTGGGAGTGAGGTGGAACGCAAATTTAACTCGATTTAGATTGTTTTCGCCACTCGGACAAAAATGGCTGCCTAAAAAAATTTGAACGAGTCTACACGACCATGGACCGCGCAAAACACTGCCAAACTTTCCACATCAAACTACGACATACGAAATACACTATTACAAAAACCGGGAAATGCTCACGAGCCGCATAACACATTAATAACATTACGAATATACAATGCTGCTTTACATAATAAACCAACGGCTTAACCTCGCGCACACAGCCTATCTAGAATGCACAGTTCAAACATTCATTACACTTTATAAGCAGGGCACCAGCAGTCAAAATGTATATTCTATGCAGACGGAAAATACAGACAGATTGGTAGCTCTTCAGCCTATTGCTCGCTGCATATATGAATTAGAAATAATTAAAGTATATTAATTTATTGAATAAATCATGAATTATTACTTAACTACATATACATAGAAATATATATCTCTCTTTGTCTTGACTCATGACAGTGCTCAGAGGACCAAAAGTACAAGACAGGAGAGGCTCGCAATGAGCGTCGAAGGTGCTCAATTCTGAGGCATGCAATGAGCGCCAAAGGAGCTCAGCGCAAGCGTTGCAATGAGCGCTGAAGGTCCTCACAGTATAAAACGGTTTGCATTGTCAGCATTCCCAACTTTACAGTTTTATTTACCATCATTTTTTTTTAACGGCAAGTCACTAGAAACACTATAATGGCCATGAAGGTCATCCAGGACACTCATAACACAAAGTGTAAGCACTACACTATTAACCCTAACTATACCCCATTAACCAAACCCTGGCCCTATTTAATACTAACAGTACACATTTAACCCTAACAGTACCCATCTAACCATAAATGGGCCTATTTAACCCTAACTGGGCCTATTTAACCCTAACTGCTCCAATTTAACCCCATCTAAACCTATTTAACCCAATCTCTTAAAGAGATCTGCACAGACCCTCATAAGCCTCTATTTGACCCCATCACTCCCATAAGGGTATATAAAGACCCTCATGGGGCAGTTAGAACCCTAACATTAACCCCATAAGTGCCACGAGGGCCCTACAGGACCCTCATGACACAAAGTCCAAGACCTACAGTGCACTATCCCCCCTTAATAAACCATTAAATCTAAACTATCCCCCTGTACACATACCTATTAACACCTACACTACCTACCTACCCCCTATTAAACCCCACACCCCACTAATTACAGAAAATAATAAAACCTAAGTCACAAAAAATAATAAAACCTAAGTCACAGAAAATAATAAAACCTGTCACAGAAAATGAAAAGTTACATTAAAAATAATAAAAAAGCTACATTACAAAAAATAAAAAAGTATTACACACCTGAAAAGGAAATACATACAAAATATATAAATCACATTGCAATACATACAAAATATAATACAGTAATATATACAATAAATACAGTTAAAATATATCCATATCTACATTATGTAACCCTATCTAAAATACATTAACCGTTATCTAAACACAAGACCCCCCACCTAAATACAATACCCTCTATCTAACATACATTAAACCCTATGTACGTACACACACTTATCTTTGCAGATGTCCCTTCAGATCGCCCCCCTAGGGGAAAAAAACATCCAATTAGTACATAACACTACATAGAATAAATAAATATTCTAAATATTCTAAATATTCAACTCACATTTCCAGCATTTCCCCGTCCTTCTTATTGTCTTCTCTGTCTTGGCCCCTGTTAACAATAAACATTACATTACTACAACATATACACACACAATATAAAATACAATAAACAGAATATATATTCAACTTACCTCGGCGTGATGTCCCCGTGCTCCTCTCTTCTGCCTATGGTGCGCCTTTTGAAGAATCCGCGCTCTAACAAAACAAAAAACAAAAAAAACAACAGAGCTCCGCACTCGGGGAGCTCCCCGGCACTAATGAGGCCACTAGAGCCTCTTCTGCAAGAAAAATGGCAATGGCAGCTTCTAATTGGCTGAAAAGACTACTAATCAAATTTCAGCCAATCAGAAGATGCCAAGGTGGGAGAAAATCAAATGGGATACACCCCTATATTCCATTCTGACTGGCTAATGGAACTGCCAATCTATTTTAAACCAATCAGAATACTCTATTGCCTTCAGCCAATCACAATGGTATACACCCCCATGGGATGATTGGCTGAAGTCACCTGAGCCTTCTGATTGGCTGCAGTCTGATTGACAGTGACAACAGCCAATCCAAAGGCATTATTCCCTTCAGCCAAACACAATGGGATACAACCCCATGAGGGTGTACCCCATTGTGATTGGCTGAAGGCAATAGAGTCTTCTGATTGGTTTAAAAAAGATTGACAGGTCCATTAGCCAATCAGAATGGGATATAGGGGTGTATCCCATTCTGATTGGCTCACACCTTGGCACCTTCTGATTGTCTGACATTTTATTGACAGCCTTTTCAGCCAATCAGAAGGCACCATTGGCAATTCTCTTACGGAAGAGTCTCTAGTGGCCTCATTAGTGTCGGGGAGCTCCGCGAGTAGTGAGCTCTGTTAGTTTTTTTTCTTTTGTTAGAGTGCAGATTCTTCAAGGGCCTAGCCAGGTACATTGCACGAGGTAAGTTGAATATTATGTTTATTCTATTTAGACAAAATAAAAAAACCTAAATCATAAAAAATTAAAAATGACAGAAAATAAAAAAAACATTACACATCTGAAAAGGAAAGGCATACAATATATATATATATATATATATATATATATATATATATATATATATATATATATATACATTACATTACAATACAATACAACAAAAAATACAATACCCCCCTGTATAAAATACAATAAATACTAACATACACACATCCCCTCTATCTAAAATGAAATAAATCCTATCTAACATACATACACCCCCTCTATCTAAAATAAAATAAATGCTATATACATACCCAGACCCTAAATCTAACCTAAAATACAATAATTAAGACCACTTACCTTTGCAGATCTAACTTCAGATCACTAACCTAGGAAAAAAGGAAAAAAAAATAATACACAATATTTACATATAATAAATAAACATTTTAAATATTCTAAATATTCTACTCACCTGTCATTTATTTTGCAGCGCAGCCCCTGTTAAACATTAAATTACATTAATAATAAATACATACACAGACTAAATAAAATAAACATAAAATACATTGTACTTACCTCCCCACTACGTCTTGGAAGAATCCGCACTCAAAAAAAACGGAGGTCCGACTTCTGAATCAAATTTCAGCCAATCAGAAGGCGCCAATGTGTGAGACAATCAGAATGGGATACACCTCCATATCCCATTCTCATTGGCTAATGCACCTGTCAAGCTTTTTTACACCAATCAAAATGCTTTATTGCCTTCAGACAATTTCAATGGGATACACCCCCACAATGTGATTGGCTGGAGGCATCTGTGTATTCTGATTGGCTGCAGTCTAATTGAGAATAACATGAGCCAATCAGAAGCCGCTATTCCATTCAGCCAATCACAGTGGGATATACCTCCACGCGGTAATTGGCTGAACACATCTGCGCAGCCAATCACTCCCTGGGGATGTATCCCATTGTGATTGGCTGAGGGGAATAGTGCCTTCTGATTGGCTGCTGTCACTGTCAATCACATTACAGCCAATCAGAAGACACAGATGCCTTCAGCCAATCACCATGTGGGGGTGTATCCCATTGTGATTGGCCGAAGGCAATAGAGCCTTCTGATTGATTTAAAAATAGATTGACAGGTGCATTAGCCAAATACAATGGAATATGTGGGTGTATCCCATTCTAAATTGGCTCATACCTTGGCGCCTTCTGATTGGCTGAAATTTGATTGACAGCATTTACAGCCAATCAGAAGGCGTCATTGACATTTATTCCGTAAAAGGCTCTAGAGGCCTCATTATCATCTGAGAGGTCCGCAAGTGCGGACCTCCATTCTTTTTTTTTTTTACATTGGCATGCTTGAAAGGTGAGTACAATATTTAGAATATTTAAAATGTTTCTTTATTATATCTAAATATGTTGTACTATTTTTTTTCTCTTTTTTCCTAGGTTGCTGATCTGAAAGTAAATCTGCAAAGGTAAGTGGTCTTGATTATTCTATTTTAGCTTACATTTAGGTATAGGGGGTGTATGTATCTTAGATAGGATTTATTTCATTTCAGATCGAGGGGATGTATGTATGTTAGGATCTATTGTATTTTATATAGAGGGGGAGTATGTATGTTAGATAGGATTTACTGTATTTTATATATAGGGGGTGTATGTATGTTACATAGGATTTATTGTATTTTAGATAGGGAGGTATTGTATTTATTTTATGTATTGTAATGTAATATATATATATACTAGCGACTTGCCCGTCAAAAAATGACGGCAATGTGATGTATATGTTTGTCAAGTTGTTTAGTTATTAACATATATTTTTTACACTTGTAAGTATTTTAATATGAACGTGTTTATTTTTGTAAAATGTTGATGTAATGGTTTTTTAAAATGTAATTTGTATCTGAAGAATTGTTAACTTTAATATACATTGAATGAATAGTAAAGCAAAAAGTAAAAAGCCTTTTTGAAACGTTGCGAATTTTAACATTAAGTTTAAAATATATGTAATCAATAACCTTCAAAGTATATATTTTGAAACTTTAACTGTATTTTTTATGTAAGTTTAGAAGTTGAGAAAACATTTGTATAATTTTGAACATTATAAACAGGAACATAGTGAATACATTTTGTAACCTAATTTTTTATTAAAAGTATTAACATTTGAATGTAAAAACAATTGACCTTTAAATTAATCAGTATTAACATGCAATTTCTATCACAATAATTGTTAACTTGAATATACATTGAATGTAGAGGAAGGCATACAGTAAAACTCTGCTTAAAACGTACGTAATTAAAGTAATTCATTACTGAGCACATAAACTGGCGATAAACATTAATGTAGTTAGTAATCTTAAGATAACAGACAATATTTACATTGTGACTTAAAAGGTGCTTGACCTCTCAACATGCACTTTGTAATCTGTTGAATGAAATAACTTGCAAATATATTTTTTAAACTTGTAACATTAGAAACATTAACATAGTGACTTAACATTTTAAGATAATTTTTAGTAACAATGCAAGGCAAGTATTTTGTGAGGCGAATCATTCCTAAACAGTACTTTCATTAATTATGACTGAATTAAACAACCAATTGTTATGTATTTTGCAATGCTTTTAAAAAATGTTGGCATCTTGAATTTGTATCCTGCAAAGCTATAGTACTTCATAGTAGACAATGTTTTTAGTAAAAATACGTCCATCTTCTAATAAATCACCTTGACTTTCATTGTTTTCAATGTAAACTTTAATAGCCTGTGGATTTTTGCACCGTGACAACGCAACGTACAATTGACCATGTGCAAAAACTGGTTCTTCCAAGTAAATACCCACAGATTTGAAAGTTTGACCTTGTGATTTATTAATGGTCATGGCAAATGCCATAATAATGGGAAATTGTCTTCTTTGAAGTATAAAAGGGAGACTACTTTCACTTGGTGCTAAATCTATTCTTGGTATGAAAACTCTCTCTCCTTTATGGGTCCCAGTTAAAATTTCAGCATCTATAAAATGGTCCTTTAATTGTTGAACAATTAATCTTGTGCCATTGCATAGGCCTTTTTTGGGGTTCATATTTCGCAGTAACATGATAATTGCACCTTTCTTTAGCTGCAAAATATGTGGTGGCATTCCAGAAGGAGTTAAAGAGTTAATGAATTCAGTTGAAAAGTTTGCCTGACTTTCATTGTCATCAGCAAGTACAGAATCAGCACTGTGATAATTTCTTTGTGGTGCATTAATTTTTTTTAAGATTTCATTATTGAGTATTAATGCATCTTTATTTTTACACGTCAGTATAACTTGGTTGGCAAGCTCAGAATATTCTTCGTTATTTATGCTCCCTTCAAATATAGCCGATATAATATCTTGTTGACAAATCATATGAGGTGGGATCTCTACAGTGTCGTCAGGTAAATGTAGTATTTTTTCTGTTCTGCCTTCTCCAATTTTAATAAGCCAATCATTGAAATCAGTTTGGCCTTCTGATCTCATATTTTGTTGCAGTTGAAGATGGGTAAAATGTTTCCATACTGTACTTGACTTTATACATGTTTCAATAATGTCTGTTCGATTTCCATGTACAACGACAGGTAATGTTTGTCTAAAATCGCCACCCAACAAAATAACCTTTCCACCAAATGGAAAAATATTCTCCATGACTTCACGAAGCAAACGGTCAATACATTGGAGGGCATAGCATGACATCATTGTGGCCTCATCTATTATAATTAATTTACATTTCTTCAATTTCTTTGCTTGTAAGGATGTCATGCGAATATCTGACACTGAATTTTCCAAAATAGGCACTGGCAGTTTAAATCCACTATGAACAGTTCTTCCACCTTCTAATAAAAGTGCAGCAATTCCAGTAGTGGCAAACGCCATTGCTATTTGTCCTTGTGCTCGTACTGAACTCATTAATAAATTGTACAAATATGTTTTCCCTGATCCGCCAGGTCCATCAAGATAGAAATAACGCTCTGTCACCATGTCATCATCTATAGCATTTTTAATGGCATGAAATGCTTGCAATTGTAGTGTATTTAAAGTTGCAAGTCTTTCTTCTGTTCTTTCTGCTTGTAGTTGAATGTCATAGTCTTCAAAGTTAATGTCATCTATTAGACCTGGATCAGGCAAATTAAAACTTGCACAACTTAATCCATGAGTTAAAAAGACTTCTTGAATTTCCATTAAGGCTTTTAAGTGTGCAATGGGTTCATTGTATCGTCGCATAAAGTCTTCAGCCATATTACTTTTAAAAGTCTCCCACAAAGCTAATGCATTTGGAGCATTTGAGAAGATACAAATAAAAGCAAATTGTTCTCTCATCTGTCGTGGCATTTGACATTGTGCTGCTTCTTCTAAACATCTTTCCCACTCTGTATCATCAGCGAGTAAGTTTCTATTTCTTGCAGCTAAATGGAAGGATTCATATACAATGTCATTAACAGTTCTTAATTGTTCAAAACTTTGTGCTCCTGGAACATTTAAAAGTAATATCCGTAAGCAAAATCGTTCAACATCTCTTGGACTGACTGTGTAAATTCGTGGAATTATTTTATTGCCTCTGGTTTTTCTTGCTCTCCATAATCCATTCACAAAAACATAGTGATATGGAATTTCAATATATAAGTATTGTGTTGCTTGAGCATCAGTGGAATTTAATGCAAACCATGCAGTTAGTGTAGTGTGACGATCTTCACTTTGGGCCAATGCATTCATTTCATTTCCAGCATGGAAATAGACTAAATGTCGTTGTGGCAAATGTACTGCTAACCTATATACTGCATGTGATCTATCATGCATTTCAAATTTTAAAAGCCGCCACATAGCTTCTGGCGCACTAACATAGCGAGCATCTACATGAGATGCAAGTTCATCATGTACTAACTCACTACTTTCAGGGTTGTCTGCACTTTTGACGACTACAGTAGCTGCATCGTAACCTTTGTAAATATATTTGTAGACATATTTAATGGATTTGATGGAAGTGCAGGCTTCTACGTTGATGTGGGCGTTGTACTTCATGAGTAAATGTGGATTGTAGGGTACTACATATCTATTGTCCACTTTTTTTCCACGAATAATGGCACTATCTCCTTCTCTTCTTTTATAAAGTGGATATCCATCACAATTTGCATATGTTTTGTCTCTATAATCTTTTGGAAAATCTTTTGAACATTGATTATTTTCCATACATGGTGATTGTGGATTAAGGTCTCCACAGGGTCCATGAATCATGCGATGAGTAACAATCTCATATAGTCTACCATATAGTTCTGGATCTGGTAGTTCAGCAACTATGACTGCATCCACTTTGTCCGAAGTATCTAATTTATCTTTCTCTTGAAGTATTATGAGAAGATGTGCATGTGGAAGGCCTCTTTTTTGAAATTCAATGGTATATACATAAGCAAGACATTTGCCAAATAACTGATTTATAGTGAAGTCACATATTAATTCATTTAATTTTATCTTAAAAACTCTGGCTACTAAATCTGGTCGATCTGAAGCACTTTGTCCAAGAAGTAGATTTTGATTAATTTCTGGCCATTGTGGATTACATGTAAATGTCACAAATAAATCTGGTTTTCCAAATTTTGTCACAATAGCCATAGCATCATTGTATCTTTCTCTCATATTTCGAGGAGATCCTTGAAAGGAAGATGGTAAAATGATGGCTTTGCCAGCTGTCATGTCTCTGCTTGTAGCCACGTCAGCAACATAGTCCATGAGTCCACAATATTGTTCTACACGTAGTTTATCTTGTTGATATTTTATAAAGTTTAAATTATTTGCCTCAACTTGCAAATATGAATCAATAATCCATTGTTGTGTTAGTTTCCCACCACATAAAATTGGATTAAATTCATCTCTAATGGCAATTTGAGCAACTTTAAATTCAAGCATAGAAACATTATTTCGGATTCTGGCTTTAGCATTTGGGTAACTGGGAAGGGTTAATTTTGGTTGCCAACCTGCTTCTCCGTGTGGGAAAAAGATGGGATATGTCATTGGATCTAAATTTGGACTTAAGATATTAATATTAATAAATGGTTGGTCCTCATTTCTGGGATATACTCTAATGTCTCTTTGAAATGGTGGTTCTCCTTCATCATTCTGAAAGACCATTGCAACCTCATTTGATGTTGGCAAGTTATAACGACGTTTATCAGTATGTCTGTCTCTTTTAAGCACCATATTAACCTTTGGCATGGGTAATTGATGTCTTTGTGCATGAAGTAGTTGTTCATTTTCTACTTCTGCCAATTTTTTGTAAGCTTTACTGTAGGGATTGTTGTCCATAATGTTATTTAGCTCTATAAAAACACTGGGTAAGCATTTTTTATTTTCTTCCATCTGCATACGTTGGTCAACAGCTTCCATTGTATCTAGGACATATAGTTGAGCGAATTTTCTTTGCTCTCCTTCCTCTGGATGTAAATGTGAAGTCCGATGATAAATTTGTCCTTGGACTTTAAAACAGTAAGGACCATGTCCTGGTACATTAGCAGCCAATGTTGCCCCCATAGATGCAAATGATATGGCACTATTGTAGGATCTTATGTTTGTCTTAAAATTTTTGTAATTTGGAAAAGTAGGTTCAGTCATAATATTTTGTAAATAGGTTGGAAATTGTTTCCTTTGTGGAAGTTTGAACTTTCCTTTTTGACAACAACTAATAAATTGTCCATCTCGGGGTCTCTCCTGTTTAAAATAATAAGCCTCACAAAATTGACATTGAGTAGTCATGTCCCCACAACTATGAACCTCTACTGCTAAAGACTTCAGTAAAGGACAATTTGCAAAGCATATTGGATGTTGACTTTCATATTCATCAGATGAAAAGTCATGAAATGTTTCAACAACAGGTTCTAAATGTTTAGTTTTTTTCGTCGATTTTCTTGGTATATGTTGGACTTGTTTGGTTGAAATGTCCTGTAAGTTTTTAGTAAGAGTTTGTAAATGGTTTGTTTTTGTAGTTGCTTTTTTTGGTCTGTCTTGACTGGTATGTTGTAAAATGTCATCTGATGTTTTAGGAACAGTTTGTAAATGCTTTATTATTTGTTTATTTTTTTTGGTTGTATCTTTCATTTTTGCAGCTGATATTCTTTTATTTGCAAGTCTTTTGCGTTCTTTTTCTCGTCGAATTTCTTTCTCCTCCGGTGTCTGCTGGGCGGCCCATCTCTCTTGTCTTTCTCTAGTTTGACGTCTTTTCTTCTCTTCTTTGGTCTCGTTATCAGCCATATTAATCTGTAAAGGAAAAAAAATAAATGTAATTGTGTATATTTAAATTTGTAATTCCTGTTAAAGATTCTTGTGCACAATTGGTGAAATAAAAGGCAAATCATTAAAGTATCATTTATATTTAGTTAAATTTATAATTCCTGTCCTCACTGGCTAAGAATTTGGCCAATGGAATCCTGCTGTAAATAAGCATGTAACATATTTTTTTCAAATAATGGCTTTATTTATTAAAAACGTTGTTTGTGGATAGATATTTACCACTGCAAAACTTCTTTGCTAAAAAAAAAAGTGATGTGGTTATTGAGCTATGTATTGCATAGTAGCAATTTAAATAAAATAAGGGAGATAGTAAATTAATTATTTTATTTTTCTGTTGACACATATGCAACTGAAAGCAGTTTCTTTAGTTTTATACTTTAGTACTTATTATACTTTACCTTGGTTGAAGTGTGATTTAAATCCGAATGTTTGTTGGTCCTCGGTTCCAAATCGTTGTCCAATGGTGTGGTCCTCTGTTGGAAGTCCTCGTCCGATGGTGTGGTCCTGTGGCGATAGCCCTCGTCCGATGTTGTGGTCCTGTGGCGATATCCCTCGTCCGATGTTGTGGTCCGTTGGTGAAAGTCCTCGTCCGATGGTCGGGTCCTGTGTTGAAATTCCTCGTCTGCTGGTCTGGTCCTGTGTTGAAATTCCTCGTCTGCTGGTCTGGCCCAAGTCCTCGTCCGATGGTCCGGTCCTGTGGAAAAAGTCCTCGTCCGATTGTCTTCACGCAGTATCTGTTGTAATATAAAATAGAAAATGTTGTTTGAGTGAAATGTCTTTTAAATAATTTAAAAATGTATTAATTTGACTGTATTGTATGAGTTATGGTTATTTTTTTCTATCTTTGTTTTTTTTTACTTTCTGTACAATTCGACAACTTTTGTTATTCTTATTGAAGGTTCTTAGTAAGGCTTGTGGGTTGTGATATATTAAATAAGATGTGTTTATGTTATTTTTTGTACAATCCTGTTTTGTGCACACCACTTGTGGTATACTTATTTAACCTTTATTGGGATGCTTATAGTTAGTGAAACCTGAAATAATATAATTAATGTAGTTTGCTATGTGTTTGTGTTAGTTTTTGACAATCCTGTTTGGTGCGCAGCACTTGTGCAAAACTTATTTCTTCTTGATTGTACTGGTTATAGGTTGTTAAACATTAAAGAAGAATGTTAATGTAGTTTGCTATGAGTTTGTGTGATTTTTTGTACAATGCTATTAGGTGCACAACACTTTTGTTATTCTTATTTTTGCTTCTTTGTAAGGCTTATAGGTTGTTAAACATTGAATAAGAAATTCTGTTTTGTGTGTAGCAGTTTGTGTCTCATTCAATTGCGATTTGGCTAATTGAATCGTGCCCTAAATAAGCACATAGCATATTTTTTTAAATAAGTTTGTAGTCATTGAAAAACTTTATTTTTGATATCTTTTTAGTAACTAAAAACTTATTTTAAAGAAATTGTTATGTTGTAATTTAGAGCCCTATTCAATTGGGCAAATTGCAATTGAATGAGGGCCTTTGTGTGTACCATATGTTGCATAGTTTGCCCCTCATTCAATTGCATTTTTTACAATGTAATAGTACTCTAAGGCCGTAATTGAATTGCAATGTAGAAATTTGAATAGGGTTGTAAATAAGCACATCACATATATTTGCTAAAATAGAATAAGGGCCTAAAAGTGCTTATTTATGGGCCTAAAAGTGCTTATTTATAGCCATATTTAATTGTCCAAAATAGCAATTGAATGAGGGCCTTTGGTTACTGCATTTGTTATATTGTGAGCTCCTCATTCAATTGTGTTTTGCCAATGGAATAGACCTCAATATCAGCACAGACCATATTTTGTAACGTAATTTTGTATTTAGTGAACTTGTATCCAAAAGCAACGTGTTCACAAACGAAAAATTTCCTTTAAAAAATATGCTCTGTGCTTATATAGAGGCCTATTGAAATGGGTAAATCACATTTGAGTGAGGCCCTTGGCCATTAAAGATATATAGGTCCTCATTGAATTGCAATTTTGCCAATTGAAAAGGGGTCTATATAATCACATAACATATTTATTGAGCAAATTTTTTAGTTATTGAAAAACTTGATTGTGTGATGAATCCGAAAACCAAATAGCGGGGAAACGCGCGTCGGGAACAATACCAACACTGCAGGCGGCGGGGGTAAGCGCTCCCAATGTGGAGTTTAACACCTACAGATACGTCGTAGCAGTACATTCTCAACACTGATAAGGTATGAGAGCATTAGCCACTAAAAACGTTACTCACCTTATTTCTACCATGAAGGTAAGACAGTAATTACCATAATCTTCCATTGGTCCAATTAGGACATTATTAGACTATCCACCCCCCCATTTTTTGTAGACAGCAGCTTAGTGCTGTGGGTCACAACATTAAGGAGGAATTGTCCCTGCCAATTTTTCACACTTCTTGAACTAATTATACCAGAGTGTGATTAGATTAACTTCTGGGCATTTAAATACAGAGAGATTTCTCCTCTCTATCTTCCTCTTTTATTTTGAAAGCAATTACAGCAACTGTAAGCCGCCATCTGTCTTATAAACTAGACAGGTGGTGGCTATATCCGTTATCTTATGCCATTTAGCAGCTTACCCCCCCTTTACTAACAAGAGCCGGCCTGCTTAAGACATACTTTTTTAGTATATCCCTTTTTAACTATTTTTTCCATTATTTTTCTGTTTTTTCTTAATAAAGATTTATGTTTTGTATATAATTTTGTATTTTCAGTTGCTACATATTTATTAAGTAGAGTCTTCTAGTTTCCTAAGTTGTGGTGGGGATAGATTTTCCAAACCCACCTACACTAGGTACTAATTTTCAAATCAATACCCATTTTACTCTATTTTACTTAGAGAATAGTTCCGAATTTTTATTATTGGTTAGAAATTCAGTAACTAAAAAGTTCTGTATAAAAAATATGTTATGTGCTTATATAGAGCCCTATTCAATTGAGGAAGTCACAATTGAATAAGGCTCATGGTTCTTTCTTGTTTATACTTAATACTTTACCTTGATTGAAGTTTTGAATGACAGACGGTCCCCTCCTGCCAATCTTAATCCGCCGGTCTTCGTGTAGTGTCTGTTTGAAAAAGAAAGTGAAATAGTTATTTGTATATTTATAATTTTTCATCTAGCAAAGCATGGCCTTTTGAGCATGTAATGTCTTGTTGTATCTTACCTCTTCTTCTTTGTTGGTGTTCTTTAAAAGGGATTGTGCTTCACAGTGCACGGTGCAAATTGTTGAGAGACGCTATTGATGCAGAGTCTGTTTGAATATTTAAAGAAATAAAACGATTCAGCTTTATATGATCTATTGAATTGCAGTAAAGGAATGTAATTTAAATATAGTTGTGTAATTTTTTTCAATTAACCTTATTTTTTGTTGGGGGCTACACACATATGTCACATACATGAAGCACATTCCATAGTTTAATGTAATTATTTTGTGTACGTGTGACATATCAGTATACATGAGTCAAATTTAAATGGTTAAATTAACCTTATATTTTTTTTTTCCAACACACATAAATGTGTGTGTGTGAGATGTAACTATAGATGATATACATATATGTGCGTGTGACATATCAGTATACATGACATATAATGTCATTTAAATGTAGTTGTTTACTGATTTTGTTTTAAGCTAATTTTGTTGCATTGGCAATACACATAAATGTGCGTGTCACATGTCACTATACATTATACACATATACGTGCGTGTCACATGTCACTATGAAGGGGCAATACACAGAAATGTGCGTGTCACATGTCACTATACATTATACACATATACGTGCGTGTCACATGTCACTATGAAGGGGCAATACACAGAAATGTGCGTGTGAGATGTCACTATACATTATAGACATATATGTGCGTGTCAGATGTCACTATACATTATAGACATATATGTGCGTGTCATATGTCACTATACATTATAGACATATATGTGCGTGTCACATGTCAGTATACATAAACCTCTGTTTAATATTGAATTATGTTTTTTTGTTGTTTTGTTAAATGAACCGGATTTTTTTTGGAGCCTATACACATAAATGTGCCATACATGATGACTACATAAATCCTAGTTTATTTTTTTATTTGTTTGACCTGTCCTGATAATAAAATGTAATATATTATAGCTTACCTCTCAGTTGTAATTTGCACAATGTAAAGTACTAAATTAGTAAAGAATTGTCTTCTCAAGTAAAAGCAGCAGTTATCTCAGAAGTCACTCTGTTCATCACCTGAGGAGAAATGTATTTTTTTGTTTGAAATAGGCAGTATTTATAAACTTGTAGAAAGTTCTGGAAAGTGAGACCGTTAGAACGCAATACGCATGCGCTATTTGCGTTCCAGCTTACAATTTGCGTTCCATCCGCCATTTTCTGCGTATTACTGTTCAAAATGGTGTTTAATATGATTGTGATACGTTCCGCATAGTATGTGTTTCATTATTGCGAGTAAGTGTAGTATAGTTACGTCTGAAGCCTCGTTTTCGTTTTGTTCGTCGGCCATTTTTTCTCTCGCTTAGCGATGGTATTAGTGTCTAAAGTGTTTTATTTTGATTTAAATGTAGGTGTAACTTGTTTTTTTTGAGGTGCTGGCTGGTTCCTCTTGCTGTAGGTAAGCTTTTTATGTGTTTGTTGTGTGTCTTTGTTAAGTTTTAAATGTTTGTATGTCGGCGTGTTGCGTCCGATGTTTGCGAAGTCGTAATGTGTGGTAACGTGTCTTGTATGGTGTTTGCGTGTGTAGCCTCGTTTTCGTTTTATTCGTCGGCCATTTTTTGTGTCGCTTAACAAACTATTTATTGTCTAAACTCTTTTATTTTGAGTGCAATTAAGTTGTAAGTTGCATTTTTGAGGTCCTGGGTGCTTCCTGTTTGTGTAGGTAAGGTTTTTATGTATGTGCTGTGTGTATGTATTGTGTTTGTAATTTTGTAATGTTCGCGAGTTGCGTCCGAGTGTTGCGAGGCCGTAATGTGTGTGAACGTGTGTCATATGTTGTTTGCGAGTGTCGTAATGTGTGTGAACGTGTGTCGTATGTTGTTTGCGAGTGTCGTAATGTGTTGCGACGTAAACTTTTTTTTGCAAGGGTCGCAGTTGCTGCAACTGAAGACCTCGCTTTGCGAGGTCCTCAGGTGCTGGCATGGAGCGCCTGCGGCGCTCCAAGCCAGCAACTGAGGCCCTCGCTTCGCGAGGGTCCTCAGTTGCTGGCAAGGAGCGCCTGCGGCGCTCCATGCCAGCAACTGAGGCCCTCACTTCGCGAGGGTCCTCAGTTGCTGGCAAGGAGCGCCTTCGGCGCTCCATGCCAGCAACTGAGAACCAGGCACAGTGCCCTCGCTTCGCGAGGGCCGCGGGCTCGCTATGCGAGCCGCGGCCCTCGCTTCGCGAGGCCCGCGGCTTGCTGCGCGATCCGCGGCCCTCGCTACGCGAGGCCCGCGACTCGCTACGCGAGCCCCGGCCCTCGCTTCGCGATCCGCGGCCCTCGCTTCGCAGCGTTAGCAACAACTCGTACGCTCACAACTATATATGTGATATATATATATATATATATATATATATATATATATATTGTATGCCTTTCCTTTTCAGATGTGTAATGTTTTTTGATTTTTTTTCTGTAGTGTAGAGGTGTGGGGTTGTAAGTTATTTTTGTTTTCTGTATGTTTTTTTATTTTTTGTGACTTAGGTTTTTTTAATTTCTGTAATGTAGATTTTAAATTTTCTGTAACTTAGCTTTCATTACTTTTTGTGAGTTATGTTTTATTATTTTCTCTAATTAGTGGGGTGCGGGGTTTATTAGAGGGTAGATAGGTAGGGTAGGTAGGTAGTGTAGATGTTAATAGGTTAGTGTAGAGGGGGGTTTGTTTACATTTAATGGTTTATTGTTGGAGTATAGTGCAGTGTAGTGTTTGTACTTAGTGTCACGTTGGTCCTGGAGGACCCTAATAGCACTTATGGGGTTAATCGTCTTCTAACTGTCCAATGAGGGTCCTTATTTACCCTTATGGGACTAATGGAGTTAAATAGAGGCTTATGAGGGTCTGTATAGACACCCATAAGAGACAGGGTTAACATAGTGTACTGTAAACACTTTGTGTCATGAGGGTCCTGGATGACCCTCATTACACTTATAGGGATTTTACATGGGTTCATTAGTGTGCTATAGGGGTCTATATAGTTGAGCCACCCAGTACACTCACATTGTGTCACAAACAGCATAAACCAGATTTAAAATTGTATTGCCATCATTTTTTGACTTGGTTGTTGGTTGTTCCCCTACCTTCTCCCCTCTGTTCTGCAGAGCACTGTTGATGCACAGCCATTGGCCGGGACAGTGCCCCTGACCTGTGAGTCATCATTCCTGTAACTATCACTGACTTGCACAGCTCTAATGCACATGTGCAGAGGCATACAATTGCTATCCATCTGGTCGGTCCTGTCCTACAGTCCCTGCTTACTTTTATTTCTATACATTGAATAGTGCTCTCTCATCGACTGATTGAAAGAATGTGCTGTGTGACAGGCTGAGCCCTGTGGAAGACAACACAGAATGTGAAGGCAGCATGATATCATTTGAATAAGCCAATGCTTTGCTGTTTTCAAGGACAGGGGTCCATTTTAGGGGCTATTGGTATTACTTATTAGATGCTAATGGAAGAACAGGGGTCTGTATTACTTTTAACATACTAATGGGGATAGGGTTCTTGTTTGGGGGGCTATTTACATGAATTTATTACATTGTAGAAGTGGAGGCAGGGAGACCATTTTTTAATAATGGCATTCATTTATTAAATGCTGGTGGTGCAGGGAGAACCCTTGTGTGTTCTGCTTACTTTAACATTACGTGCTGGTGTTGACAGGGGGCTCCTTTTGTTTGTGCTTATATATATTTCCTCATTCATCACATGCTGGGGAGCAGGAACTTGTTTGTGTTTTAAATTAGAATACTATGCTGGAGGAGGGTATTCTGTGCCTTATATACCAGTGGAGTCTAGTGGGAGAGAGAAGCATGTTTGGGGATCTGTACAAGTGAGACAATTAACAATGCTAAATGCTTTTGATTTTTGAGACACACAAATGAGATGATGGGAAGAAATAGAAAACATCACCAAACTCATAAGAGGCTTAAAACCATGCAACGAGAGGTGCATCGACAAGGTTAAAATGCAGCATTTTCCTATTTCTAAATGACAATTTTGGTTTAGCGATAATTGGAGAAGAGGGGAAAGGTGCAATAATAAAGAAGGAAGATGGCAGGGAAATTAGTCTGTGGTGGTGTCTTCTGACTCACCAATTTAAAATGTCAGCAGCCTCCACTGACCAAGGGCCATATTAAATTCCAAGCCCGCACCTCAATCACAGACAGCGATGCTATTCAATTGTTCAAGGCTGAAATTTACGGGCCCTTAAGCCAAGACTGTAATCCATGTACTGGTGCGAAGCACTTCAGGGCGATAACATGATCAATTCAGCAAGCCTGTAACCGTATACAGGTGAAGGAGGAATCAGAATAAAACAGCTCTATATTTGAGATATCTATTTTCACACATTTGGAGGCCATCCATAAGATGTGTTAAAGACATGTTGTGACATGAGTTAAACAACATTGTTAAATACAAATATCTGCCGGTACTATTAAATACTGACACTGCTTGTGCTGAAGTAGGAGCAAGTGGTGGTGGGGGCTGCAGTCAGACACCCAGGGTCCTCCTAAATAAGAGCATTTGGGAAAATAAGTAAATTCTCATAAGTATAACGTCACGTGTTTGTATGTACAGTTTTCAATTGTGGGTTACATAGGCAATGATTATAGAGTCATCTTGATAAAATCAATATCAGCCATTCATGACGTAAGGGTCTGGGGATTGATTAATCTACATTGTCATGTTACTGATATATCCATTGTTGGCAATCAGTATATGATTCCTAACACCTTAATATTTGACATGTGCAAAGAATCAACCTTACTAAAACAAAAAAAGACGGATACTTTAAGTCAGTTTCAAAAGTTTACAGAAAAACGTACAATTTATAAGAATCACGGTGCACAAGACCACGAACAAGTAAAATCAGTGTTTTATCCCATGAGGCCATGAGGTTGACTAAAAATAAAAAAGCTAACTAACCCCTAACACTATAGAACAATGCATAGCATTTACACACATATCTGGTCAGTACACCAGAATAATTATAAACTTAAATAAAAGATTCTCTACATCTAGGGGTTGCTAGGTATAAGATAGATGGGATAGGAATAAGGTAAGGCCTAGGAAATGTGTAAGTACATTTATGATAAGATATTGATATGTATAGTATGTGAATTTAATTGTAAAACAAAGTGCCAACCTCTTAATCTCTCTAATCCAAACTCCTACTTTCTCAATCATAATAGAGATATCCTTGGCTCCATAGACCTGTGGGGTAATTTACCCAGCACTACACAGTAGTGATGTCGCGAACAGCGGACGCGAACTTCCATCAAATGTTCGCGAACGGGCGAACCGGGCGAACCGCCATAGACTTCAATGGGCAGGCGAATTTCAAAACCCACAGGGACTCTTTCTGGCCACAATAGTGATGGGAAAGTTGTTTCAAGGGGAATAACACCTGGACTGTGGCATGCCAGAGGGGGATCCATGGCAAAACTCCCACGGAAAATCACATAGTTGATGCAGAGTCTGGTTTTAAGCCATAAAGGGCATAAATCACCTAACATTCCTAAATTGTTTGGAATAACATGCTTTAAAACATCAGGTATGCTTCACAGTAACAGACCAATCTCCCCGTTTAACTCACCGCAAACAACCGCAAACAGTCCCTTTGCACAACCTCAAACTCCACATTTGCACAAGGTTGGATACCAAGATAGCCATGTCCCCGTTCCTTGTCCTCACTGATGTCATTGAAGGTCTCTTCCTCCACCCAGCCACCAAGGGTCCCCGAAAGGTGACAACAAGCCCCCTGGGACGCCTGCTGTGTTTTGTCTTCCACCTGCTCAAAGCCACCTTCCTCCTCTGACTCCTCTTCTTCAGACTCCTCTCTCTGCCTTGCCTCTGTCTGCGTTATTATAAGGTGTGTACTGTTAACTAGTACTATTCCTATCGGTTTAATCACTGTTACGTCCACTAATAGGGGACGTGTATATGGCATTGATTCTTGGAACAGGGAGATGGAAAAAGATGCTTGGCAAGACCTCCTACTTCAAATTTGGGGCACTGCGCGTGCAATCTAAGGTGCCACCAGATATGAGTGTCACTGTGCACTGGCAAAAGTTGGCAGAGTAGGCGCTGTAGGCCTCACTCACACGCCTGTAGGCAGGCAACTGATATTCAATCGATTACAGTCAAAAAAGTGTTGTTTTATGTCACTTTACACTACGGTTGCACCAGATATGACGTATCACTGTGCACTGGCAAAAGGTGGCAGAGTAGATGCAATAGGCTTCACACACACGCCTGTAGGCAGGCAATTGCTATTCAATCTATTACAGTCAAAAAAGTGTTGTTTTATTTCACTGAGCACAATATAAGCTGTTAGGTGTTAGCCTGTCACACACACACACGCTGGCAGGCAGGCATATGCAATTAGATTACACAGAAAAAAATTATAAAATAAAATAAATGATGTTCTAGCCCTAAAAAGGGCTTTTTGGGTTGCTGTCCTTGCAGCAGATATCAGATGAGTCCTTCAGGTCTGTAGTGGAAGCTAAATACACAGCCTGGCTATCTATTTCCCTATTAAATCTCCAGCAGCTACACTATCTGTCCTCTCACAACGAATGCAGCTTCAGAATGATTCTAAAATGTATGCTGTCCTTCAGATGGAAGGCTCTGGAAGGGAGTGTATGCTGCTGATTGGCTGGAATGTGTCTGCTGATTGTGAGGTGCAGGGTCAAAGTTTCCTCAATGATAAAGAATAGGGGGCGAACCGAAAAGCGCATGTGTTCGCCGTCCGATGCGAACGTGAACATGCCAAAATCGCAGCGAATAGTCCGCGGGCGAACTGTCCGCGACATCTCTACTACACAGTCAACATCTGAGCTGATAACAGGTAGCTTTACATAAACACTCCTACATTATTTGCTGACATTCTGTAGTGTGGTGTTGCTATGCAAATTAGTTAGTTCTATCGAGAGCTGCTTATGTATATCTACATACTAAAGTTACCATATGTGCTCTGCACCATAATCTAGAGAGTGAAAAATCACTTGGAAAAGTTGTTCACATTTTAAAAATTGATCAATAATTTTATTTTATATTGCCATTTTACTTATTACATGTATGACCCTTGAAGCCCTCCCACTAAAATCTGCATAACAAATAAGAATGGAGTCTGTAACTGTTAAATGTGTGTATATAATATCTGTGTTAATAAATCTGTTAGTCAAATAAAAAAAAAACAAGGCAAGAATTGATTGAACCCAAAAAGTTGGAAATAAACTCTTAGGGCCACATTCTATTGATGGTCGTAGGAGCTGCGTGGATGCAAGGGATGGCCGCAAGCTACTTAGCTATTCTTTTCCCTTCGGCCGAGGGCTCTGGCTGTCTTGCAGCCGGGACCCTGCTTTACCTTGCGGCCACCCCGCCACAGCTTACTGCAGGGAAAGTATTTGATCCCACTGGGCCGCAAGAGATTTGGCAGCATGGAACCACCCATCCCCATTTAAGTGCTACGGCCACCCCTCCGCCAACCCCGCAAAATGGACAAAAATGGCCACAGCATACTTGCACCCTGTGAAGCCCTTGGAGCAGCTCCAATTGAGCCCCCCGCTGGCTGAAAGGGGCACGATTGAGACCCCTGCAGTGTCCTAACATTATCCCTATAATGCAGGGGTCCGAACGGGACCCCTGCATGTTGCAAACATTATCCCTATAATGCAGGAGTTCCCATTGGGACCCCAGCAAAGTGCACACATTAACCCTTGCTGCAGGGGTCCGATCGAGACCCCTGCAGGCTCCCCACATTAACCCCTTCCTGCACTCATAGGATTAGCCCTTATGGGACTGATTGGGTTAAAGAGAGCCTTAAGAGGGTCTGTATGGACCCCCATAAGTGAAGGGGTTAGATGGAGACTCATGGGGGTCTGGATAGACCCCCATAAGTGATGGGGTTAGATGGAGGCTTATGGGCATCCGTATGCACCCCCATAGGTGAGGGGGTTAGGTGGAGGCTCATGGGAGTCTGTATAGACCTCCTTAAGTGATGGGGTGAGATGGAAGCTTATGGGGGTCTGTATGACCCCCATAAGTGAAGGGGTTAGATGGAGGGTTATGGGGGTCTGTATGGACCCACATAAGTGAAGGGGTTAGATGGAGGCTTATGGGGGTCTGTATGGACCCCCATAAGTGATTGGGTTAAATAGGCCCAGTTATTAGGTCCAGTTAAGGATAAATAGGGTTTAGTATGGGTTAATGGGGTATGGTTAGGGTTAAGGGGTTAATTGGATATAGTTTAAGATCCTTTCAGGACCCGTGCAGGGTGTGAAATTTAAATTTTTAATGCAGCGGGGGTCCCGATGGGACCCACGCTGCAAGGGTTAATGTGGTTAGAGTTAAGGGGTTAATGGGGTATAGTTAGGGTTAACAGTGTAGTGTAGTGCTTATTCTTTGTCATGAGAGGGCACTCATTGCACTTATGGGGTTAATCTAGCGGTTAATATATATCTATATAGACCCCCATTGGACTGCAGGGGTTAATTTTGGTCTCATGGGGGTCTATATTGACCCCCATGAGTGATGAGGTTAATTTTATGTGCCGGGGGTACTAATAATACCCCAGCATCAGTGGTTCATTTTTTTTATTTCTCGCAGTTTCTTTAAGGAGCTTTAAGGTCCTTTCAGGACCTGCGCGGGGCGTGAAATTTAAATTTTTTATGCAGCGGGGGTCCCGATGGGACCCACGCTGCAAGGGTTAATGTGGGGACCCTTCGGGGGTTCCGATGGGGACTCTGCAGCATGGGGGGGGTAATGTTAGTTGCCACGCGCGTACTTACAGTTCCCCCGTGGCTTGGGGTAATCATTAGTGTGCTGCGGCCCCTTTAAGGAGCGGCACCGGGAGATTTGAATCAAAGCCCGTACTTGGACAGGCTTGGATATATTTAGGGGTTAATAGATATTTAATGCAGCACTGTACAGCGCTGTAATTGATAGGGGACACATTGGGGGACATGATGATGACATGTAGTACACTGGCTAGCTGGCACATCTCCGCTAGCCAATACTGTCATTTGTGGCTACAAGTCCGCCTGCTTGAAAAATGGGTTACTGCCTTAGGGTCATCCAAGCCGGTGTGATTACCTCCAAGGCAGCAACTTGATCTCCAAGCCTGGCGGACTGCGGCCACAAATGACAGTATTGGCTAGTGGCGATGTGCCAGCTTTCCAATGTACTGCATGTAATCCTCATATCCCCAATGTGTCTCCTACTAATGACAGCACTGTACAGTGCTGCATTGAATTTATTTTCCACTTTTTAGTTTGGCAGGCTTGCACTCTGATCTGCGGTCTAATTCCCGCCAAGACCGCCAAAGCTAAAGGCCGATTGCATGTCTTGCGATCGGCCATACGAAGGGGTTTGCTGCAGGGCTACGAGTGGCCACAGCACCCTTGTATTGAATCACAGCTTTGCAACCATTTTACAGCCATTAATTGAATGATGCCCACATAGAATGCAATAATAGAAATCTTTTACCTGACAGTATTGTGAATAGCTAGCCTTATTCAATTAACTACTTGCAAATGCCTTGAACTCAAAATATTGGCTTTGTTTTGTTTTGTTTTATAAATGTTTATATGAATTCTATTGACTTAAGAATTCATTAGTGCCAATAAGTAATATTTGCCAAATATGTAGCAATAGTAAGAGTGATTTTAAGTGTGCATTAAATTACGAATTTCTGTAACTGAATTGTGCCCATTGTCTAGGATCTATCTAATAATAACACAAAACTTGAGTTGTATCTTATTTAAACAACATGAGTAATTCTGTATATAGCTTTCCACAGACAATCATATACTTTGTAGCAATGAGTCATAAAATAGGTGAAAACATCTTCTATTGGCACTTTTACATACATTTTTAATTACATACTTTAAATAGCTTATTTATTGTCTTGAATATGCTACTTTTTGTGCCATTCACTAGTACTACAAAACAAACAGAAAAATGAAATAATTTGTCTTTTTTACGGTACTGCCCCAGTTATTATCATTAAGACTAATTTTGTTTCTTACTCATCATTCTATGATGACCAAGATAAATAACACTCGCGCACACCCAGGCAGTTCTGAAATGAGATCTTTTCCCTGTCATACTGTACACATTAAATAGGCAGCTACATGATGCAAGCCAAATGCTTGTGTATGCCGTCATAAAAATGCATGTAGAGTGAAAACATATTGTAAATATTACCAATTGTTCAGTCCTTTCACTTAACATTATATACTTGAGTTAGTTAAAAAGGAGATTGTTATGTATTGTCTAATAGTAACAAGATGTATGGAGGATTAGTAATGATTTAGAAAAGTAACCTGAACTCTTTTGGTCTTTTATTTACTGTACTGAATTATATCTCTCTCCTCCAGGGACTGAATGTCAGACAGTTAAATAGAGCTAAGGTATCCTGTGGGCCCAAATAATAGCCATACACAAAGCACACTGCAAATAATAGCCATACACAAAGCACACTACTCCGCACATAAATTAAACATAAACTGCAAATTCTACAGGTACATTAAATGCATACAAACACATAGAGGAGGATTTACTCAATTTCACAGTGATGTACATCTCGATATTCAATATGCACTATATGCTATGAGTAAAAATTGCCTTCACAGCCTTTTACACCTCATGACAGTCATAACTTTGTAAATCTCATTCCCCATTTTTCCTCGCTCCAAGAAAGATGTAGCACAAAGTGAGTCCCAATTGAAAGATGAAGGTGCATAGCAAATTAAAAGTCCTTTTAAAAAAAAAAAATGTTTCTGAAGGCTATTTTGAGCCAGTGTAGCATGAGCGTAGGAGCGTTTAGTATGATAGATGAGTCTAGTGGAGGTGTTTATTTAGGAAAATGTATAACCTTAATATACACAGTGTTACCATAGATTAGCAAAAATATTACTTTGTGCTCAGCATTATTTCATGACAAAGATTATTAGGGGCTCTAGAAATCAAAGAAAACTGGCAGTTTATTATATCTAACTGTAATTATTTACTATGGTATGTTTAAAGTGTTCAACTGAGCAAGCTAATTTCTACATTTTTGCATCTTGCATTTTTGCACTTGTAATCCGCTACACCTGTGGCACTGAAAAATAGGTTGCCCACCAGAAATCTAGATTGGTGCAGTACAGAGGTGAAATTACTAGAAGGGCATACTGTGCAGTGCTGCATTGAATTTATTTTCCACTTTTTAGTTTGGCAGGTTTGCACTCTGATCTGCGGTCTAATTCCCGCCAAGACTGCAAAAGCTAAAGGCCAATTGCATGTCTTGCGATCGGCCATACGAAGGGGTTTGCTGCGGCCCCTTTCATTTGAATATTAACGTAGAAGTAGGGCTACGAGTGGCCACAGCACCCTTGTATTGAATCGCAGCTTTGCAACCATTTTACCGCCATTAATTGAATGAGGCCCATAGAATGCAATAATAGAAATCTTTTACCTGACAGTATTGTGAATAGCTCAACCCCCTCCTCATCCTCCCTTCTCATCCTCAACCCTCACATCATCCTACCTCCTCATCCTCTCTCCTAAACCCCCCTTCTCATCCTCTCTCCTCAACCACCTCCTCATCCTCCCTCCTCAACCCCCTCCTCATCCTCCCACCTCAACCCCTTCCTCCCTCCTCACCCCCACCTCATCCTCCCTCCTCATCACTTTACCTCTCTCTAATTACCTTCCCCTCTCCCTTTCCCCTCTCTTACCTTCCATCAGCTGCTCCTCCGCGCGTCTTCTGGCTGTGTCGGGACCCGGCATATGTTAATGACGTGACTTGCCCAAAATGTATGGAGGAAGGTGCTCTGGTCTGCTGATACTAAAATTTAACTTTTCGGGCCATCAAAGAAAACGCTATGTCTGGCGCAAACCCAACACATCACATCACCCAAAGAACACCATCCCCACAGTGAAGCATGGTGGAATCAGCATCATGCGGTGGGGATTTTTTCAGCAACCGGGAGTGGGAAACTGGTCAGAGTTGAGGAAAAGATGGATGGTGCTAAATACAGGGATATTATTGAGCAAAACCTGTACCAGTCTGTGCGTGATTTGAGGCTAGGACGGAGGTTCACCTTCCAGCAGGACAATGACCCCAAACTCACTGCTAAAGCAACACTTGAGTGGTTTAAGGGGAAACATGTAAATGTGTTGGAATGGCCTAGTCAAAGCCCAGACCTCAATCCAATAGAAAATCTGTGGTCAGACTTAAAGATTGCTGTTCACAAGCGCAAATCATCCAACTTGAAGGAGCTGGAGCAGTTTTGCAAGGAGTAATGGGCAAAAATCACAGTGGTAAGATGTGGCAAGCTCATAGAGACTTATCCAAAGCGACTTGGAGCTGTGATTTATGCAAAAGGTGGCTCTACAAAGTATTGACTTTAGGGGGGTGAATAGTTAGGCACATTGACTTTTTCTGTTATTTTGTCCTATTTGTTGTTTGCTTCACAATAAAAAAAAAAAAAGCTTCAAAGTTGTGGGCATGTTCTGTAAATTAAATGATGCAAATTCTCAAACAATCCATGTTAATTCCAGGTTGTGAGACAAGAAAACATGAAAAATGACAAGCGGGGGTGAATATGTTTGCAAGGCACTGTATTAGCTGCCTGTGATTGGCCAAAAATAATTATGTATTGTATGCTACTTTTAGCAAAGATATCCAGTTAACTAATAAAAACAACTGCTTGCAAACTCAAGAGATTTCGTAAACATCAGGGCGAGTTTGTTAATGTCTAATTTGGTATTTTTTCCATGCAAAGAAGGTGTTCTGCACTACTGATTCTCCTCTGTCAGATACATTCATAATCCAAGGATCTTAGACATGCATTTAATTAAAATCTGTTAATTTATTAATGGCAACCATATACCTCAGTTATATATTTTTACCTTTTTGTGTAGATTAGTACAAACAAGCCCACTAAATTCTGCATTAATACTATAAACCTCCAAATGAAAAAGTAGACCTGAGATATATTCAGCTACATATGGGAATAATACATTGTTGGATATACATATTGGCAGCTTGATGTAAGAGGAAGACTGGAATAAAAGAAAGCTGCAAATAAAGACTATTAATATGAGTACATAACATGTATATAACAGTTATATTGCATCACAATAACATGGCAGTATGTTTTTACAGCTTTCTTGCTTGAAACCTAAGACAAAACCTACACAGAAACAAAAAAGAAAACTTTATAAAACTTGATTAAAAATAAAAATGAATATTTTATTATCTAGACCTTCTACTGTGAGTTCAACAAAAAGGACAGGCTAAATAACTTTGAAGAACGATAACAAGGAGAGAAGAAAAGATGAAGATGAAGAGTAAAACGGAAGGAAGAAAGAGGAGAACAAATAAAGCAGGCTAGGAGAATAATTTCTTAAATTAGGCCACTATCCCTCTTATACCCCCAAATGTTTTCTTTTTTCCCTGAGCTATATGCTGTGGGTCACTGGAGAAGGAACTGGGAACCAACTCCAGTATCTCTGCCATGAATACAAAGTGGATCAGCATGGCGTGTTATGGTCCATGAGGTCACAGAGAGTTGGACATGACTGAACGACGCAAACCCACACTCACCTTTGTACTCAGGAAAAAAACAATCTAAGGGGATCTGACCTTCATGTTTCTCCAACTGATTTTTTTCTGATTAAATAAACATTCTTCTCTTTTACTGGAAGACAACATTTACACAAAATTAAACTTATAGAACAGTCCATGTCTAAAAGATGTAATGTGACAGCAGAATTATCACTATAATTGATATAATATTGACTGCAAATTTTGTCCCCAATTTTTTGCATTGAGAGTGCTTTGGCGAGCAATACATAAAAGGCCTACGGTTTTTTTCTTACTGCTTACTCTATGATTCACCTACTAAAACCATTTTATAATGTTAAACACATATTTCCTTTTGGGAAAAGTACTTTTTTCATTTGTTTTTAGGGAAATGACCTTTGGTGACTTTGAGTCTCTTTAATTAGGATTTTATGATGATTTCCTTTTATCAAACACATAACAAAACAATTCTTACGCATGAAAAGAAAAGTCAAGGGTGGTGTTTCACTTCTGGAACTATTTTAGGTTACTGTATGTCAAAGTTGAAATACTAAAGCTTTCAAGTTATTTGTCTTTTATCTAAGGTCTTCACAATTTTCAAATATCACTTAAATGCATATAAATTATAATTCATGTACAGTACATTTTTATTGCTTTTTTTATGCTATTTTTATTTGTTGGAATATGTAAACATCCAAAACTTTTTAAAGTTACATTTTTGTTTTTCTAGGTTACAGATGGGCTGAAATATGTATCAATCTTGTTTCAGTCAATCAAATTAGAGAAAATGTCAATCAGAGTTTTTGCATTCACATTCTCAATCCTGATTGGCTGAAATGATTGGCAAATACTTCAGTCAATCAGAAGCCTAGAAAATGTCAATCTGATAAGCTTTTATTCTAATAGATCAGTGTATTGCATCTTTTTTTTTTTTTGCAGTGGTGTGTTTTATTGTTGTTTTTTGCATAGGCTGACAGTCCCTGAGAGGTAACATCATAGCCATAAAAAAAAAGTTATGCAGCAATACTTGCAATAAAACCTGTGCAGGTCAATGCTTCTTATGAATAGCTCTGGAACAATGCAACTTATCCACTTGTATTTGTGACAGACTCATTCTTCGAAAGATTGAGAAAAAATAAGTTTACCGGATTTGTAAAAGTGCCATCTAGTTGTGGGAAAGGTATGAAAGATGTGGAATAGGCATGGAGGGCCACCTACCCAATCCCAGAGGGCGCACATTTTTTTGCGCTTGCCGGGCCCCCTTCAGCATCAACTCACACACAAACATATATATATTATGTGAGACAGGCTGTTACATTGAAGAAACCGGCCAAAAAATGCATTTAAAGATGAATTTACACAGGCATTCAATAAGAAAACATAATGAAGACAGTAATTGTAGCCCAGTAGGACACCATTTTAGCCAGAATGATCACTCCATCCAAAACTTAAAAGTCAAAATACTCAGAGGAAAATTTAAAAGCATCCAAGAGAGAAAAGCATTTGAAATAAAGATGATCATATTCTTCAACTCTAAAAACACAGGACTTAATATAGATTTGGGCTTTCTAACACATTATCAGAATTTCATGTGATTTTTTTTCTTCTTCTACAATAACAGACTTAGCACTCTTAGTGAGGTGTTTGTCCAACAGGAAAGATATCACTGTGGACTACAGTGCTCTGGTTTTTCATGTATATATTGATGTATATGTGTATTTAATATGTGTATATATGTTTCCTTTGCTATGTTGTGTTTATTCCCCATATCTGAATTTACCTGATGATGTCAGATGCTGTCCCAACTCTCTCTCTGCATCTGCTGTTATTATTCAAACTGAGGGTTCCATCTCATGTAGTATTGCTTGAGACTTGATAAAGGGAGGCTAAGCCTCTCGAAAGCTCGTCATTATAAATAAGACGTTTGTCCAATACAAAAGGTATCAAATTATATTGCAATACTCATTATTATTCTATATATATATATGGATTAATAATTACTAAATTACTGGATTACTGGACATTCACGGCTGCTTCACTCTTCAATATATATATATACTCACATATGTATATGTACAGTGGTAACTTGGTTCTCGTCCTTAATCCGGGATGAGTTCCAAACAGGTTGAGTTCCAAACAAGAATTTCCCATTGGAATCAATGTAAGATACAGATAGGCTGTAGTTTGGCTCTTACAGACAGAGGCTGCACACTGGACCTTACAGACACAGGCTGCACATTGTTACTTACAGGCACAGGTTGCACATTGGATCTTACATACACTGGCTGCACTTGGGCTTTTACATACACATGACACTTACAGGCACAATGGGGAGGCTGCTGGCAGGACATATTAGGTTGGGCCAGGGAAAGCAATACCCCCTCAGAGCAGGGCCTCTGTGCACTGCACCAGCTGCACAGGTTTTGCAGGTAGCAATTATTTGGATGAATGTGTATGCTGGATTAAACTATGGCAATTGAAGTATTGGGAATATACCTTTACCGGAAACTTCTATTTAGACAATTGGCAGAATGTTCATTAGGACTGATGGAAAGCAAAATTAATTTACAAGGACACACCCTCCTGAGATAGAAGCTGCAAGATGCAGTCCAATAAAGAAAATATAATCTTACAATAAAGAATAATAGCAAATTAAAGTGTAATATCTGTGTTTAGTTTTTATCTTCATAAAGAATTTTATCCATTATAAAGTTTAGTTATTCAAACATGAAAAAATTTGAACATAACGATCTTTTAAAGTGAACAGCTGTTGTTGCACAGTATTACCATAAAACACAGCATCAGGGTTAAATAAAGTTCACAATTTGAGCAAGTATTGAGCAAGTATACACATTAACTAAGCAATTTAATATATAAGTGGATGTGTTTTAAATCAACATACAACAATTTGAGTTTGCAGCAATAAAACACATGAAAAATTGAGTATTTTGACTTTTTCCAGTGTTATGACTTGGTTTTACTTCTTTGAGGATTTTATAGGATTGTGCCAGTTCTGAAAATTTAATTTCCAAATTCGGCAATACTTTTTTACTTTGCTACAACAGAGAGAAAATATTATACATTCCTTTTTCTCAGTCAAGCGAATCCAACTTATCACACTATTTTCAAGCAACAATACGAGCTTTTAATAAATACAATTTTAAACACATGCCTCTATATAAAGTGGTTAACCAAGGTTCCCATACTTCAGAACATGATTAATTTATTTTGCAAGTTTGTCCCTGATTTATTTCACACCAACTTTTCTTATGTTGTGAACAGTAGCAGTTATTTTTTTTTTTGCTATTAATGTGGTTGTGTTTTCACTAATATCTTGCATATAAAATAAGTAAGAACTCAAACTACATACAAAGTTAAATATTATATTAATATATTTTTGTATTAATTCTACACAAAGTGTAAAATTTATAGCATATCTCAATTAGATCTATTGTTTTAACTTTTTATTTTTCCCAAGTAATGGAGAAAGTGCATTACATTCTCAAGGTCAATGGCCTTTGATAAATGAGCCATAAAATGTCAAGTGCAGGATGTGAGCAGTTACAAGAGGTTAGAAACGTTCTAAACCATTGTACGCACCAAATCCATCAAACACTAAAAAAATGATATCATTCTGTATTTATATTTCCTGTCCGAGTACATTGAAGTCTTTGTTTTTCACAACAAAATCATCATTATTGAGCCAAACATAGCAAATACAGTACATGGATAGCCATAGGTAGTTAATAGCATGTTGCAAATTTTCAATATTTAAGCTGCAACTATTGAATAAATAGCACATTATCATCAGATTTATTATTGAAAGTTTATTTGCTTACCATATTGCCAGTTATTTATACATTCTAAATATGTGTGCTTCCTCCATAGCTCCAGGTTTGCATTTCTGAAAACAAAGGTATTATTATAGTTGTTGTATAGTAAAATATTAAAATCGTAAGTAGCATTTCAGAGCATGATCATGATTGCAATTGAATAGGAGCCATTGTCATTTCAAGCCTCCTAGGAGGACATTTAAAGGGCACAAAAAGGAGGACATACAAGGAGTCCTTACTATGGGCCATATTCTATTAGCTACTTGCAAATGCCTTAAATTTGGCTTCATGTTTTTTTTGATTTTATAAATGTTTATATGCATTCTATTGACTTAAGAATTCATTAGTGTCCATAAGTAATATTTACCAAATATGTAGCAATATTAAGAGTGGTTTTAAGTGTGTATACATTTACGAATTAAGCAATTGAATCGGGCCCTATGATTTCTGCGTTAAAAAGTCTTTAGAAAGCCAACCTAAGTCTGAAGACAGGACTCAAAAGTTCTCAATTTGACATTAGTAAAACAGTATATGCAGCCCACTTAATATGTTTCCCTAAATGTACATAGCTACTTCACATATATAGTTGTGAGCATGCGGGTTGTTGCTAATGCTGCGAGCTCGTAGCAAAGCGAAGGCCGCAGTTGCTTTCAAAGAGCGCCGAAGGCGCTCCTTGCCAGCAACTGCAGACTTTAGGCCCGCAAATGCGGTCCCTGTCACTTATGCTCCCCAGAGGCCCACATCACCCCAGGCGTCTGCACAGCTCCCCCTGCCCCACTGATGCTCCCCAGCGGCCCAAAGCACTCCAGGCTGCAGCGAAGCTCAGACACCTAGGCCCTCATTCAATTGCAATTTGGCCAATTGAATAGGGGTCTAAATAAGCACATAACATATTTTTTTTAAGAAGTTTTTACTTAGTAAACATCTATCCAAAAGCAAGGTTTTCACTAACTAAAAACTTATTTAAAAAAAATATCTTATGTGCTTATTTAGAGCACTATTCAATTGGCCAAATCACAATTGAATGAGGGCCCTAGCCAGCACTGCCAGGTACTCAGTGCTGCAGGAGGCAGCTCCAGGGAGTCAGGACAGTTGGGGGTACAAGGAGGAGCCTCCAATCCGGGCATGTGCTGTCTGGCCTGCGGCTGGGTTCTCCCGCAGGCCTCACTCCTCTGCAGCTCCACGCAGCTACTTCACATCTTTGCTTGCGTTGGCCTCTGAGGACAGGCCACAGGGGGCGGGGATACGATACATGAGCCACAGGCGCAAGGCTGCAATATAGAGGGGGCAGAGGATCGCGAGGCCCGCAATAAACTTACCCCCGTTGGGTGTACATGGAGGAGCCTTTCCTGGAGAGGGAACCGCAGGGCTCCGATCCAGGCGTGGGCTGGTTGGCCTGCTGCTGGGTTCTCCCCCAGGGCTCCCTCGTCGGCAGCTCCATGCAGCTGCTTCACATCTCTGCCTCAACAAGCAGACAGGACAGAGATGAGGATTGCGGGCACCGCTGCTCACCACATGGACAGCCACCTGCAGAGATCTAGTGGGAGAAGAAGCCATTTTCAAGTACAGGGTAATGGGCAGGGGAACCGAGGAGGTAACAAAGTGGGGGTCACAAGCAGGGAGAATGGAGACAGGAGGGAGAGAGGGAGACAGGATGGGGGAAGGGAGCCAGGAGAGGGGGGTGAGACACAGGAGAGGATGAAGGGGGCAAAGAGACACAGAGGAGGGAGAGGGGGGATACAGGGGAGGGAGTGGGGGAAGAGACACAGGGCAGGTAGAGGGGGAAGAGACACAGGGGAGGGAGATGGGGAAATGAAAGACAGGGGAGGGAGAGAGGAGGGAATGAGAGACAGAGGAGGGATAGAGGGTGCAAAGAGAGACAGAGGAGGGATAGAGGGGGCAAAGAGAGACAGGGGTGGGATAGATGAGGCAAAGAGAGACAGGGGAGGGATAGAGAGGGCAAAGAGAGACAGGGGAGAGAGAGAGGGAGCAAAGAGAGACAGGGGAGGGGGCAAAGAGAGACAAGGGATGGAGAGAGAGGGCAAAGAGAGACAGGAGGGGTGAGGGAAAGAGACACAGGAGGGAGAAATGTTTGGGGAAAAAATTGATCTTGCTGCCATTTTTTGATGAGCAAGTCGCTAGTAGTTAAATAGTAATTGAGGTTGAATAAAGAATTTTAGTCTATCAAGTTCAAATTTTTAGATGTCTTCTAATCATTATAATATATGGATGATTTATTACCTGTTAATAATTGTTACATTCGTTGCTTTACTATAGCTTTACTTGTAACTTATGTTATAATAGATTAACAGCCTTATTAAATTGCGATTCGGCAAATTGAATAGGGCTCTATATAAGCACACAGTATATTTTTTTTACAGAAGTTTTTAGTTAGTGAACTTCTATCCAAAAGCAAGGTCTTAATTGACTAAAAACTTCTGTAAAAAAATATGCTCTGTGCTTATATAGAGCCCTATTCAATTGGCCAAATCACAATTTAATAAGGCTGTAAGTATTTTATTGCTTTAATAGATATTACTGCTACATTAATGTAGATAATGTTACCAGGACTGTCTTGTTGGTAAATGCAGGTAATTCCTGATGTTCAGTGAACAGCCAACCAGCAGCCAATTATATATTTTCTTTAACTACTCCTCAATAAACTCAACATTTTGTTTCATTTAAATTAATACTACACTTTCCTATATCTATAAAAAGGATACTTTTCTTCAAAAAGTATGGGCTTCAATATTCATTCAGACACACTATGTATTGATCATTTGGTTCAGCCTCAGTGGGCCAAGTCAAGTCAAGTCAGTAGGCAGAATAATCGGTGTAGCAACTGGGGAGTGGGGGGAGACAAATCCCCCACCCCCAGATTTTTCAATGTCTGTATGTATGTATAAATAAGCTATTTTACAGCCTGTGTATGCTGTACAATGAGCTGTATCCCCCCCCCCCCCCCCCAGTGAGAGACAGAAGAACAACAACAACAACAAAGACAAGAAAAACACATAAAAAAAATATAAATTGTTTTGCAGGTCAATGAGTGAAATAAGTATTTGATCCTCTATCAATCAGCAAGATTGTTGGCTCCCAGGTGTCTTTTATACAGATAACAAACTGAGATTAGGAGCACTCTCTTAAAGGCAGTGCTCCTAATCTCAGCTCGTTACCTGTATAAAAGACACCTGTCCACAGAAGCAATCAATCAATCAGATTCCAAACTCTCTACCATGGCCAAGACCAAAGAGCTGTCCAAGGATGTCAGGGACAAGATTGTAGACCTACACAAGGCTGGAATGGGCTATAAGACCATCCCCAAACAGCTTGGTGAGAAAATGACAACAGTTGGTGCCATTATTCGCAAATGGAAGAAACACAAAATAACTGTCAGTCTCCCTTGGTCTGGTGCTCCATGAAAGATCTCATGTTGTGGTGTTTATGATCTCAAGGCAGCTACGCCGTGAAGGACTGAAATCCTGCAGTGCCCCCAAGGTCTTCCTGCTCAAGAAAGCACATGTATAGGCCTGTCTGTTGCCAATGAACATCTGAGTGATTCAGAGGAGAACTGGGTGAAAGTGCTGTGGTCAGATGAGACCAAAATCAAGCCATTTGGCATCAACTCACTCACCATATTTGGAGGAGGAGGATTGCTGCCTATGACCCCAAGAACACCATTCCCACTGTCAAACATGGAGGTGGAAACATTATGCTGTGGGGGTGTTTTTCTGCTAAGGGTACAGGACAACTACATCACATCAAAGGGACAATGGACGGTGACGTATACCATCAAATCTTGGGTGAGAACCTCCTTACCTCAGCAAGGACATTGAAAATGGGTCTTGGATGGGTATTACAGCATGACAATGACCCAAAACACACAGCCAAGGCAACAAAGGGTTGGCTCAAGAAGAAGCAAATTGAGGTTCTGGAGTGGCCTAGCCAGTCTCCAGACCTTAATCCCATAGAAAATCTGTGGAGGAAGATGAAGGTTCGAGTTGCCAAATATCAGCCTCAAAACCTTAATGACTTGGAGATGATCTGCAAAGAGGAGTGTGACAAAATCCTTCCTGAGATGTGTGCAAACCTGGTGGTCAACTACAAGAAACATCTGACCTCTGTGATTGCCAACAAGGGTTTAAGTACTAAGTCAAAGGGATCAAATACTTATTTCACTCATTGACCTGCAAATCAATCAAATCAAAACTTTTTTGACATGCTTTTTTCTTGTTGTTTTTTTTTGTTATTCTGTGTCTCACTGTGAAAATACACCTACCATTAAAATTATAGATTGATCATTTCTTTGTCAGTGGACAAATGTTAAAAATCAGCAGGGGATCAAAAACCTTTTCCCCTCACTATATATAGGAATGTGACACAAATGTGATGCATGTAGATGTCCCATAACTCCAACCATTGAAAACACACTGACACGGTTAGAACGGTATAACAAATCTTTATTTCATACACAGAGCACAATCAGAAAAGGTTAAGACTGAGCATTAATATCATGGGTGTGGTGTGGGGGATCCCACGAGAGCAAGAGGCTTGTGGGAACGAGGGGATACCTACAGAGAGTAATGTCATAGTCTAGAGTAAGCATGATGAATAGCACCTACCAGGGTCACATGTGGTCACTACACCACAGCAACCAGAATCTTATGAAAAAAATAATCAATTTAATTGAAGAATCCATTAATATGCATAGCACTTACAACTTGTCTAGATCTGCTCAATGAAACAGTTGATTCAACCTCTGGATTGTGTAATCCAATCCAGTTTCACACATACAGTGTCAAAATGTATGTACAGTACAGTGCTAAATACTGTAACTGTAACAATATACCAACTAACATGATTCCCATCTGCAAGCATTGCTAAATATTAGCTAGGTCTCTGGATAACCATGAATATGGGAAAATACCCATTAATACAGAGAGGACACAAAGGTCAGCAGACAGATTCACTGTTACTTACATCAGACCCAAGGATCTGTTCTCAGACTGATATTGAGGTCAGGATCACATGCTTCCCTAGTGCATATATCAATGCTGGCTGTCATTAGAATGTCATTGAATGACCTTGCAAGTCCACCGCCATAGCAGTATTAGTCTACATTTAAGCCAACAACAATCATGTCTAAGAGATCTGGCTAAATGATAGCTTTAATATTGTGGGATTTACATGTTAAGGGGTGGGCTGTCAATGAAGGAATGAGAGTCAATGTGAAAACCTTACAACTCATACATTTCCTTTACAATGCTTGCAGATGCAGAAGATGCCTTCATGGTCCTGAATTGTACCTAAAACAAAACAAACAAAGAAAAAAGAAAAAACCTACAAACTAAGGCCTTAAAATAATACAGGGACTGCAGTATCACTTCTCAACAGCATTCCTCCTGGTTTAACAGAACCCTACCTGTCCACAGAGAAGAGGATTATGGACCATATGATGGGAAGTAGCCATCTGCCTACAAAATATCACCACCATAGGCCAAGATCCAAGAATCTGTAGCCAGGCTAGATTAGGTTAATATTGTGTCTAATAGATTGTTACTGAGGAGTGCTGTTGAGCAGGCACAAACATATGCATAGCCCCTAGGTCCTCCTCTGCCTAGGCACATGGCCCAAATCCCCCATGGGTGTCCGGCGTCTCCCTGGTGGGGGTGCTGGGGGGGGGGGGGGGGGCAGGGGGAAGCAACCACCGGGAGGCAGCGGTACCTGCAGTGGTGGAGGCATGGTGGGAGGAGAGGAGGGGCCTGGCTGCAGGTAGACGGAGGATGCTTCCGGGGGGGAGGAGGCGGGGCTGGGAACCAGAGTGTATCGCATAGCTTCTGCGATGACTCCCTGGAATTTGCACTGGTCCGCCTCAATCCCGGCCAGGTACAACTTGAGTCATTAGATAGTGCCTCCTCTCCTCCCTATTGTGCCTTGCCAGGCTGCGCATTACATCCGCATGATTGGCGAAGATGACGGCCTGGATCCACCGAAGACACTCCAAATGCTGCCGCATGAGGGCCAGCATCTCCCCCTTCGCAGCATGGCCTTATGTTGAGGATGGAGGCCCCTGGGGTGTGGCCTGGTGAAGTGGTGGGGGTGTGTGTGTGGGGAGGGTCTGGGGTCCGGCTGGAGGATGTTGAAGAATGGGCTGTGGTGTGGTTGGGTCCAGTGGTGGTGGTGGCGGCTAGTCCAGTGCACTCTTGTGTTATTGTATTATGTGTAATTAATAAATGTTGGGGGATGGGATGGTGGGGTGCGTATGGCGTGTAATGCAATTATGTATAATCTGTAAATATGTGTAATCAAGGATTAAGTGTAAAATAGTAAATAGTATAATATAAATCAATAAATCCACAAATTACTGCTCTCAAAATACTCCTGCTCTCTCTCTCTCTCTCTTTCTCTCTCAAAAACCTCCCAACTCTGGGACCTGCATGCTACTTCGAAGGAAAATACAACACGGTCAACGCATGGCAGGTGGAACGCAAATTTATAATCTCCCTCTGTCAATCATCTGCGACTAGACCACTTTCCATTGACTGAGAGGCCTGTGTCACACTACATAACACCACAATTGGATAGTAACGGCCGACCGCAGCTCGGCCAGCCCCTTAACAGCTTGCGTGCGTGGAAAGGGTTTGCAGGCTTGCGTCTATGGCTCATAGCTTGCAGCATGTTTGAATATAATAGCTCTGTAACACAGCAGAGTTTCAAGCCAGCAGGCTTTGTGGGTGTGCCGTTGCCGCTACGGGCTTGGAATTTAATGGGGCTGTTGGTTTTGTAAGCGTCCTGTGGGTGTGCAAAGCTGGATTTTACTCTCCTGTTTATATCTTTGTAAGTACATTGAACTTATCTATATAACACATATTTTTCTGATAATCACTGCCTGTTTCTTACCAAACATTTGAAACCCAGGAAGCGTAAATATACCTTTAACAGAATAAAATCTATTGTCAATAAGAGAATGTGGAATCCATTACTATTTTTGCCTAAGCAATATGAATTTGCAAGCTTTCACAGTAATTCAAAATTATGCATATAGATTAGCTAAAAGTAAATACAGATTTTATATAACAAACTAAATGTTGTCAAAAAGTTAGCCAGTGCTAATTGGAAACAACATTGTGATTGTTAAAATTTGAACAGTCTGTTGATTATCAGACATTAATCTCTGGATTCCACAGATATAGGATAATGTAAATTATATTGTCTGTTATTTATTTGAAGTACAACATCTATAATAACTACTCCATTATCATGCTTTGTTTTCTATGCCCAAATTAACAAGACATGGCGTATTGAGCAAACACAGGCCTCCCTAAGTTATCTTTTCCCAAGTGTTAAACTAACATGTGTTACAGTCTAATGGCCCATGCCAATGTTATTATTAATAGTACTTACATGTAAACTATGTTTATGCCTTACTCGTTCCATAAAGACAATCAGTGGTGGACATCTCAGCAGCTACTGTAGCTGTATCTTCTGGCATGGTTTAAAATGATAAAACGGATTAAACGTCAATCCCTAACAAACATTGTTCAAATATTTTCAGGAAACAATGCACTTAGATTTGTTTACAATCGTGACTACAGTTTAATTTGGCAGTGCAGAGACATTCTACAGGTTTTGTTCCACTTACGTTGACTGTGAGGGAGTATTTTCTCCTTCACAATTAGAGGAAATCTCATTTGTTAGATTAAGAGTTTTAATGTTATCTCCTTAAGCATTTAGTAAAGATAAATTACCAAACATTGATTCAATGGAAAAAAAATCACTTGCCCTTTTGCTACCTTGTAGGGTTAAATGAAGGTGACTGATCTCTTTAAAAGTCAGATATGGAAGTTTAAAAATGAAATCAACTTTTCACTTGGCTTGTTTGCTAAAATGTTATATATGAAAATAAACTGATCCTACTGAATGATACAAAGGCTTGTTCCACTCATTTGGTAGGCCTTGGAGACTTAGGGCCCGATTTAATTGCCCAATTCGTAGATTTATACACACTTAAAATCACTTTTAATATTGCTACATATTCGGCAAATATTACTTATTGGCACTAATGAATTCTTAGGTCAATAGAATGCATATAAACATTTATAAAAAAAACACCCAAAGCCAAATGTATGAGTTCAAGGCATTTGCAAGTAGCTAATTGACTAAGGCTATGTCTGAAGATCTCTGTTAAACTTTAAAGAGTGTTTTCATACATTAGCAAACTGGAAAGGACTATCTAAGTAAATCTAGCTTTTTCACTAGTATTTCTCATACTTCAGTGTTTATTGACTTATTGCTGGCTGTTTTTTTCTTTATAAAACTGTAACAATACATTCAGCATCTTTTCATTGCTATTAAAATAATATATATATATATAATATATATATAATTTATACACATAGGGCCCTATTCTGTTGTCCAATTCATAATTGTATACACACTTAAAACTGCTCTTAATATTGCCACAGATTCTTTTAGCTACTCGCAATCCAATTACGAGTTCCCCACCCTAAGTATTTTTAACTTAAAGGGACATATGTATCTCTTAATGTTTGTGTACTTTATTTTATTAAGAAGGGTTTATAGGCTTTGTGTTTTCAGCCAAAAATCTTACGAATGATCCTAACTGGTTTTTCCCCTCTTCAGCTCATGAAGACTTTATACAGGGGTTGTATTATCTCATAGTATCCAATCAGCGGCAATATTCTGCAACATGTTACTTGAGAGAGGTCACTGACAGGCTTGTCAGTGACCTCTCTCAAGTAGCATGTTGCACTTCACAGTCTGTGTATTCATGGGCTGACCAAAATAGGCAAAAATGGTATTGTTTGGGGATGAAAAAACAGAGTTTATATGAATATCTATAATAAAATAAATTACATAAAAATAAAACTTCCATGTAGCATGTGTCTGGGTGGGGGCATGTCAGTGACTCATGTAAACACAGACTAGGATAATCGTACTAGAAAAAACAGATACATGAGCAACCCAGGTCTTTCTTTTTCCAATTTGAGGTATATCATCTTCTGTATTGCTTACCCTGAGCTAAAAAAATATGCAAAAGGGGTTAAATATATTACAGAAGGGGGATCACAAGGATGATATGTTGTGATTTTCTGTAAACAGGCTCTACTAAGAAATATTTCCTTTTAAAGCACCAAATTATATTAATATACAACAAACATCTGCAAACATATTGAACAAGTTTAAACAGAAACCTGATCACATCAGAAATGTGATAATAAAAATAGCTATTTGTTTATAAAGTGATGAATAAGGAATTCTTCATGATTTAAATATGTTTAATATGCGGAATCTGTTGGCGCGTTATAAATAAAGGATAATAATAATAATAACTTGGATGGACTGCCAGAGGTATTTTCTAATAACAAGAGGTGATGAATATACACCTATGAGTAGCATAGTGTGAATTCAATGTATTTTACAGAGAGGAGTGTTGTATATTTAATATGGGTTCATGGTTTGTTTTTACTAGAATTTTGCAAAATAGGAAATGAAAGATGTCAAAGATGTAAAATTATGTGTTATAAGGTCTATAAAGTGAGCTTATAAAGAACAAACATCGGCAAGTAAAACTATTAATCGCAATAAATGTTTTTATGTTGAATGATTAAAAGGATTTAAAAATGGGCAAATATTTTTTTTTTGTTTCTAAACCATTTTTCTCATTAATAAGTTTAGTTTTTTTAAATGTAAAATAAGAAAATAAATAAATATAAATATATAAACACAGCTTTCAATTTTTTTACTTATGTAAACAATTTTTCTTTACTGTAGAATTTAATTTTTACTATGGAGTTGATTCTGCCCTCTACTTTCTCAGCACAGTTATTGTGAACTAACGGTTATTCCAATAGCCATTTTAGGGTCTGGGTGGCTTGTTTTCACACGCGTAAATGGCAAATATAGAAGAAAATCCTTTGCGTACCAGGTATGACTCGCAAAGGGGTTAAACAGTTGATTGTAGCACTGTAAATGCAAATAAAAAATCAATACTGCACTATAAAAGACAGGGAAAGCAGTGAAAGACAATAGAATTAATTGCACAACAGTCTTAAGCTCGCAAATCTGCAATCAGATTTTTTTTTTTTTACGTTTCATGTCATTTCATGTTATATCTATCTTGGTAATCAAGGAGTTAATAGATATAAGTCCACCCACATGGACTGTAACATTTTCTTCATTCATTTTTTTTATTTTGTACATTGCTCGATTGCGAGTCTGATGCTAATTGATTGTGTGTTTTTCTGACGTCATGATGACGATCTGATTTACTATTAGCTGTTTCTAAATCGGCAATTTGAAATGCTACTTACGATTGCATGGTTTACGGTTTAGGCTTTCGGCCAGGTAGCTGATCAGTTAAATCACTCTGTAACTGTTGCAAATTTCAATTAAATGGAGGCCTATGTACAGTATACTACTTTAGGCTTGTATTTTATTCAGTCTTAAAGTAATGTATTATTCACACTGGGGTATATTTATCAAACTGGATCTCAAGTGGGGATTAGCAGGCATCAATGTGCATAATCTTGATTACTGGCGTTAAACAAAGTGAAAACATAATATACAGAACGTCCTATGTTTTCTGTGTAATCAAGTGCGTATTAACTCTGTTTATAGCCCTATAGAAATCAGAGGAAGTGGTGAAGGGGCTTGTGTACCTCAATGAATCTGTGAACTATAATATGTAGGGTCATCCAAGATGGGAAGGTCATAGCTGAGGGGTGCGGTCCACTGGAGAAGGAACTGGCAACCCCCCACTCCAGTATCTTCAATATCTTTGACATGAAAACCTTAAGGATTAGCACAACCAAACACAACATGTGCCTGGCATACTGTGGTCCATAGGGTCACGGAGAGTCGGAACTAAAAACAACAAGACACAACAAATTATTTGATTATTTTGGATAAATAGACATTTAAACATTGCTTAATAAATCTTTCATTTATTACATCTTATTACATCTAATCTCACTATTGTTAGTAATTCAAAATTTAATGACACAAAAGAAGCAATCTAAACTAAATATGTTGAGTAATTTCACTCTTATATATGTACTTTATAAAAATCACCTCTCATATATAGGGGAGATTATTTTAATGTGATGTTTTATTTCAGAGACATGAACATTTGAAATGTTAAGTGACTAGGAAGTTAAACACAGCTCTGAGGTGTCCATTGAGATGTGATATTAAAATAGTAACAATAAATCCCAGATCTATGTACTAGAGAAAACAAACATAAAGAGCATTATATCATGTGCTAGGGTTTTTCCATTTTGATTAGAAAAATATTTTTTTTTTTTATTGTGCATCATTGATACCTAGTCCTAGTCCAAACAGTTACGTTTTTTAAAAGAAATGAGGATATACCATTAATGATTTAATGAAATTGGGATGAAGAGATATGGTAGTGCATTGACAGCAGTTGGTAAGGGGTTATCAGCTGAGGGGCATGTTATGAAATGGATGAAAGACCATGACAGAATAGTGTGCAAATTAAATTCTTAGAGTGTTTTTGATAATTTCTAGTTCTCTGCTGCAGCTGCAGTATCCTGTGCTGCTGCTTCTGTCTGGCTGGAGTTCTACCTGTGCCCAGCAATGTTGCTACTATTTCTGTCTAGAAAGGGTTCTGTCTCTACCTTCTGCTCTACTCTGTTCCAGCTATCACCTCCACCTGTGTGCTCGTTCCTTCTTTCAGCTCAGTCCTGCTTCTGCTTCTGGGCCCCTGTTTCCAGTTTATGCTGCTTGCCTTAATGTCTTCCTCATCTATTTGCCAGGAACTGAGATTACTGTTTTTTTGAGGGCCAACTCATCAATAGGCCCTTTAGTTCCTCCTCACTCTCAACCATCAGAGTAGTATCATCTGTGTGTCTGAGGATGTTGATATTTCTGCCAGCAATATGAATTCTTGCTTTGCATTCCTTCAGTCCTGCCTTATGCATGATATACTTTTCATACAGATTGAAGAAATAAGGTGACAATATAAAATCTGGTTGTACGTCTTTGCGGATCTTGGACCATTTGGTTATTCTTTGTTAGGTTCTGACCGTTGGCTTCTTGATTCACATAAGATTCCTGAGGTAGAAAATGAAATGGTCTAGTACCCCCATCTCTTTAAGAAGTTGCCACATTTTGTTGTGCACCTCACAGCCAGGGCTTTAGAATAGTCTATGAAGTAAAGGTAAATGTTTTTCTGGAACTCTCTTGCTTTCTTTATTATCCATTATTATCTATTATTGGAAGTTTGATTTCCTGTGCCTCTGAGAAATCTGGCTTGCATATCTGGTAGTTCTCTGTCCATATTTTGCTGTAGTCGAGCTTGCGGGATCTTAAGCAATACCTTGCTAGCATGTGAAATAATTGAAGCATGCTTTGATACTGCTTTTTTTGGGATTGGGATGTAGACTGATATTCTCCAGTGTACTAGCCACTGTTGAGTTTCCCAAATTTGTCTGTATAATGCAAGCAATACCCTCACAGTATGTTCTAGTAGGATTTTGATCAGTTCAACTAGGAATCCATCAACTCCATCAGCCTTTGTATCAGCTTCCTAGGGCCCATCTCACTTTACACTCCAAAATGTCTGGCTCCGGCTCATTGGACAAACTATTGAGATTATCAATGCTGTTAAGATCCTTTTTGATCTTCTATCTATTCCTGCCATCGCTTCTTTATCTGATTTGCTTCTGTTAAGTCCTTGCCATTTTTATATTTTATCTTGTCCAATTTGGCATGAAAGGTTCTTTTGAGATCTCCAATGTGCTGGGGATCTCTTGATTTTCTCATTATGTTATCTTCTTCTATCGCTTTACATTGCTCATTATAGAATGTCTCTTTGTATCTTGTTGCTATCCTCTAGGCTACTGAATTCACTTGGATAAATCTCAACTACCTTTATTTTCATTCTTTCCTCGGCTACTTTCAAAGCTTCATCAGACAGCCTGTTTGCCTTCTTTTTTTCAGGGATATTCTTTGTTCCTGTATTCTGGACAATGTCACAAACTTCTGTCTAAAGTTCTTTATGCATTTTATCTATCATGTCTAGTCTCTGAAATCTATTCTTTAGCTCGACTGCATATTCACTGGGGATATTATTTATTTCATATCTGAGCACTGCTTTGGTTATGAGGGCTACTCCATTTTTCCTGCAGGATTCTTGACCACAGCAGAAGATCTGATGGTTGACTGACACAAAGTGTCCCATTCCAGTTAATTTCAGGTCACTATTTCCAGGATACCAATGTTTAATATTTTCATGTTTGACCACATACTGTTTGCCTTGGTTAATAGTTCTAATGTTCTTGTGTTCCTATGCTGAATTGTTATTTGCAGCAGTTAACTTTCCTTTCCCTCCAGAAATATCTGCATCAGGGCATTCTCCGGAGTTTGGTCCAACCACATAATTAGATCTGGTGCTACTTGTACTCACCCCTTCTGACCAGAGGGGCTCATCTTCCGGTACCATGTCATTATGGTTGTGCTTATCCATATGTTGAGCTTGGCAAAGATACTGGTGTAGGTTGCTGCGATTTGTCTGACCCCCTATGCTATGACCTGCCAATTTAGGGTGACCCTATGTGGTATGACTCATAGCTTAATTGAAGTAAACAAGCCCCTTCGACACAAGAAGGAAGTGATCCGAAACAGGAAGGTGGCAAAGAAAATAAAATGGGGGAAAAATACATAAGGTTTTAGTATTCTGACTTATTTTAATATCTTTCCAAATGCCAAAACATTATTGTAACTCTTCCAGTGTTTATTACTTATATTTAAATGCAGAAGTGCATACAGTATATATTAACCAAGATAAAATATATGTGTGTACTATTAAAATATTTTCACTAACAATACTCTGCCAAAATATAATGTACTGAAAGGTACCAGAATGCCAGATGAGATATTTTATAGATGACATAAACTTTGGCCTATTATATTGGAATCATTAAAGGGAAATTGTTTTTCATGAAGAAATCATTATAACCTTGTGTCATCAATAAATATGATAAATATTTAGATTCACTGCATTTTATCAGTTTCTACAGTTTCTACATTCTTGTAGAGTCTCTGTAGATACCATAATCTGACACATTGTAATGTGTGCCCAGGTGTAGATATATAACTCTATTCCTCCATATATGGAAAGCCTATAGACAGATGAAACAATTTCCACAGACATCTGAGATTATTGCCTGAATTTTTCAGACAAAAAGGCTACAAATAAAGAACCATTTATAAAGAACCAATCTGCTCTGAAAAATACACATAACAAAAACACACAGGGAAATCAACTACTAGTGTACCACTATTAGTCACATACTGCGCTGCTGTTTCTACTTTTCCCTAGAGGAAATATGTAAAATTATGAGAGATTGACAATCATTACTATCTTTCACTGAACCATATATTCCCTAACCCACCTATCATTGCATTCAGACACCCACCAAACCTCAAGCAGAAGCTAGTCCACAGCAAACTAACCCATGAACAAGAGCAGAATATGGTACCAAACCTAGTATGTGTGCACATGTGTATACATGTATGTGTGTAGCAGTGGCGGCTGGTGACTTTCCAACTTGGTGGGGCGGAAAACAAAGACATGGCCCCTCCCCTTACATTGACTCCGCCCAACAGTATAAGCCCCTCCCCTTCGTAACATGTACCCACAACATGTATAGACCCTCCCTAGTGACACAGTCTCCACCCACAAAAGTTATCCCATAGAGAAAGAAAGAGATAGAGAGGGTGGTAGTGAGAGAGGTGGATAGAGAGTTAAAGAGAGTGATAGAGAGAGAGAGAGGGATAGAGAGAGAGAGAGGGATAGAGAGAGATAGAGGGATAGAGAGAGAGAGAGAGAGAGAGAGGAAGGGATTGAGAGAGAGGAAGGGATATATAGAGAGGGAGGGTGGGATAGAGAGGGAGGAGGGGATAGATAGACAGGGAGATAGAAAGTTAGAGAGATAGTTTATATGCCTCTTCTTCTATCCCTCTCTCTCCCTCTCTATCCATCTCTCCTTCTATCCCTTTCCTTCCTCAATACCCCCCCCCCCCCCCCACACCCACCTCTCTATCTATCACTCTGAGCCTAGGTCAGGTATTTTACGACTGAGCCAATAATGATACAAGCAGATACCATGATAGGAGCACATATACTGAGAGAGTAAAACTGCATAAATAAATAATTTGTTAAATGAGCAAATAGATTAATTAAACAAACAAACTAAACAACAAATTGGAGGAACATCTTGCACCTATAGAAGGACAGGTTGATACACCAACAACAGACCACAACCAGAAAGTTGCACTCCAAGTTGGTTCTGCATGACTCAGTACTGTTTTGTTTCTCCCTCCATTTGAAACATTATTATCTATAAAAAATAAATTTGAATAAATCTATGTGTTTGTAAAAATTATAAAAAAAAAAAAATATTTATTCAGTTTATATGCTGCCTTTACATAATTAATATGAAGTTGCAAAAAAACATATTTGAGTGGTTAATTAGCATATATTTCCAATTCTGCTCCTTTACACACACACGCACACACATATATATATATATATATATATATATATATATATACACACACATATAAATATATATATATATATATATACACACACACACATATATATATACATACACACACACATATATATATAAATATATATATATAAACACACACACACATTATATAAATCTTACACATGCAATAAGGGATCTCCCCCAAAAGTAAGAATACCCTCTCCTTATAAATACATATGACATAGAGAGAGAGACTAAAACACAGGATCGCTACCTTGTCATGGTGATGGGGCTTGTTACTTCAATGAACCTGTGAGCTATATCACGAAGGGACACCCAAGATGGGCAGGTCATTTCAGAGAGGTCAGACAAAATGCAGTGCACTGGAGTAGGAACTAGCAACCCACTCCAGTATCTTTGCCATGAAAACCATATGGATAAGCACAACTAGAAACACAGACAGATGTACCTGGTGTGCTGCATCCATGTGGTCCCTGAGAGTCAGACACAACTGAAGGACAGAACAGCAACAGCAAGACACAGAGAGGGATATGGATTAACCTGAGTTCTGCAGCTGCTTCTGTCTGGTATAGGCCGGGGTGGTGACGGACAGGTCACAAGCTTGGTGTGTGGAGCAGAGTAGTTAGAATCAATAAGACCACCAGAGAATTGAGAAAACTGAAGCTTTACATGCAGCTCCCTCTATCTGCATGCACTGTAAGCTGGGAGTTGTTTTTTTTTTCTTTCAATAAACTTTATTGAGATTGCACCAATGTATTCAATTCCGGGGGAACTGTGAGAGCTGCAGGACTTTTCCCTCCTGGCCATTCTGATTGGATGATGCTACGTTTGACAGACAGGTTCAGCTCTATCTGTTATAGCACAGTTTGGGCATAGACCAAAAAAGTTTAGGCATAGACCCAAACAGTGAAGGCAAGTCACCAGCACGGGGCTAGATGTGATAAGCCAGCACAGAGTGTTTTGAAATTTAAAGTGACAGCAGCAGATTTAAAAAAAAACTGAATATTGAACATGATAAAAAAAATGTTTATTACATAAATTATACAATTAAGTAAGTGATGTGGGTGATTAAGTCAGTGCATTCATTTTGGGAGGACGGTTGTCCATTTGCCCCTATGCACCATATATTATTTAAAGAAGAAAAAAAGACACCTGAAAAACTATTCAGTAACCCCATAGAGGCATAATAACTTGTACTTGTAATCAATGTAGTATCCTTTAAACACCATATAGACGATTAAAAAATCAAATTTATTGGTGCATAGTTAAAAGAAAACACAACAATTAAAAATTCAAGTATGTACAGCTGCCACCTCAGATGTATACAATTAAAAATAGCTTAATAAACATAATAATTACATTGTTAATTAATTATAAGTAGATTGAGTATGGTTCAGATTATTGGCACAGCAAATATTAAATTGTCAAGTAATAGTACATAAATATAAGTTTATATATATATATATATATATATATATATATATATATATATATATATATATATATATATATATATTGAGATAAAGTGATGATTGCTATTAAATATAAATAGTTAACTATCAGAGAAAGTGCAAAAATATTTTTATATTACCGTATTGGTCCCAATATAAGCCTTAAAGTTGGAGAGAGAGTCTCCAAGTGACTCTCTCCTAATTAGTACTGTAGCTTCTTTTGCAGGTTACAGGCCTTACAGGATGTTAGAAACATTAAAACCATAAATCGCTATTCAATTGCTACAATACCGCAGTCTCAATCAGGCAAATTGGCACTCTTAACTCGGAATCGCGCAAATCAGCAGTAATTTTACGTTTGTGAATAGCAGCCGCACAAGAAACTCGCAGGCTCGCAAATTGGCAGTCATTTTTTTTACGGACGAGAATATGAGCCACACCTGTAACTCGCAAACTCAAAAATCTGAAAAAAGGTGCGGCTTATATTTGGACCAATACAGTATTAAAGCAGTATATAATAATGTAATTCTATCTATCATCACATATATAGTTGTGAGCATACAAGCCGTTGCCCACGCTTGGGGGCTCGCTACGTGTAGCAAGGGCCTCGGTTGCTGGCAAGGAGCGCCGAAGGTGCTCCTTGCCAGCAACTGAGACCCTCGCAAACTTTATGTCGCAACGCAAACAACACGACACACCAACTACGACCCTCGCAAAACTTTACCTCGCAACGCAAACAACATACGAGACACGTTAACACACATTACGACCTCGCAACACTCGGATGCAACTCGCGAACATTACAAAATTCAAAACACAATAAATACACACCACACATACATAAAAAGCTTACCTACAGCAAGAGGGAGCATCCAGGACCTAAAAAAAGCAACTTACACCTTAATTTCACTCAAAATAAAAGAGTTTAGATACTAAAAAATTCGCTAAGCGAGAGAAAAAATGGCCGCCGAACAAAACGAAAACGAGGCTACAAACGCAAACAACGCGTTAGCACACATTGCGACCTCGCAAAAATCGTCCGCAACTTGCGAACATGAAAAAATTTAAAACACAATAAATACACACAACACATACATAAAAAGCTTACCTACAGCAAGAGGGAGCATCCAGGACCTCAAAAAAGCAAGTTACACCTTCATTTAACTCAAAATAAAAGAGTTTAGACACTAAAAAATTCTCTAAGCGAGAGAAAAAATGGCCGCCGAACAAAACGAAAACGAGGCTACAGCACTCTAAACACGCAAAACACCACCAGAAACTCGCAAAACACCACAACAAACTCGCAAAACACCACAAAAGACCTACGGATATTCCGCTAAGACGCATACCACACATTACCCGCCATTTTACGCTAATGCAGAAGTACACGACTACACTAACGGTTTGGTCTCGCGCACGCACACTATTACACTGCACACATTTAGCACGCTTACACAGCAGCTCCACACCACTAATGCTGCAGCAACATCAACACAGATTGCAGCTCTTTAACACGATGCTTCAAAATAGGTAAAGTATATTCATTTATTAATGTATTACATATTTCATTATTACACACCAAACAGCATTAGCTACCTTACAATTTCATTGCCGTCATTTTTTGACAGGCAATTCGCTAGTTTGCAATAATAGCAATAAGAATAGATATCATGTAAAAGTGAATAATTAAAGTGCTTGTGCATAAATAAAGATAAACAAAAGGAAAAAAGGGGGAAGACGGGGTCAGTCCCTAATCTGTCTGGTGTGACAGAGCTGGGGACCCTCCACTTGTCCCCTGCTGTAAGTGCTGCTAACTATCCTAAACTGTGAAATGAACTACCAATGTGAAGGAAGTGGGGGCCTATCACTTACCCCATAAATAAACTGAAAAAGCTAACCATCTGCACTATATATCACAATATCTGACCCCACATAGGTTTCAAAAGTGCTTATATGAAGTGTGAAAATGAGCTGGATAGATTGCATATAAACACACCAAAATAAATGAGTCAATATACACTTCTGGGAGATAGCATCAGTGTCTACAATATATTGGTAACTATATGGCACTGTACATATATATACTGTATTTATACATAAGTGTAGACATGTACATATACATATAATATATATTTATATATATATATATATATTATAAATGTGTATATAAGTATACATATATAAGAATATATATATATATATATATATATATATATACACACGTATAGATTTACATCAACACAGACACACATGCATATATGTATATATATATATATATATATATATATATATATATACACTTTTACACACACATACACACACCTATATAAATACTTCCTTACCTGCACTCCACAGGGCCAAATGGGACCACAGGGGTCTGAAGGGGGCCACAGGGGCTGAGGCAGGTCCCAGGGGGCAGCGGGAGGGGAGAGGAAGGGCCACAGGAGGGCCACGTTAGGGCTGTGGAAGACCCGCTGGAGGCTGTGGGAGGGATGCAGGGGCAGCGGCAGGCCTTGCCATGTTATGCTTGGGGGACAGCACTGTGTCCCCCCAAGGCAGGGCATCCAGTGCCTTACACCGGCTCCACAGGTGGTAGCTCCGCTTCTGTTTCTACTTTTCCGAACTGCTGTATCTCAAATTTCCAGCAATCCATATTCTAGTAATTGTTGCCAAAATGGAGCCTTCCTGATGTAAAAATAGACTCTCCATCACAAAAATTTCAGCACTTCTGTTATTGGTTGGACTTGCTAAGCTCACAAAAACGGACAAGAACAACTGAATCAATCACCTTCAAGGATTGCAATCTGTACAAACAGTGTTTGGCCATAAACCATCAACCATCAGCAGCTCAATCCTGCTCATCCTCCTTGGGACATTGAAGGGACCCCTAATGAGGATTATATCAAAGACAGTTGGGTCCTGTTTGCTATATTGTCTTACCAGAATCATATAAGCTCAAATTGTTTCTTCCTGAGGTGGTGACAGGGGACATCTATGATTGGATAATATACAGGTGAGTGACACCAACTGCAAATGATGCTGGAAGGGCTTTGGAGCACTGCCAACTATGCTACCTTACAATGTTCAACTGAGCCTTATTTGTAAGACATCAGCCTACTATCTCTTTATTTTTTATTATCCTTTATTTGTAACAAGCCGACATAGAGCTCTATTCTAGTAGAAGCCCGCAAATGCCTCTAACCCAAACATTTTTCTGTTAAATATTTAGATGTATTCTATTGACTAAAGCTCGCAATTTACCCCCTTAAGCCTAAATTCGTGAACCCTGCCTTTCTAAGTTGGATTTCAAGGGGCGTGATCATATGATCTAACAATATTTAAGCAAGCCTGTAATTTACTTCTTAGTCAATAGTAAATTATACCGTCGTCATAACATCAGTAAAACATGGAAGTTAGACGTAATCTGCAGTCGGAGCCTACAAATTAATTAGTGTCAATAAGGAATATTTGCACAATGGGATCATAATCAAGCACTGTAGCACTCTATAAAATGCATTAGATCATTTGTTTTAGTCCATGTGGGTTTCATGATATGTATTAACCACTTGGGTCCGGGATCGATATTACTCAGAAATAACATTTATAAATAATATTTTTTTATTGCATACTTGTGGGTTTGAGACTGTTCTGCAGTGTATTATAAATCCTTTCCAGGCCTTCTGTGCTTTTAAAGTACAGTATTGTGCTTTAATTGCTGCTACAGCTCTAATAAGTGTTTGAAAAAGCACTTGCGACTCCTATTCAGTACTCGTAATATTTTTGACAGAAACTTGATTCTTTTTTCAGTAGCAGGTTAGGCTTTATTTGTGAGCTAGACCTACGGGTCTAGTAGAATATCGATTTTGTGTAACTTTACTAATTTAAAGCCCGTAATATTCGAGCTGTGCTTAAACCAATGGAGTTCTAAGTACAAATTTGCATCTTTGGCTGTGTCCATAGTAACTTGTAATTGGATTTTGAGTAGCTAATAGAATATGTGGCAATAATAAGAGTGATTTTAAGTGTGTATAAATGTACGAATTGGGCAATAGAATAGGGCACATATTCCATTTTCTTTTATTGTCTGAAGCCTTCTGCTAACTCCCGACTCTTGTCTAAACTAAAGCCTCACCCTATTGAAACACTTACTTAATAATCTAAATTCATTAGGCAAAAGTCAATTTTTTTTTTAGTGTAGTTATCCCTGTGTTATCTATAGTATAAAGTTATTACCAGTTCTTATAAAAAGCTCCTTTATGTGACTAGAAATAATGTACCTTATTTTAGACCACAAAATTATTATTATATACCACTGGTGTTTATCAGTGGAAAGTATAAGCGAGTATAACTTTCAATAAGTTTATGGCCAAAGCTAATGAGACGGATATGTACTCCTTATCCCATGTATTGTACTTAAGAATGTTATAATCAAGGTTTGAAGGAAAGCCAAGAATGAGTTTGTTTAAAAGCCAAAGCCAAACTCTAGGAAAACAAAATAACATTTGTATTAATTGCAGATTAGTGTCATCATGATGAATGAGCTTAATTAAGTGATGATGCCTTATTTCCTTTACGCAGCCATATAATACACTTGTGATTACATCTCCAGGTTAGAACAGCAGATCCTAGGGATTTGTATAGTGGTAGAATTACATTTGCTTACCTTGCTTCTATACCCTTCTTAATACATGCTAATATTTTATTTGCTTTTGCAGCTGCTGCTTGGCATTGAGCTCTCTTACCTAGATGGTTGTCCACAAGCACTCCCAAATCTTTTTTAATATTCAACACCTCAAGATTTACTCCATTAAGATTTTAAATTGCATGGCTATTTTCTTTCTTAAATGCATAACTTTACATTTATTCATATTAAATCTCATCTGCCATTTAGTTGCCCATTTCTCTAATTTATGCAAATTCCTTTCGAGGTAAAGTACATTCTTTTCTGATGTAATTACCTTGCACAACGTCGGGCCATCAGCAAAAATGAAGGCAATACTATCCAGTCCAACATCTAAGTTATTAATAAATATGTTAAAAAGAAGAGGACCCAATACTGAACTCTGAGGAACCCCACTTACCACATTAGTCCAATCAGAGTATGTTCCATTTACAACAACCCTTTATTACTCTTTTTTACTTATATAGCATTGAACAAATTAGCTGCAAGGGCAGGGTAGTCAAGCAAAAAATATATATTTTTGTTAAGTTTCACTAAATCAGTTAACAAGAGATTTCTTTGCAAATATCATCAAAAAAAACTTCCATAGGAAATTATCAGAGTGATTGTCAGCTTCACATTACCCTCACTAAGTTAAGACTGCCTACATCCTAAAACTGGCCTGGCCCAAGACCACAAATACTTCAGTTTTGTAGCAAATGGGAATAGACAGGGGTAGAATTTACTTTTGTATTTATTGTCTTTCCTTCATAGGGATTTTTTTTTTTACAGATGTCATGTATAGGGGATTAAAAATCCCTACCATGTCCACCCCATGGACATTGTGTTAGCAGGTATAAAAATGACCAAGAGACGCCCTTTTGTCTTGTGGGGCTGAAGAAAAAGTAGTTACAAAAATAACTAGTCTTCGTTGGACTACCTTGTTAATTGAACTGTTAGGGACCCCTCCCCTTTTCCCTGCTGCAGTGGGATATATAGTTAAAAATAAAATAAATCAGAAAGACATTAGTCTACTTGTATCCAAACTGTAATGAAAGAGAGTTATAGTGTATACTGGTGTTTTAAAATATGAATTGCTGCCTACTGGGCTGCTCAAGGGGCGTGAGTGCGTTATTTCCAGGCTGAGCACTGATTATCTCCAGCTGCCTGTAATTACATAATATTAATGTAAAGGGCAAGGAAATGCAGTGTATGGAGAACCAGTAATAGGAGATTACTACATAGTCCCTACCTCAGTAATCAGCACAGAGTTGATGATGATTGATTATTGAATGACTTTACATAGGGATAGTATGGATGGGGGTGTCTGTTCTCTGCTGCTAAAACAACTATGCTGTGCCAATTGGCACAAAAGCGTAAGCAATTCCAAAGTGCAGTCTCAGTGTACATTCATTTTCTTTTTTATTAATTTAGTGTCATTACAGTGAAGCTATTAGCTCATTTGTATATTCTAAACCCAACCAGTAATTTTGAATATGTTTTGTGTACGCTACTCTAAAACCTGATTAATTATAGTTCAATGTATTGGGAGCTCTTTGTGCAAGAAAAACAAATTAAGACAAAAATATGCAAAATATTTTTTTCAGACAGACTTAAATAAATGTATTTTTTTTATCTATATAATCTATATATTCCACAATCTCATGCCGCTATGAAATGCATGCATGTTATGGAATGAAAAGCCTCCGAGGCTCAATCCTCTTTCACATGTATATTAAATGTATGTTACATACAGGAGCAAAAATCCAACAAAAGCTGTAATGTGTTAAACCCAAGCTAACCCAACAGGAAATAATCTAATACAATGTTTGTTAAAGTAATCTCTGCTCCTACAGGTTCCCTCCCAACATAATAATCAACGATGAAGGAGGCAGGAAACAAAACTGAAATAATACAAGGAAACCTTTTCTTCAACACCCATCCCAAAAGCTTCATCTAAACAGTCATTGTTTTTGCTGTCTTAGTTTGAATCTTATTAACACACTGTTAATATGAAGATCTATGTTATCTGATTCAGTAAAAAAGTTTGACCCAACCCAAGTAATATTTTATACGTTGACATGTTCATGTAAAGTTTTGCCAGCATTTTGTATTATCTAATATTAAGTATACACAGATGAATGCATTAACTATAATATAATAGTGTTTAAAATGTATTACATAATCTAATCATGCTCAAAAGAACAAAACATCATTTAAATGAGGCTAAAGCCTTGGATTTCTGCATGGTCATAAGTTAGATTACTTTTTCCACTATAAGAATACACGTATGTATATCTATTATTATAGTTTATTTATAACGCGCCAACATATTCCGTAGCGCTGTACATAAATTAGGTTCAGACAATGATAAATACAGATTAACATTTAGCAAAGGAAGGAGGGCCCTGTCTTTGAGCTAGGAATCCAATGTCCATGGTGAATTCCCAAAGTACTTAGGATTGAAACTCGCAGACTTACAATACTACATAATGTAAAACTATCTTAAAAATAATGTGTGAAATGAAGAGTGTCAATACAGCATGGTCTGAAATGTCGATGGTATTTTATTCTGAGTCCTTTTGACAGGCAGGATTTATTCTAATGATTGTGTGCAATTAAGAAAATGGAGCTACTTCAAGACATCCTCAGACTGGGTTTCCTTTGATTTAAAAATTTTCCTTTTGATAGTTTCTGTTGACGTAAAGAAAATAGGTTGACTATTTGCTAGTAGCTATTTTTCATTGTCAGTCATTTAGCGGAATGATTGGCGTTATCTGTGATTACATTTAGACACTAGTTTCAAGTTAATTAGGGATGCCATAAATGTCATGAGCATGAACTGTATAGTGTTCCCTCTAATCACCCTTTTACTTATTGTAGATAAGTGAGGTCAATTGTTCATTTTGCTTCCCAAGGGAAAAGAATAGCAACAGAAACAGGGTATGACACTACATTTAGAATTAAAACAGCAGCAGACTGCTATGGACATTTGACATTTCCCAGTCAGATTGTTCCCGTTATTTTTACATTTCTATATTTAACCAGTATTGTATCTTTCCTTCTAAAGCAACAATGATGTACCATGCTTCATAAAAAAAAGAATAACTCCACAGAACCTTGACCAAAGCATCCTGTGAATAATTGCCCCCTTGAGCATTGCACAGTTAGAGGCAAGATGTAGGGAAACTGAGGTTTCCAGGCAGCAGCACATTTCATTCATGGAATTTCAGCTAGCAGGATAAGGAAATTATACCAAGGAATTCAAAAGAAAGAAAATAACTGCAGTCCATTATTTACACTATAATTTGTAGTGCATATTTTTAAAGCTGGCTGACTGAATCTTTGTAAGTGTAAAAACTAGGTGGATTAATTATTAAACTTCAATTTGCTTACAGGTCACTGCAATAAACAATATAATAGAAGATCAACACACACACATACACACTTATCTTGTGCCAACAGATTATACAGTGTATACAGTTATTATCGGTAGTTTCAAACTCATGTCAAAAAAAGTGAACAGGACACTTTTTTTTATAGTTGGTAGGGGTGCGTGAGAACCACTTTTTAGGAGAAAGAGTTCATACAAGTTATACAAGTGAATTGGAATTTGGGTAATCTGCAAAGTAAAGAATGAAGCTGGATTCCTGGATATCAATAATATTTTTGAAGATAGTGAAAAAGCTGAATTCATATACGGACTGTACTAAATGGATGGCTTGAGAGACAAGATCTCATCACTTGGTATCTTGCCTGTTCCTCTCTGCTGAAGAGAGCTCTGAAGACTTCTGATGTGTTTCTCAAGTGTATCACAAATCTCAACATGCGTATGTAACCTATCAGGAACATCAAGATCGGCTACAAATTGGTTACATGGCCAAGCTGACACCTTCTCCTTCCCTCATGAACCTGCGCTGTGGAAGCATACCTTTTTTTTACAGAAAACAGTCTCACAATTACCATACTTGCCTGTTGTGGCAAAAAACAGCCACCTAGTCTTATTACAGAGACATTGTGTTATTGATATATGTTAATATACAGAGATCATGGTGTAATACACAGAGCTAGAGGGCACGGCAGGGAAAGGGTTAACCTTTGCCCTGTCATAGTCATGGGGATTACTTGGTAGCTATCTGGTAGACCTTGCAGAGACCGATGGGGCAAAGAGAGGGATGATCTGTACTGTACTATATGGTATTGCCTGTTATTGTGTAAGAGTAGCCAGCTTTGCACCGGGAGATGTGTGATGTGACCGCAACTATTGTTCTCTCTCTCTGTACTGTGTGGCCAAATATGGGCATGTGTTTATTTATCTCTGTGTGTGTGAGAAAATAAATTTGTGTTTTCTTTACTCCCAACTGTGTATCGTCTAGTATGGGGAGATTGGGATTAAAAAACTGTTCAGTGCTTCTCTTGGATGTTTTACAGTCTACTAGCGGAGATATTGAGTGTAATATTGCATCTCCGCTACACCTGTAAAAAGCCATTGAAGACTACAAATTCACTTTTAGAAGGCTTCTTTTCTGATGATTTTTACTAGCTAATGTAGGCTTGGTTTTGGTCAGCAAAATGCAATGATTTGATATTTAAGACTTATATCTTTATATACCCGTTTGAATTACATCTAGATTCCGTCCTTTGCCCTGATATTTTATTTATAAAATAGGAGCAGTGAAACTTATGGGTGTCTATACTGCAACAAATTGTGCTTTTGTTCTCATTGGTTTAAACATAAATCAGATAAGGAAACACTTTATAGCCAGACAGGCTGTTTTCTTTAGAAAAATATTTAGCAGCAAGAAGTACAAATTTTAGGAGCCCTGACTCCCATGAAATTTTGCCTATATCAATAGGAGTGCTAAGCAAAACTGCACTAAACAGATAGGGATTGGGGAACCCATGGAAAAAAGACATAAAAGCAATAGGAATTCTTTTAAGAAACACAAATATAACAACAACACACATTGAATGTTTTTTTTAAATAACATTTAAAGAAACAGTAAACATTAACTAAACAGTCCACTTTATATAGTAGATGGTTCAGAGCGTTAAAAGGGGTCTGGCAAGGAAAAAAGAGCATAATATCGGGTAACAGTGTTAAATGGGAATCAGCGGCCAAAAAACAGTATAAGTGGAGAATTACACACACACAGTATATATACCATATATGGAAACATGAGAAAGCTGCATGTTTGGTGGACTCTGGGTGTTGCATGTGCACTGGGCCTCAAATTTACTGATGCTTGCAGTGCTTATGTTAAACTTATTTCTCAATCAATTCCCAGGATCTCAATTCAACTAGGCTTATTAAAATGCTAGCCACACTTAAAAAAATGAATAGGTGCTGTTTCTCATCAGCTTTAGACGCAATAGGAGCAATCAATAACAAATCTATTTAATCGGGCTTGCTCACGCAAGGGTTACAGTCAGAGGAAAGTGGTAAGGATAACAGAATAAAATACACAAGAATAAACATTTATTTGCCGCACTTCCATAGGAATACTAATCAGATTACCAAAGTTCTCTAAGTTATAGAATTTATCCATTAAGGATAGTCGGTATACATTAAATGACCATATAATTGCCATAAAATAGAGTTTAATGCATCATTTAAAAAGTTATTAAATCAGTATTAGAAGGGAAAAAAACAATGCAGTGTTTAAAACTTACATTTCAATTGCTCCTCCAGAGCTAACTGGAAGGATCCCTAAGCAAGACTGTAAACGTTTATGGTTGGTTCATTTCCTGAGGCCAACGTGAAACGTTCCATTTGGTGCTGGAAGATAATCAAGTGCCATCAACATTTCTTCAGGTAGGCAAGTATTGTTTTTGTTTATAATTACTTGGAATATATTATTTGTTTTTATGTGGTGTATAAAGCTCTAACCCATGTATTTGACATAAAATCATGGTCACTGAACTGTAAAGTAAAGAAAATAAAAATAAATAAATTTAAGATACAGCCTAAGAAATTCTGAAGCTAGATATTAGAGTAGATCCTATGCAAGGTGTGAGTTATGTATTATCCACAGAAAAGTAACACTCAAGAAAATCCCAAAATATAAACTGATTTTCATTCCATTATATTGACCATATTTCCCTCCGGTGCTCATTTTCATACAAAGGTACACATGTTTCATATATTTAAACTCAGTGTCCATTTCGTAATCTAAGCAAATGTATAGTTTTTAGTATTTTATTTTAATCATTATAATTAAAGAGAAATTAAATCTTATTTGGCACTCTCATTTTTACATTAGCCACATCAAACTATGCCATCACAATATATGTATCTACAAAGACTTGGCAGGAGCTTCATTGTAATCATGTATCTCCTATAAGAATCTAAAGTAATGCAAATATAAATATGTAAGTCGATTTCCTCTTAAATTCCTCTTGTCTACAGAGAATATTAAACATTACAAAACTAAATATCCTTCTCAATATTATCTTTATATGAACATGTTTTTTTTTAGTTTATTTCTGAGCAGTATGACGAATGATCTCTTTTGGGACTTGTCACCATGTATCACCCATTTATACATGGGAAAGTTATATATATAAGTCATGATACAGCTGTTTTCTAGTGTTTATATTTAGCATATTATGATTGATAAAGTGCAAATAGAGTCATATAATAAAAAACTATGGCAGTGCAAGTCCCTCTAGAAATGTGTGATAACACTTCTGACTTCTTGCACTTCAAAAATGTTATGCAAAATAAATGGAAACAAATTATATTTTTAGCAATATTAAACACACTTTGCAAAAAATAATTAAATATATTTTTGCTCCTATCATTTTCAATCGGACGACTATAAACTGAATATTTTATTTAAGATCTGGTTGACATAGGTATAGCTTTTTATTTAAAAAAAAACACAGACAATTCTATTTATAAAACAAAAAAACATAATATACACCTCTTTGAGACCGTTGAGTCTATTACATTTTATATTTAGGAATACTATGCTGTTTTCTTGTCTGATGAGCACTTAAAGTTCCTACTTATATACACAGTTTTATCAGTATTGTTTTTTAACTTGATAAAGAGAGGTTTACTCTTAAAAGCTTGTCGCTATATTATTAATAAGTATGTCCAATAAAAAAGGTATCACTATATACTGCAATACTCTGATTATTAATCTAGATTAATGGACACCCACGGCTACCTCATTCTTCATAATCAGGGCATATATTATTACCACAGAAGATTTGGCTAAAGCCTAGTATTCTATTAATATAAGGAAAGCAAATTGTACTAATAAATACAGTTTAAATAAGCAAATTTCCTAATGTTTAAAAAAAAATCTTTTGGCATAAAAATAAAATAATAATTAAGATAATACAAAATTGTGAGTGTGAGTAGGTTAGGTTAATGTAATGCATCAAGAAAATAACATTTATTAGAATTATTTTGCACACTATGACTGCACTGCCATTTCTTTGCTTCCATAATTCATCATTTCACATTTCTTTTAGCTTCACTGCCACTTAATGCTGAATGGCATTCCATGTTCTCCTCATCAACTCTATGATTCTTTGTCTTTATATCAAAACATTTGATATTTATAAACCCATACCTTTCACAGTGTCCTCTTTTCTTTATATCCACAACTTTAAATCCAAAACTGTTGACATACTTCCCCACCATTTACAATGACCTCTTGCACATAACCTTAGTGTTTTTTACCCTGCCTGCCAATAACAGCTGTAAAATACATTAATTTAATTGTCCACAACCAAACGCCCTATTTCTTATCATATTGCTCTCATTGCTACTGTAACTACATGGTTTTGGCCAACTAGGCCACACAGTTATTAATTCAAATTATCTCTGCCCTTATGATATTCAATCTTCCCTCCAACACTTGTCTCACTTAATCTGTTTCCTATTCATTGTCCAACTACCATCCTGACAGTCAAAGAGTTTAAGGACATTCCATGCCTTCCTGAAAGCCAACCATTCGAGTACATCAATCTCATCACCATGTTTCTATTCCTCACCATTGGCCTGTGGTATGACCCAGCGCTCACATAGCATTGATCTACCCTACTGCCATCAAAATACCCTGTAAACACGTATTAAAATACAAAACAAAAGAAACTACTTCATGTATACATCTAGTGACCACATACCATCCCGCTGTAGAGAAAATACGGAAAATAATCAAAGATTTACAACCATTAGTAAGCGAAGATGCATCCTTGCATTTAAACAACCACCAAACCTGAAACAAAAACTTGTCAGCACAAGATTGGCCAAAGAACAACTAAGAAGAGAAAATGGAACTAAAAAGAGTACAACTTTTATTATATGCAATCATCATGCACTGGGAAACAAATTCTTTGTTTTGCTCTTTCATCATCAGGGAGCACTTTACAATATTAGGATTTTGTTTTGTCCTATTGAAAATTCTACCACCAATATATAGATCATTTCTATAGAAATATCTGAAGCCATTTTTTGGATCCAAGATTCAGATAAGCAGAAACCAAAATATTAGCTTCATCTACAACAATGCTGCATTGAATAATTGTTAAGCTAAAAGATATATGTGTATTTTTACTTTCTAAAATATTTGACAATGATTGTCCTTTTTACGATAAAACATTTTTTAGCACATGCCCTCAATTTGATGAAAGCAATATCGGGGGGAGAGTACTAATACCACTAATGATAGGTGGTGTACAAATACAGTTCATATACAAGAAGAGACTTGTGTTATCCATTATTGTAAACACAAGAAATTTACAACAGGTGTAACCAGGCAAAGCAAAAGCCTTACCTACTGGAGCCAATTTAAACACAACTTGATTTTTCAAGAAGATCATAGCTTTCTGAATTTGTAAATGGTTCCTGCGTTCCATGCTGTAATTCATGCTCATATGGTCTCTGGACAATGCAGCTGCACAAAGATTCTTCAAAGTACCTATTCAAACAGCTTCTTTTTTTTGGTCCCGTGAGGAAGTCAGGTCAAATACCTTTTGCATAAGGTCCATAATTTATTTGCAAATATTTTGACCTTATGATCTGAGCATATTGGTTTCCCCTTGGTTTTTAGTAGCTACCGCCTCACCCTTAGCTGTGTTAAATGCAGTTTAATTACAGATAGTATTGACATTGTACAGGACCAGTAATTTTTATATAGGCTTTATAAAGGTTAAAACAACTGCCCTTAAATATATGTATGAAATTATTTGCTTTCAAAATACCAATACACCAATAGACCCATACCCACTCAACTATGAAAAATAACTTTAAATAAAAAACTCAACAGAGCAATACCCAACATATTATTAGGGTGTCTTAGTTCACCTAAGTTTACTATACTTTAAATAATATTTCATAATCAATTTTGGACTTCTAACTTTGTACATTATAGGTATACATGTTATGTATGTATAACATTATTTTATTATTTGTGAATTATGAGGTGACCTATTATTTTGTAATATTTAAGATATTAATATATATTATTTGCTTGGCTAGAATTTCCATAGCATTTGTTATTTCTCCCCTTAATATTGTTTTATTTGATTTTTGACATGCTGTATTAACTAAAATAAAAAAATATAGGATAAAAAATGATAGAATATATAAATAAGCACAATAACAAAGGTTGCAAATGATACATTTAAGAGAAAAAATATTCTCTTTAAATCTGTGTTTTACTCTTATAGATGAAGTTCTGAAGCAACATTCATTTGAGTGAAAAATTAATTGTGAGAATTATATGAAAATGGTTTACCTTTACATACTTTACACACCGTTAGTCACTTTTATGAGTTGACAAATTATCAAGGCAAAGTCTGCATAGAGTTTACAATTAGGCATTATACTTATTTAGATAGAGAGAGAGATTCCCACCTTTGTCTCAATGTATTTACTAAGCTGTATAATGGAGTATAATAAAGTGCAAGTAGCTGTGATTGCAAATTTCCCCAAAGGAAATAGAGCACGTCAAATCATTTAAGCAGACTGATATAAATCATATGAATAGAAACAACAAAACCCAAAGGGGGTAAGGTGATCATATTATTGGATGTAACTAGTGTTAAGCACTTTTTTGGAGTATCAACTCCTATAGGCTCATGACAGACATTGTATAAGCATAAGGCTATTCCAGAGGCTTAATGAAGCCAAACTTTTTGGTAGATAGAATGGACAGACAAGATAGGCCTTTTCGGTTCTAGTCTGATGTTTTTTTGTTTAAGGCACGTCTTTTCACACAGGCTTTTGAATTATAACTCTATTTTTTTGTTTTCCTTCAATGCACTTTGAGCCCCTTTCTGGGTAAAAATCTCTGTATATATTTCTATTATTACTGCTACTACTACTACTTAAGAATTTCCTGATACTGTAAATATTACTAATTGTAATCATTTGATAGTAGACACGTTGTGTATTCTTATCAGTGTTTGATACACTTAATCCAAGGTTCAAAAAATGACTGTATCAAGCATAACTTAAATTTATTGTTAAATAATTAGAAGTAATGAAAGTGATTTCCATTAGTACAAGGCAGTCATTGACTTAAACAGATTTATACAGCTGTGGAAAGACAAAGATGAATCAAAGGTCAATATGTCTGCTATTGAAATAAATAGCCTTATAATCAGTAAGAAGAAGAATAGCATGTTCTATATATATACCCCAGAGACTAAATCTGCCATTAAAATGAATTATTCTCTATTTAGATCTGGGGAAGATACAATTTTCACATCCTTAAGTATGACATACAGACAGTACTTTATGTGGTAGTAACTGATAATAATAAGATAAATTAGAGAGCAATGGGGAGATGACATTTTGTAACATGTAATAGATGTAGCCTTTGGTTTTTAGTATGTGGTTCTGGCACCTGGATTTACACAAATGGCTAGTTCCATATTACTGCCATGAAATCTAAGAGATGCAAATGGCGATCATGTCAAATATACTCAAATTACTAATTTATCAAACAAGTATCCATTTATCACTGTTTGATGAATCATTCCCACAGAAAAACACAGCATGCATGGACGGTATCAAATTCTGTTTCTATGTTCACTTCCAATCCCATTCACCTCCAACAGGAACATTCTCCAAATAACCTTCTTTGATTATATATTTGTGCCAAATGTAAATAATTGCGTCTCTTACTCTGGACACCTCATTTTGGTGGCAAAGTCCAGATAGTGTTGTTTACTTTTCTATAATAAAAGTTGATATTTTTGTACTGTTGTATAATACAAATGAGCTTTCTCTGGGAGTGTAGAGAAAGATCTCCTTTCCCATTCCTGAAGTGTGAAATCCATATGATAGTTTCCGGTGCCAGAACTTGCACAGCATTGCTCACCCACCCCAAGTGACCAGGTAGATCAACAAGGAGCCTTCTGATCATGCTATTTGTACTGGGAACTGTCATACGGTGATCACAGCTTTCTGCAAAAACCCTCACACACTTACATGTGCTGATGGAAGTGGGACATTCCATAAAACTATAATATTTCATGAGTCTGTAGAACTTCCATTACATTGAATGCAAATTAACCTTTTAAATGGTTTTTGCTTCTTTCTACCATTAAAGTGTCCCTTGTAACTGATTAAATGTATATTTATTTAATGTTTTCCATAGAGACAAAGAGTAAAGAGTAAAATGCAGATTTTTGTAAGCAAGACAAGACTAGTAATACATGCAAATGCATTTGTTTCAGAAAGCAAATTTTGTCATTGATAAAAAAATTGCAACTGAGCATCTATTTTTCCGTAGTATTACAAAGTTTATGATTTCACAAGTAATATTCACAATCTTTTTGTGGAAGCTCTCAATTTAGCAGTTATAGCAGAATCCTAACTCTATTATTGATGAGGGTGAAAGAAGAGAGTGCTGAAGCTCGCCTGCTACTCAATGCTAAAAAGACAAAGATCATGACAAAAAATCAATCTGTGTTCCTGGCAAATAGATGGGAAAGAAGTGGAGGCAGTGACAGATTTTATTTTCTTGGGCTCCAAGATCTCTGCAGATGTGACTGCAGCCATGAAACTAAAAGATGTTTGCTTCTGGGTAAGAAAGCTATGGCAACTATGGACAACCTATTAAAAAGTAAAGATATTGTACTATCAACAAAGGTCTGCACTGTTAGAAATATGTTATTCTCAGTAGTATCATACAGATGTAAGTGCTGGACCATACAGCAAGCTGAGTGCAATAACAAATCCAGGAAGTTATAGATCTGTAAGCCTCTCTTCTGTAGTGGGGAAGCTATTAGAAGTGTTAATAAGGGATAGTAGGGGTCAACACAAATTGAACTAGTTTCTATGAAAAGGTAAGTAGGAACTTGGATCAACGAAACTCAGTGGATGATATAGTATCACATGGGAGACTATTGCGCAAATGGGGGAATTGCAGTAAATATCTGTTCATGGATTGTGAGCTGGCTAAAAAACAGGAAGCAAAGGGTTGTTTGGTGCATGGGTTTCCTCAGGGTTCAGTATTAGGTTCAAAAACGATGTACTTTTCCTCCAAAGGGATTTACATAAATTAGATAAATGGCCAACTAAATGGCAGGTTAGATTTAATAGAAATAAATATAAAGTTATACATTTAGGAAGGAAAAATAATCATGCAGTTTATAATCTTAATGGAGCAAATTTAAAGGTATAAGAGCTAGAAAGGTATGGGAGTGCTTGTGAACAACCACCTAGGTAGCAGTGCTCAATGCCAAGCAGCATCTGCAAAGGCAATAAAATATTAGCATGTATTAAGGTGGGTATCGAAGCAAGGGAAGTAAATATACCACTATACAAATCTTAAGTGCATCCTCATTTGGAATATGGAGTACAATTTTGGGCACCACTTCATAAAAAAAAATAGAACTGGAAAAAGTACAGCGAAGTGCAACAAAACTAATAAGGGGAATGATTGGACTAAGCTATGACGACAAATGAAATCAAATAAAACTTATTTTCTCTAGAAAAAAGGTGCCTAAGATGGAATATGATTACCTTATATAAATATATCCAGGGTCAATATAAAGCTTTTTCAAGTAGTATTTTTATGCCAAGAGGTTTTCAACTGACAAGAGGACATTCATTAAGGTTAAAGGAAAAAAGATTCCACCTTTAAGAAAGAAAATTTATCTGTGGAATTCTCTGCTAAAGGAGGTGGTGATAGCAAATTCGATAAATAACTTTAAAAAGTGATTGGATATATTTTTGAATAAAAAGGGCATTCCAGGTTATCCTGGATAATTAGAGACAGAGTATTGATCCAGTATTAATCCAGGGAGGAATCCAATCGCCAGTATCTGGGGTCAGAAAGGAATTTTATTCCCTTACTAGACAATCCACCTATTAGAAGGATCAGATGAGATCTAAATATGTTGAACCTGATGGACTAAAAGTTTTTTTTTCAACCTCAATTACTATGTAACTTTGTAGCTATATAACTATGAATATTTTGAACCACTGCTCAACAGCAATTTTGTCACATAAATGTGTTCTATTGTATTTTTGCAAATTGAATTAAAAAATCCAATCAGAATTTGTCTATCACCTAGGCTTTTTGATTGACAGATATTATATTTTTTAAAATGGGACATACTAATAATACTAAAATACACAAAAAAAATATTACTTAATCAGAACTGCTTGAAATTAGGTAGTTTCTTGAGAGGGGGCTATTAATGATTACAATGTCACTGGTGTGCCTGTTCTTGTCTGTCAGCTTAACCCAGAGTTAAGGTCATGAGGCTACATAGGCACAAGCAAGTCTATGCAATTTTAGACATGAACACTAATTTTTTTAAAGTGTTTTTAGATTTTAAAACTTGTTGTGTTAAAAAATGACTGCATGTGCCAATCATCTAATCAATTCCTGATACATATGTGGTGAGCTGACTTTTAATATCAAGTTATTATGTTTGACATGCCGGGTTCCTAATTTAAATTGCTTACATTCTAATGCTGATAACCCCACCATTGCTGCACTTGTGGTTGATCAGCATGCATTAGTCTTATAGGGGGTATGGAAGAATACCCTCATCTCCTCTGTATTTTTTTTTAATAATAAGTAAATATATATAGTTTTCTAAATTCCCCCTGCTGTGCTTCTCCTGTAGCAAAGTTGGGGCTGCATATCCTTTCTTCTTCTCAATCTCCTTTTTTGTCACTCCCTTCACCCTCAGCCACTTCTCTTTATCCCCCAATTTCCCATCTCTTTCACCTTACATCCCTTTATTTCCTCCAATCTTCCCCTCTCCCCCTTTCCCCCTCATCCCATCCCTCATTTCCCTCTCCCTGGAATTGGAATTCCCACAATACTTACTCCCCTTATGGGCTCCCTAGATGCTATAAGGGGTCTTTCTTGATGTTCAGTAGAAAGCAATAGGTTGTTCCTTCCCTCGCTGCCTGCGTTGTATCTCCAGGCCGGACTGGGATTACCCAGTGACATTATGTGCAATAGTCCTCAAGAATCCCAGAAGAGACTAGGGGGACCTGGGAATGGAGACAAATGAGAGAAAGAGAAAAAGTTTAGGAAGGGGAAGAAAGAGATGGGGAGATTAGGCACGTGGGGTAAAATAGGGGTGATTGTTTTATGAAAGTGAAAAATAAGAGGGGTGAAAGGGGGCGAGAGGGATTGGGGATGAAGGGAGAGGATTGGAGGGATGAAGGGAGATGGAGGGGTTTGAGGGGAGAAGGGGAGAGAATGGTTATGGGGAAAGTGAGAGAGGGGAGATTAAATGGGATTGGAAGACAGAGAGGAGCATGGGAGATATAAAGGGGGGGGGGGGAAAGTAAGACATTTGGTGCAAACATTTAAAATATGAACATTTACATTTATCAGGATTTTGTTAGGCACAAACATGTGTAGATGTATTCACGTTTGGTATCCATTCATTCATTCAATTTGGGGCTTTTATGACTAGTATGGTATATGCATCTAACATTATACTTGCTTAAGCTTTTGTGCTAGCAAATTTGAAATTGTTATATTTTGTTCGATATATTTTTTTAAAAATATTGCCTTTTAGCAAAGACTGTTTGATATATTTGAATTCTCTATCATCTGTTCTTTTGCACAGAGTATAGAATTTTATATGTTTATATTGATTTGTAGGGACTGACTAAACCTATGAAAAATTGCTTATTAAATCATGAAATGTCTTCTCATTTAATGACTTGTCTTGGACATAAATAAATGTTACCATGTAATGTCACCAAAATGTATTATCAGTATATTAAATGAGCTTTCACTGATCGTATTGTATTAGTTTTGCTAAAAGTATAGAGTACCAAATAAAATAACATGTTTTATCTAATTACTAGCTTTATATTTTTTCCTGTTTCACATACAACCACAATAACAAATATACTAGCAGAAAGCTGAATTTGTACAGAAAACAAACAATTTTCATATATAAACTGTAATTAGCTGACAGGAACAATGTCAAACAGATGAATAGCAATATGTTACAAATTGTTAAACAGAATCTTGGGCCTCTCATGTATGCAATGTGCATATGTCAGGCTAGTTAGTAGTGCTCTAGACCAGTGGCCCTCAGCTTTTTTGCAATGCTCATGGATAATGGGTAATGTTATATTTGGGACACAAAAATATCATTTAGCTTTGCACTGATTTAAATAGAGTACATTATAACTGCAGATATGTCCAACAACAATCTCTATATAGCTTTGACTAATGTTAAGCTTATGTTTAACTCTCCTCATCCTTCTTTGTTCCTGAGAACCTGTAGCAAGTCTCAGTGACCAGCAGCAATTCTAGGACTGCTCTTGGCAACCATTGCTCTAGACCATGTATCATTGGCTGCAGGGATTTTGCTTTCTAGACAGTTAGAAATGGCCCTATGCTAATCCTTGAAAAAGCACTTATGAGTGCCTTAACTGCAGAGTAAATCATACCTAGCTATGTTAATCACCCATCCCTGAAACATTGCTGAGAGAACTCCTACGAGTTATTGCTACCAGTGAACTTCCCAACACAGCTGAAAAGCAAGGCATAAATCTCCATTGAGTTTTGCACTGAAAATAAATTACGAGTTACTCTGTTAGACATTGACCACCAAACCCTATGCTAAAAAGATTTTACGGATCACTCGCAAACCAGGGCAGTGCATGAATGAAAAAAGCAGAAGAAAGATTTAGTTCCAAAGACCACAGGTTTTCAAACCTTTGCTGAGTCCCCTAGAAGTATTTAAAGTTACAGTATAGCACAAAAAACAATACAAAATTATATGGGTAATTATAACATTTGATATATTAGTATTAAGCCTGTTTTATGATATTAGGGTAACAAACAATCCAGTACTCACAGGGTTAAAACACGTCACAAAACCAGGTTGCCTAGGAACAAATGCTCTAATACAATGAGCCTCATTTAATTGAGCTTTTGGGAGATCCGGGCTTCGCAGATGTAACCCGCAAGTTATTTTGCTATTCAATTGGCTTTTTACGGGCTCCGATCGAATTACAGACTCCGGCCTCCAATTCACTGCAATGGTTCACATTGCAGGTTAATGCCCCCCCAAGCCTTTAATCTTTTACGGCCGCAAGAGTTGCGAACGCTAAATTTGCAAATCGATATTCAATTGCTCCGATTCCCACTCGCAAAGCAAGCTGTCAAGCCCGCAAGTGGCAAAAGTGGAACCACAAGTTACTGGTACCAAGGAGGACTCACAAAGGTCTTAATGACAAATCGGAGCATTTTAAAAACAGATACAAAATCAATACTGTACTTTTATTAAAAGGGATAGTGATGCTAGGTCTTAGAATTAATAATTAATAGCACAACATTCCCAAGCTCGCAAATCGGCCAAATAAAATACTCTATTTAATGTTTAATTTCTCTGTGATATAGATCACGGCAACCGATGTGTTAGTACATATAATGAAACTCACATATAATAGAATATCATATTTACGGCTTTATCAATATTGTATTATATCTGGAATGTGGGACCGATCTTAACCTGTAATTCAAGTCCGTAGGACTTTGAAATCCAACCTCAATTTTCTATTGAAGTAATGATGACCATTGGCTGTTTCGAATTACATAGCCTTGTGTAATTGATCATGTTCAAGCTTGCAAATGCTACATACAACGACATTGTTTAAGATGTGCGCTGTCGGCCCCTAACAGCCTACATCCAGCAACTTGCGGGCCTGTAATTGAATGAGGCTCAATGTCTATAACTAATTCACTAATTGCCTACTGGACCTTAAAAACAGAACATGCCTTGATACTAAGGGAATTGATTATGAAAATTATAACAAATTTATAATGGACCTGCAGGAATTTGTCCTTAATAACAATTATTCTACATTTAATAAACAATTACACAAGCAAGTTAGGGGCACAGCAATGGGGACACCATGTGCCCCTAACTATGCAAATTTGTATTTAGGACAATGGGAAGACACAACAGTATTTTCAGAGGATAATGATTTCTGTACACAGAAGATTGAACTGTGGATTCAGATTATAGATGACATAATATGGTAATATGGTCTGGCACAGAAGAAGAACTTCAATGGTTTGCAAGGAAACTCAACACAAATAATAAGAATTTGAAATTAACAGTTGACTTCAATAACAAAAAAGTGATATTTTTAAACCTAAGTATTGATGTCAATACAAAACAATAATTAGTAACAAAAACTTATAGAAAATAAACAGCAACAAATTATTTACTGCATTGGAAAAGCCATCATCCAATACCCACAAAAAAGCCATCCCCATAGACCAGTATTTAAACCTAAAATGTAATTGTAGTAACTTGTATGATTTCAAGACTCAAAGATTTATCCAAAAAGGGTATTCAAGGAAAGTGCTCAAAAAGTGTATCATAGAGCTTTGGTACAAGCCAGAGCACTACTACTGATAAACCTAGGCAGAACAAACAACAACAGATATGGTTCATTGCACATTTTACAAATCAGTCTCAACAAAGTAGAGCTATACTACAAAAATATTAGGACATTCTGAGATTGGGCATATATATAGATGAGGTAATAACCCCAGTAAGTACTGTAACATACAGAAGATCAAAGAACTTAAAGGACCTATTGGTCCATAGTCACTATGCGAGAACACTAAAACATAAAAGATTGAAAAATATTAAAAAGAATACTTAAAATAACTGTATTCTGAAACTGTAATAATTCAAAGTAAATAATATAGAATAATTAATAATTATAAAATTAATGTAGAGAATAACTCATAATAACTAATTGTATTAAGCGAATCAAATAAACAGTTAAAGGTAATTAATCCTGACAACAAAACTAATACGAGGAATGGAGGGGCTAAGTTATGAAGAAAATCTAACCAAATTAAGCATATTTACTCTAGAAAAAAAGCGTCTAAGAGGGGATATAATTACCTTATATAAATACATCCAAGGTCAATACAAGGCTTTGTCAAGGGAACTTTTTATGCCACAAGGTTTTCAACTGACAAGGGGACATCCTTTGAGATTAGAAGTAAAAAGTTTTGCCTTAAAGAAAGAAAAATGTTCTTCACAGTAAGGGTGGTATTCTCTACCAAAGGAAGTGGTGACAGCGGATTTGATAGATAACTTTAAAAAGGGATTGGATATATTTTTAAATAAAAAGGGCATTAAGGGCTATCTTGGATAAATAGAGTGGGAGTATTGATCCAGGGATGAATCCGATCGCCAGTATCTGGGATCAGGAAATATATATATTTTTTTTCCCTGTTGAGACAATTGGTAACGTTTCACTGGGGTTTTGTTTTCTCTTTGCCTTTCTCTGGATCAATTAACAATAAATCCGCGTATTTGCAGATCAGAGGAGATCTAAAAAGGTTGAACTTGATGGACTAAAGTCTTTTTTCAACCTAAATTACTATGTAACTATGTAATAACAAGTACCATTGTATAATAAAATGAAAAAAGTAGAAGAATAATGATAAATAAAGTTATTATCACAATATTAATAAAATAAAATTATATTCCTCCAGTAATATTACAAAAAAAAATATTCAGAATAAGAACATTAAACATAACAGCCAAACATTTATATAAATAAATAATAGTCTGAATAAAGAATCGAGAATAGAGGGAGTTATCACACCAAAGAGATCAAAAGAGAACATTTTAATTTAAATATAAAAGTGCCAAAAATAACCAAATACAAATAAATGTAAAGATAAGCATTTGTATTTAATAAAATACATCTAGGGGGTATCAGATATTGAAACGGATTTGGGAGTACTTGTGGACAACCGTCTAGGTAACAGTACTCAAAGCCAAGTAGCATCTGCAAAGGCTAGTGAAATATTAGCATGTATTAAGAAGGTTATAGAAGCAAGGGAAGCAAATATAATTCTCCCACTATACAAATCTCTAGTACGCCCTCATTTGGAATATGGAGGACAATTTTGGGCACCACTTCATAAAAGGACAATTTACACCTAGAAGAAGTACAGAGAAGAGCAACAAATCTAATAAGGGGAATGGAGGGGCTACGTTGTGAAGAAAGACTAACCAAATTAAACTTATTTTCCCTTGAAAAAAAAGCATTTATGAGGGTATATGATTACCTTATATAAATACATCCAGGGTCAAAATAAGACTTTGTCAAGGGAAGTTTTTGTTCCAAGAGGTTTTCAACTGACAAGAGGACAAGAGGTTAGAGGAAAGAAGATTTCACCTTAAAGAAAAAAAGGTTTCTTCACAGTTAGGGTGGTAAAACTGTGAAATTCTCTACCAAAGGAGATAGTGGCAGAATTCAATAGATAACTTTAAAAAGGTTTAGATGTATTTTTGAATAAAGAGGGCATTCAAGGTTATCCTAGAATATTGATCCAGGGAGAAATTTGATCGCCAGCATCTGGGGTTAGGAAGGAATTTTGCTTTTTTTCCCCTTATGAGACAATTGGTAAAGTTTCAATGTTTTTTTTTCAATGTTTGCCTTCCTCTGGATCAATTAACAACTAACAATTATTAACAAATAATCCACATATAAAAAGGATCAGAAGAGATCTAAAAAAGGTTGAACTTGATGGACTAAAAGTCTTTATTCAACCTCAAATACTATGTAACTATGTAACTATGTAAAAACAATAACCAATATAACTGTACTAGCGAATTGCCCGTCAAAAAATGACGGCAATGAAATTGTAAGGTAGCTAAATTAGTAAATGAATATAGTGTACCTATTTTGAAGCATTGTGATGAAGAGCTGGCAATCTGTGTTGATGTTGCTGCAGCATTAGTGGTGTGGAGCTGCTGTATAAGCATGCTGAATGTGTGCAGTGTAACACTGTGCGTGCGCGAGACCAAACCGTTAGCGTAGTCGTGTACTTCCGCATTGGTGTAAAATGGCGAGTAATGTGTGGTATAGGTCTGTATCGGAATATCCGTAGGTGTTTTGTGGTGTTTTGCGAGTTTAGAGTGCTGTAGCCTCGTTTTCGTTTTGTTCGGCGGCCATTTTTTCTCTCGCTTAGATTTTTTTTTAGTCTCTAAACTGTTTTATTTCGAGTAAAATCGAGGTGTAAGTTGCATTTTTGAGGTCCTGGGTGCTCCCTCTTGGTGTAGGTAAGTTTTTTATGTATGTGCTGTGTGTATGTATTGTGTTTTAAATGTTTGTATGTCGTAATGTGTGGTAACGTGTTTCGTACGTTGTTTGCGTTCCTCGTAAAATTTAGCGAGTGTCGTAATTTGTGTGTCGTGTTTTTTGAGTAGCGACGTGAATTTTGCGAGGGTTTGAGGCCCTTGCCCAGTGACCTCGCCAGCAACTGAGTCCCTCGCTTCGCGAGGGGCCTCAGTTGCTGGCATGGAGCGCCTTCGGCGCTCCATGCCAGCAACTGAGGCCCTTGCCCAGTGACCTCGCCAGCAACTGAGGCCCTCGCTTCGCGAGGGGCCTCAGTTGCTGACATGGAGCGCCTTCGGCGCTCCATGCCAGCAACTGAGGCCCGTGCCCAGTGACCTCGCCAGCAACTGAGGCCCTCGCTTCGCGAGGGGCCTCAGTTGCTGGCATGGAGCGCCTTCGGCGCTCCATGCCAGCAACTGAGGCCCTTGCCCAGTGACCTCGCTACGCGTATTTATTGTGTTTTTCATTTTTTCGTGTCCGCGGGTTGCGGACGATTTTTGCGAGGTCGTAATGGGTGGTAACGTGTATCGTATGTTTGCGAGGGTAAAGTTTGCGAGGGTCGCAGTTGCTGGCAAGGAGCGCCTTCGGCCTTCGGCGCTCCTTGCCAGCAACTGCGGCCCTCGCTATGCGAGCCCGAAAGCGTTAGCAACAACTTATATGCTCACAACTATGTATGTGATTGCTGACAACTATATTTGTGATTGCTATACATGGGTTTAAACAAAGTTGGCATGTAATCATATAGAATATACTGTATTTAGCCATAACATCCATAGGATTAAAGATAATTTAAAAGGAATTTCCAAAGGTAAATGTGTAGTGGATTTTTATCCACGAGGTTTAGGTATATAAGGTTTTTCATTGAAATGCACTATACAGTAAAGCAAAAATAGAAAAAACAAAGAAAAGAACATTTATTTCACAAATAATGTATTTTTTATATTTTTTCACAAAAGTTTTTTTTATTATATGAGAAGCTGCAAAAAAGGCAATAATTCACTATGTTTGTCAACAATACTTAAAGACTATTCACTTGAATTCTCACAATAAGGAAGGAGCAGTAGAAATATAGAGCTGCCACTATCAAGATATAAATAACACTAACAGTACCTGTTTACAGAAATCTCTCTGATGTAACAAAGTACCATAATAAAATAGGCCCGCTCTATATAGAATTTATTATCTTAATTGAAATCATGTAAAACAAAGTACTAAAATAAAATATGCCATCTTTATATGGACCTCTTTTTTAAACTGAAATTAATTATCAAGAACCCTTAGAAAAAGCAGTAACAATAATTTAAAGTGGCTTTCACATATATAGTTGTGGATGAGCGACACAGGCGCTCATCGCAAGGCCCACGGGAGTCAGGCTGCAATGAGCACCAAAGGCGCTCATTGCAGGGCTCGCAATGAGCGCTGCAGGCACTCATCGCAAGGCCCCCAGGGCTTTAAAACAGCCTAAACATGAGCACAGAAGGCGCTCATGTAGATGGCCGCGATCACCGTCGAAAAAATGAGTGCTTTGCCGCTGATCACGAGGCACGCAATTTACTAATTTAAAGGTCAAAATAGTTTCAAGCGCGTAACTCCAAACACAGACAAAAATCACATATATAGTTGTGAGCGTACGGGCCGTTGCTCACGCTTGCGGGCTCGCGAAGCGAGCCGCGGCCCTCACGTAGCGAGCCGCGGCCCTCGCGTAGCGCCTCAGTTGCTGGCGAGGTCACTGGGCAAGGGCCTCAGTTGCTGGCATGGAGCGCCGAAGCGAGGGCCTCAGTTGCTGGCGAGGTCACTGGGCAAGGGCCTCAAACCCTCGCAAAGTTCACGTCGCTACTCAAAAAACACGACACACAAATTCCGACACTCGCTAAATTTTACGAGGAACGCAAACAACCTACGAAACACGTTACCACACATTACGACCTCGCAAACATCGGACGCAACACGCCGACATACAAACATTTAAAACACAATAAATACACACAACACACACATAAAAAGCTCAAAAAAACAAGTTACCTTCATTTAAATAAAAATAAAACACTTTAGACACTAATAAAATCGCTAAGCGAGAGAAAAAATGGCCGACGGACAAAACGAAAACGAGGCTACAGCACTCTCCACACGTAAAACACCACACCACACTCGCAAAACACCACACGAAACTCGAAAACCACTACAAACCAACAACGGACAATACGCAAAGACGCACAACACACATAAACCGCCATTTAACGCAAATGTGGAAGTACGACACTACGCGCACGGTTTCGCCTCGCGCACGCACAGTATTACACTGCACACATTCACCACGCTTATAGAGCAGCTCCACAACACTAATGCTGCAGCAATGTCAAAACACATTCACATCTCTTCAACACAATGCTTCCAAATAGGTAAAGTATATTCATTTATTAATGTATTATATCTTTACTATTACACACCAAACAACATTAGCTCACTTACAATAACATTGCCGTCATTTTTTGATGGGCAAGTCGCTAGTAAGTAAATAATTAAAACAAAAAATACACACAGCGCAGGGGGAGACCCAGGGAGCCTGTGAGTGAGGTTGCAAGTTAATTTGAGGCATATTTAACGTTTTGCGGTGATCTGAAATCGGCTAAGCGAGCGAAAAAAATGCCGGAAGAAAAAACGTAAATAGATGAAAACAAGGCTGAAGCCAGTAAAGACAACCCCAAAGACAGTAACACTTAGCGCAAGACAGTAAACACAATCACAAAGCCAGTAACACTTAGCTGAAAGTTGAAGTACACGAGGAGAAAGGCTCACAATGAGCGCCAAAGGTACTCAGAGGAGCAAAAGCCTCACATTGTGTGGCAAACAGCATTCCAAGGCTTCAAATTTTATTGCCGTCATTTTTTGACGCGCAGTTCGCTAGTTAATGAATAAAAAACAGTTACGGGCAGTTGTTCCTGCATTTCCTACACATTATAAGATTTATGACGTTCACATTTCCTATTGGCTTATACAGCCCTGTCTCATCCGTAAAACTTGGTTTGGTTACTCTCTGCACAGAAATCTGTTGCGTCTAAGGCAGGATTTAAGGCTGTTGCTTGAGTGTCCGAATGTGGGGAAGTTAAAATTTTGAATACTGTTGTAGCTTGAGAAGAAAAAGCTCCCGCAGCCGATTTATGGCTATACCGCAGTTAACACCATCCGATTAGCAGAGGGCTCTATGTAATCTTAAGTGTCGGTTATTAACAAGAAATCTGAACATTTAACATTACTATGCTACTCCAAAACTTTGTCACTGAATATGCTATTTAACCAGGCTGTAAGGTTGTGAAATTAAATTAATCACATTCATTTTCTTTATGTTATTATGTTTATTACAATTTCAAATTGTTGTTTACAGTGTGTTTGAGAAAAGGCACACATGTTATTCTTGCTGTTTGAAGGGCCAGTTAATTCAGCACAACTTGGAGCACCCCACTTCAATGTACTCCTGAAAATGTATTGAAATACTTTTGAATTTTGGAAACAGGTGCCTTTTTCACAGAAAAAAATCATAAATAAAGTTTTGTTTACATGAGAAATAGGAAAGGCCCACAGGCAGACTGGGAGCAAGAGCTGCAGTGCACAGAGCAGATCAGAAAGAGGGTTAACCCTTCTCAAATTCATTGGTGCAGGGACATGACAGCTAGAAACTCACAAGTATGTTACTTGGGGGTTAAATGATGGCTGATTAAATTTTCTGTTCACAGAGTTTGGAACAGCCGTTCCCGGAAGATGCTGTAAATCATGGGGCAGTCTGCAGTGTGTCTGTAAACAAACCTAAGACTTCAAATGTTTACTTGTTCTTTGACAAAAAAAAACAAAAAACATTAGATCACTTTAACATTGAATTTTGTGCTCTTTCACACAATGAAAAGCTCTTATAGTGAGGTAAATGACCCTTTAAACTGTTTAGATCAGAATATTGTGATTGGCTATGTAGTGTTACTAGTCCTTTGTTTGATTATATGCTCTCTGGACTCCATAATAAATATTTAACCCCTATTCATTATTATTTTTTTTTGTTTAGTTTGTTTTGCAATAATTGTGGACATTTTTAATAAAAACACAATAAGTAAACATAAATAAATACCATTTTGACAAATAGTGTCAATTTATATAATACTAATTGAACTGAATTCACTATCTCAACTCAACCTTATGTAGTCAATGCTGACTCTTTAACGAACAACCACTTAATTTCAGAAAGCAATGCTTCATTAAAAGGAAGTGGTAATTGAAGATTGTAACTTAACATACGATTGTAGATTTTTTTAATTACATGTATGTATAGAGGGTTCCATCTTATCTTATCTTGCCTCGACCCCTCCTGGTAGCTTGGAGATTGAAGATCTGTGGTTATCTTACCTGTCAATGGAGGGAGTTATTGTGGAGGAGGGGAAATGGAAGGACTTGATTTATGATTGGAGTTTATAGACTTTGACACCCACCCCCAGATCATAAACAGGCAGTTACAACTGCAAGCTCCGCTCCTGCTGAAATGTGAGCACCCTTCTCAGACATGCAACTTTCACTGAAGTATCACGAATACCTCCAAGAATAATCTGACCCTTTAATACCTCTCCATACCACTCTGCAAAAGTGTAGGAAAACATACATTGCAAATAAAAATTACAGGTGTAGAAATTACCAACAATAGGAGATACGATGGTAGACCTTCCATACTTAAAGCCCGGGATGACATCATTACTCTTTCACATAACATATACAAGGTCTAACATCCCAAATCATTGTTTTCCTGTTTCAAAGACTGGAATTTATATCATTTACAACTGTAAAATTAGGAAAATTATTCCCAGTAGGCTGCATATTTGTTTTGCATGAAAGCAGACACATATAATACACAGATAAATGTTGTCTTCATTCCTACAGTTTGTCAAGTGGAAATGTTAACATGAATCCCTAGAGTTTTGAATCCTATAATCACACAAGTCAAAATGTCAGTACTCAAAATACAACATTAAAATTACACAGTGCATTTTTTCAGTTCTGTAGTTTTTTTTCATGGGAAAGGCAGTCAGAGGTTATACATCTATTCCCTTCAGTCTCAATGCATCATTATTCAAAATTGTAATATTTCAATATTGTAATAAATTTAGAACATGCTAGTAGACTGTGACAAGCCATGTCAATGTAGAATTCATATACTACAATGCAAACACTCCATTAAATGTAATTGCCTACTTTTTATTATCTAAGAGTATACTTTTGGTAACATTTATTTTATCACTGATTCTATGATATGATATTTCTTTATTGATATATTTCTAGTATAGTTATATATCAACCAGTATTCGACGAATGCTGGTATAAATTTAAAGAACCCCTGAACTCTTTAACATTGATTCAAAATGAAATTTATAAATATTTTGGGGAAATATATGAAATATTTGCTTTATTTTGGACCTCAGTTAAGGGGCAGTCATTTCCCATTCATATTCTACCTTTCATCCTGTGCAGTTGGAACTTCCAATAGCATATTGAAAGACTTTGGCACTGTTGCGGGTGGGCCATCCACTTACAAACTAACAAATAGTAAATTTGTTTAATCAAGTAATTACTAATATATGAATAACCAACATAAATAGTTTAGCAAAAAAGCAAACGTGAAAATAACGTCCAGTAGTTTTGACATGCAAATCCTGCTGTCTATTATAGTACCACAAAAATATTATAGGTTAGAACTATAATACAGTAAATTTAAAAATAAAAAAGATAGAGTCTGATTCATTTAAACTTTTGGTAGCCCGTAAGTGAGGTTGCAAGTTAATTTGCTATTTAATTGGCGTTTTTTTGCGGGCTCCAAACGGGTTACGAGTTATGGGCTTGAAAAATGGCGATGGTTAAACCCGTAACTTACAGCCTCCCAAAGCATTTGATCTTTCACTTTCGCAAGAGTTATGATGGCTAAAATCGTAAATCACTAATCAATTGCTCAATTTCCCCAAGCCCGCAAATGTTTTCATACCCGTAAATGGCAAAAGAAGGAGAAAATCCTACGAGCGCTAGAGAGGACTCGCAAGGGGGTTAAACACCTATTCGTATAAAACTGCTGCACTGTAAATAACGGGGAAAGCGATGACAGACATTAGAATTAATTGCACAACAGTCTCAAGTCCGCAGATCAGCAGTATATAAGATTTATTTTTATGTTTAATTTCGGGGTTAAACCGAGAATACATATCAGGCCACCCTTTTAGACTAGAACAGTATTGGTGTTCATTTTCATAATTCTTTATTTTGCAGGTTTGCGAGTCTGATCGCATATCGGACTCCCGAACCTAATTGATTGACATGTAACCTCCATGTTTTACTGCCGTAATAATGGCGGTCTAATTTTCTATTTGCTGATTCGAAATGGGAGGTAACAGGCTTGCTTAATTGCTCATGTTCCCACCCTGAAATGCTACCAACCAGTGCATTGCTTTGGGCTAGTAGCTTGCGGCCTTGAGCAATTGAGATGCTCTAGATTTAGAGACAAACTGGAGCACGCAACACACCCACAGACATACGGCCTACAACGACCGAGTTACAGGCTTACAATTAAATTGGGGCCCTAGTCTTTCAGTGCCACAAATAATCCATGAATGACAGGACACTGTACTCCTAAATGTAAAATATATAAATTTGGAAACACTACACCTGATTTTAGAAAGGAAAACAAAATAATGCTATTTCCATAGAAAGCTTCAGTGGAATTTTTCCCCTGGCTTGCTTCCACAAATTGGGGGGAACTTTCACACTTCTATCTGCTGCAATGGAAATTTGGCACATAGATAGCCAGAGCGAGGACTAATGGAAAACTCATTAATATATAAGTAAACACCCTCTTGCACGGTAAAAACAAAGAACAGTGAACTATTTACTGGTTATGGCTCAATCAACTGACTTCAATGTGCTACCTCAAGCAGATAGATTATTACTAAAGTACACTATTTACTAAGCATATCAAGTGGCTGAGATGGGGAGAGAAGGACTGTGATCGTAATAGTACTCACAGGAAATACTGCATAGTAAATACAGGGATAAGCACGTCAGCCACTTGAGATAGTTAGTATTTCCCCAACTCCATGGTACGCTCATTTGATGAAGTATTCTGGAGTGGAAAAATTAAATGAAATCAGTCTTAATTTTTTTAACTATTAAGTGTTACATTCAAATTTCTTTATTATGGGCATTAATTTATTTTTTCCCCTTAATTTACACCTTGTAGGGTGATGCTATTATTAGCCACACTTACAATTAATGTCCCACATCAGCAGTCTTCAATAAAACTGAATATAGATTTTAACAGCGGCCAAGATCCTTCCATAATAAGCTTCAAAAAATGACTTAAAAGTATAGCAAAATTGAACAGAATATGTCAAATGTAAAGACTGTATAATATGTTTTTTTACTTTCTAAAAACAATTTGTCCATTATCAAATTCTTCAGAAAAGCATTGTGTAAAATGTTCTGTTCTATGTGATTTACATTGACTACAATAAAACGCAATAGGATATAATGAAAATATAGGTGAAAATGAGCATAACTTGGTGCAAGACTGCCCACAAATGTGAAACAGTACATTTCACAGCCTAATATTTTAAATGTTACTCAAATATACACATTAACCCTTCAGCACAACAAATACTATAAACTACAAATAACAGAGTATGACAGAAAAGCTCTAATTCACTCAAATACAAATCAGTGTTATAAGGCTACATATCTTTCCTATTTAGTGATATGATGGAATATTCCTGTGACCACTTTGAACGTGGATAGTGTGATACAAATAGTTATACTGTATATACACTGTTGTTGAGAGCAAGTTTTTTAAATGTAATGTTATCTATAGATGGTCAATACATTCCTTACTCTTGAACATGGCTAATGTGTAGACATAAGAGCCTAAGTAAGAAACACAGTAATAGCCTCCACAGCAACAACACCACTAACAGGAACACACTAAGCACTACCGCTAACTTTCTCCTGCTCCAATCCCCAAATCTCTCTGTATGCAGGTATATACTGTATATATATAAATATATATATATATATATATATATATATATATATATATATATATAATTTATGGTGGGCAAAAGAGCGATAGGCCATAGTGAGTGCTCGAAGATTTAAACACATATAATTTTAGGGAAGGCTATGAAATAGCACTTTTGGTAAAATAGCAGGTAGAGCATGAAGAAAGTTATATGTATCGATCACTCACAAAGGGTTACACATACAGGGTTTTTACATACAGCATGCAAAAGCTGCATTATTTTTATGTGTTTTTTTCACACATAAAAATTTAGCAGGAGCCATGTAATTGGGGCTTACATCAGTAGGTCAGTAGTTCATTACTCCAGTCCTTAAAAATACAGACTGCTCAGGATGTTAGTATATGTTATTTTAAATAACCAATTTTTTTATCAGCCTACTGCAGAGTCTTACATTTTTGCTAATATGGGAAATTATTCAAGTGATCTAGTTGGCACTATATACCTATAATAAGGCAAAGGGCCAGCAAAGAAATCACACATTTATTTCTTCTGGTCACATTAAATTGTAAAATTAGAAGTTGATTGCGTTTTAAATGCAAAAGTATTCACCCCCCTTGACTTTTTACCTATTTTGTTACATTACAACCTTAAGTTCAATGTTTTGTTAATCTGAATTTTATGTGATGGATCAGAACACAATAGTCTGGTTGGTGAAGTGAAAAAGAAAAAAATACATACATAAAACTAATTTTTAGAAATAAAAAACAGAAACTTGGCATGTGCGTTTGTATTCACCCCCTTTGTTATGAAGCCCATAAAAAGCTCTTTTGCAACCAATTACCGTCAGAAGTTCCATATATAGTGAAATGGTGTCCACCTGTGTGCAATCTAAGTGTCACATGATCTGTCATTACATATACACACCTTTTTTAAAGGCCCCAGAGGCTGCAACACCTAAGCAAGAAGCACCACTAACCAAACACTGCCATGAAGACCAAGGAACTCTCCAAAAAAGTAAGAGACAATGTTGTTGCAAAGTACAAGTCAGGTTTAGGTTATAAAAAAATAGCCACATTTTTGATGATCCACAGGAGCACCATCAAATCTATCATAACCAAATGGAAAGAACATGGCACAACAGCAAACCTGCCAAGAGACTCATGGACCGGGCAAGGAGGGCGATAATCAGAGAGGCAGCACAGAGACCTAAGGTAACCCTGGAGGAGCTGCAGAGTTTCACAGCAGAGACTGGAGTATCTGTACATAGGACGACAATAAGCCGTACGCTCCATAGAGTTGGGCTTTATGGCAGAGTGGCCAGAAGAAAGCCATTACTTTCAGCAAAAAACAAAATGTCCTGTTTTGAGTTTGCGAAAAGGCATGTCTGAGACTCACAAAATTTATGGAGGAATGTGCTCTGGTTTGATGCGACTAAAATTGAACTTTTTGGCCATCAAAGAAAACGCTATGTCTGGCACAAACCCAACACATCACGTCACCCAAAGAACACCATCCTCACAGTGAAACATGGTGGTGGCAGCATTTTGCTGTGGGAATGTTTTTCAGCAGCCGGGACAGGGAAACCGGTCAGAGTTGAGGGAAAGATGGATGGTGCTAAATACAGGGATATTCTTGAGCAAACCCTGTACCACTCTGTGCGTTATTTAATCGCTAGGACGGAGGTTCATCTTCCAGCAGGACAATGACCCCAAACACACTGCTAAAGCAACACTTGATTGGTTTAAGGACAAACATGTAAATGTGTTGGAATGGCCTAGTCAAAGCCCAGACCTCAATCCAATAGAAAATCTGTGGTCAGACTTAAAGACTGCTGTTCACAAGCGCAAACCATCCAACTTGAAGGAGCTGGAGCAAATTTGCAAGGAGGAAAAATCCCACTGGTAAGATGTGGCAAACTCATAGATACTTATCCAAAGCAAGTTGGAGCTGTGATTGCCGCAAATGGTGGCTCTACAAAGTATTGACTTTTGGGGGGTGAATAGTTAAGCACATTGACTATTTCTGTTATTTTGTACTATTTGTTGTTTGCTTCACAATAAAAACAACAAACAAAAAACATCTTCAACAAAACATGAAAAATGCTGAGGGGGGTGAAAACTTTTCCAAGGCACTGCATAAATATATATATATATATATATATATATTTATTGTATATATATATATATATATATATATATATATATATATATATATATATATATATATATATAGTATATGTACATATTCCAGTATCATAAAAAGTACAATGCATCTACAAATTACGTGATACTTCATTAAAGGGCCAGTTAATTCAGCATAACTCGGAGCACACCACTGTAATGTACATGTAGTCCTGAAAACATGTTGAAATACTTTTTGAATTTTTGAAATAGGTGCTTTTTTTACAGAAAAAATCACAAATAAAGTTCTGTTTACATGAGAATTAGGCATTACTCCAGAGAGACTGACAGCAAGAGCTGCCATGCACAGAGTAGATATGAAACATGGTTAACCCTTCCCAAATTCATCTGTGCAGGGAAATTACTGCTAGAAACTCAAAAATATGTTACTTGGGGGTTGACCGATGACTGACAACATTCCTGAAAGCAGAGTAAAACCATAATTATTTTTATTCACACAGAGCTTGGAACGGGCCGTTCCCTGTTCCCAGCAGATGCTGTAAATCATGGGGCAGTCTGCAGTGTGTTTGTAAACAAACCAAAGACTGCACATTTTTAACTGTTCTTAGATTCATTTAAAAAGTGTAATAGCTCACGTTAACATAGAATTGTGTGCTCTTTCACACAGTGAAGAGCACTTATAGTGAGGTAAATTTTACTGGTTTGTAAAAAACCTGATTGCTGAATTGTTCTTTGTCTCCATGCGCAATCTGTTTTCATATTGAATCAATATTCCTTGTATATCGTTAATATCATCCATTACTATTACTATATCTTTAAACAAATATGTGGTCTAGCTGTAATGGCAGCAATGTATATCAAAGAAGATGGTTAACATGGCAATATATGGCCGTTAAAGTAATCATTTTTGGTGCATGTACAAATTACTCCATATGCCTGCTTCTTGAATTTTGATGCTGACTCCCGATAAAAACGTCCTATATCTGCATATCAATTGTGCAATCCAATCAGTTTTGTTCATCTCAATGAGCTAGTACATATCCATATGGACTGCCACTGTTCATTCATGGAAACTGAAAGCTTTTAGACAAGACTTGACCCCAACTGCTTGCCAAACTATCAGCTTTTTCTTAGTTTTATAAATTTCCATTTTTAAGTTGTATAGTAAACTTGTTTAATATGTTAATGTATAAATTTAATTTCTTACAAACACAACCAAAACAGTATTTCTGATTGCAAAACATATAACATTTCTTATGACCTTAGTTTAAATTTAACAACTTAATTAAAAATGTTTTTACCCCTATTTATTATGTATAGGGATGAAGTTCGTTTCTTTTTACCTATCTGCTTTCTTTATGAGTTAAGTTTAAATATACTGTATGCTTTTGCATGCCTTGTTATTTTTGCTTTTTTTTTAGTATTCCCTGAATAAAACTCTGTAAACATTTGACATTTTAAAATGAGCCTTCAAGAAATAAGATAAATAAGATTCCTTGGATCAAACCATTTTTGGCATTATATTTTTAAGATATGTTGGTTTGCTTTTGTTTACAAAAATAAAAATAAAAATATTTTAATTAGAGCACAGATTTCAGGAACTTAATACATCTTCATAGCTGCAAAGGTCCAGATTCATCCAGATCACGAATCTTAAGTTCGTGCCTGGACTCAAACCAAAAATGAGGTAAACCTCATTTCAATTCCCACTATACGCATAGTAGTATTTTCTCCTATCTGTAACTATAAACATTTGTTCAGACCACTTAGAATGTACTGGCAGAGTAAGAAAAGATTGGCACAGTAGGAAAAAGAAGGACAACAATGCACACTTATTTTAATAAACCAATTCAAATCCTAGATACTCTATCTAATAGTTTATAAGTTGTTGTGGATATTAGGTTTTGTTAGCAGACTTCTACTACAAACTTAACCCTACCCCAATTCCACCACTACATTAACCCTACCATGAAACTTACTATATCACTAATATTCCATTATTTTACCATACTGTCCTTCTCTATACCTGCAACTAACTCAAACTTACCATATTCATTATAGCCTTACTCCTGTCTAAATTATATTTCTTACTCATTTCATAACTTATAGCACTGCTACTAATACCCTAACCATTTATTAAATCTGGGTTGTAAAGCATGTGAAAAAAAGTGTTTTCATTTTTTTTAAAAATGATTAACAAAAGTGTTTGCAGCTAAGGACTTTAGATAGCTTGTTCTAAACACTAAGGGCCACATTCAATTCCAAGCCCGCAACTCGATTGCAGACAGCCGAATGTCTGCAGGTGAGTTGCGGGCTCCCGTTGGTCTCCGATTGCGATGCTGTTCAATTGCTCAAGGCCGCACTGGCCCGAGGCCAAGACCGTAAACCATTCACTGGTTCGGAGCAGTTCAGGGTGGGAACATGAACAATCCAGCAAGTCCGTAACCGCCCATTTCGAATCAGCCAATAGAAAATGAGACATTATTACGGCAGTAAAACATGGAGGTTACTTCTCAATCAATTAGGTTTGGGGGTCCAATATGCGATCAGACTCGCAAACCCTCAAAATAAAGAATTATGAAAATGAAAGTCAATACTGTTCTAGTCCATATGGGTGGCCTGATATGTATTAACTCATTGATACCTGAAATCGATTTACCAATGAAACATAAAAATAATTTAAATTTCCTGCCGATATGCAAGCTTGAGACTGTTGTACAATTAATTCTAATGTCTATCATCGCTTTCCCTGTAATTTACAGTGCAGTAGTGATTCTTTATTTGCATTTACACTGCTACCAATAGGTGTTTAACCCCCTTGCGTGTCCTCTCTAGCACTCGTGGGGTTTTCTCCTTCATTTGCCGTTTACGACTGTGAAAGCAATTGCGGGCTTGGGGAAATTGAGCAATTGAATAGCGATTTGCGATTTTAGGCTTGCGAAAATGAGAGATCAAAGGCTTCTGGAGGCTGTAGGTTCGAGTTTAACCATCGCAATAGTTTCAAGCCCTTAACTCGGAAGACAATCAGAGCCTGCAAAAAGACGCTGATTGAATAGCAAATTAGCTTGTGACCTCACTTACGGGCCTCCGGATCTCCCGAAACCTCACCTGGCTCTATCTATAATCAGCTGTGCAGTCTAAGGAAACAAGTAGCCGATTTCCTATATTATTTATATTAATGTTATTCATTGAGAGCTATTTGTATACAGAGATGGATCAATGGTTAAAGCAGCAGCTTTAAAAGGGAACGTTCTGAGTCCGAAACCATTTCCTGTTTTTATGATAATTTTTATTTAGGATGAAAAAGTAAATATATACAACCTATCAAGATGTGGACATGAGACAGCTATGGAGATTGTGATACAAATTAAAATCTTAATACAAAAAGGGGGCTGAGATTTGAGCTCACGTGTTTTTATTTCAGAGGTTACATATTGGCAAAGTAGCCACTTTATTCACCAAGCTAAATTTCTGATATCATCTCTATCCTATTATCTTTCTCTTAAATGTAAATACAACAGAGCACTTTATAGGTGTGCTTTTCTTTTAATCATTAGCAGAGAGTTTGCTTGTAGGGTTCACTAAACTAGCTGTTTACAAGACGCCTCAAATAATGCCTTCAACAACTTAGAGCTCTACTATTTGATCAACACAATTAGCGTTGCTCCATAAAATCTGCTGCTGGAGCTTTATTCCCGTACCGTACACATATTCAAAGCTCTACACCAGGATTATTACTGAATACAGCAACAAATTGTAAACCCAGGCCTTTGCAGTAAATTACAAACATACAGCCTTATTGTGATTCGGTAAGGGCTTTATTTAAGCACACAGCATATTCTTTTTACAAAAGTTTTTAGTTAGTGAACTTCTATCCAAAAGCAAGGTCTTCACTAACTAAAAACTTCTGTAAATAAAATATGCTGTGTGCTTATATAGAGCCCTTTTAAATTTACCGAATTGCAATCTAATAAGGCTGTTAAGGTTTTGCTGGAAAGGCTATGCTCAGTAAAGTACTGAGCCATAACAATCTTAAATTTATGAGAATCCCTGGGGATTCCCTCCACTTTGTATACATTTATACATCCTAGGAGGAGCTCACCCACCCCAAATGGTGTTTGCTGCGCTTTGGATGGCTTAAATAGAGTTTTTGAGCATTCTGATTGCCTGAAATACACAGCAATCATATTTCAGCCAAACAAATAGTTTTACAGTTGTCGTCCTGCTCAATATATTTTTTGAATAATCAGTCTGATTGGTCCAAATCTTTCAAAAATGATATTGTGTAAAGTGACAAGCAAAAATTCCATTCTGATTGGCTGAAATATGATAGATGATATCTGTTGTTGTCCTTATTATCAATGTGTACAATCTGTATAATGGAAGGCAGATACAAGATACTTGCAAGCTAAAGATTAAGCTGTTTCAGCATTTCATTTGTTATAATTAGAAACATTAGAAAATCTTGATGTCCCTTCCATTTACTAATCAGTGTATGTTAAAAGAAAAAGTTACTTTATAGGAAATTAATAAATGATAAAATATGTAAAATATAAATAATGTCTTTGGAACAATATATAAAGGTAAACCTCAGAGACTGAATGCTCAAATTCTTCTCCCAAAAGTTTATTTTGATTTAAGCATAAGTTTGTCCTTGTAACCATGTAAAATGGTGGTTCACGTTATAATACAATGCAGTTAATACGTCTGCTGGTGGGTTATATGTCAAACTCCTATATGGAAGAAAAAGTAATGTGTAGCACATAGCGACTTGTGTTGCAACCTATGAAGTATGGTACCTCAATAGTTTACTGGGGAAGTGCTGGTGTCTGTTGTGATAACTTCTTAAATCCCAGTAATATTTCCACAAGATTCAATCTAATACATTGTGGTAAATAAACATTTCTTATCTGCAGATAAACAATGAGGAAGAATTGTATTAGAAAGAAAAAGTATGGATTGCAGAGCGAGAAATGGATGATGGATGAGTAATTTTTTGAGATGACGAACAAGTGCATAAGGATTGCAGCATTGTTTTGGTGAGTAATGGCAGGAATAAAATGCATTAGCATTCAATCATTCCCTAGAGTAAAGCGCTATCTAGCAATGGTTTTTCTCAGGTGAGTTAATTGGAGACAGAACTCTCAAATACATATTTTAAACATTTGACATTTTTTGCAAAAAAGATAATGGTTTGAAGTTAAAGGTACATGGAATGCATCAATGTTGCTATGCACAAACAAAAAATAATGTGGGAAATGATCATAAACTGACTTGTATATGCATTCTGAACATCCTTCAAATGATGGAACGAGTGCTACTCTGAAGTGCGTAGCAGGGAAATGAAGGATGTCACCTTCCCACCCACCACACCCACCCTAATTACCTTCCAGCACTCTCCCATGAGCTTGACACAACATTTGCACTAGGTAAAGAAAATAACTGCATAGTAGCATCCTCTTTATGAGATCTATTACCCTTGCTATCTGTCCTTTCCCAGGTTTCTGCTTCTTCCATTTCCTTTAGATTGCACATAGATTCTAAGCTCAAAACAGGGCCCTTCATTTTCTGCAGTTTGCTAATTTTGTATTTTTGTTGCTCCTATCCCCTGTACAGCGCTAGAGAATTTGTTGGCGTGTTACAAATAAAAGTTCATAAATAATAATAATAATACTAATAAGTCTATTGTTTTATTTTAACCCATAATACTAACACAATAAAAGCTTCTATAAGCAGAGACTGAGGACACCTGGGGCAAAATTGCTTCAATTACAGAGCAATTCAATTGAACAAGGCCGCAAGTTAAGGCCCGAAGTCTCAAGAACCTAAACCCTTCCCATTGTTAGGGGGCTTGACTAAAAGTGGTCCGCAGTTACAATCCAATCCTGTAATTACAGAGTGCGACACAAACCTCTCAGTCAATACAAAGCGGGCAAGCTGAAGATGATTGACAGAGAGAGATTATAAATTTGCGTTCTCCCCGTCCCAGTGTTGACTGTGTTGTAGATTCTCACAAAGTAGCATGCAGGTCCCTGAGTTGGTGGTTGGTAATAGAGAGAGAGCGATAGCAGGTGATTTATTAAAGCAAAAAGTTACAGTTTTATTCTTTTACATTAATCTAACAACTATTTTACACTTACATTTTGATTACACATATTTACAGATTACAGATAATACAAATACACATACATTAAATAACACACATAGATACAAATAGAGCTAGGTCACTCCATACACACACCCCATCCTATACCCCACATCCCATCCCGCAACAGTTAATAAATTATCATAAAACAGAAATGTTTCCCCTCATATATATACAGTAATACTTATTTTGATTTATCATATTATTTTTGGGATAATTATGGAGGGAGGAGAGAGGAAGGGAGAGGAGTAGAGAGGTGGGAGGAGGAGAAGAGGAGAGGTGAAGAGGAGAGGAAAGAGAGGTGTGAGGAGTGGTGGAGGAGAGGAGAAGGTGGAGGAGGTAAGGAGGAAGTGGAGGAGGTGAGGACGAGGAGGTGAGGAGTAGTGGAAGAGAGGAGGAGGATAGTGGCAGAGTGGAGAAGAGGAGCAGAGTGGAGAGGTGGAGGAGGAGAGTGAAGAAGAGAGGAGGAGGATGAGAGTGGAGGAGGAGAGTGGAGAGGTGGAGGAGGAGGAGAGTGAAGAGGTGGAGAAGCTGGAGTAGGAGAGTGTAGGAGAGGAGGTAGGTGGTGGCGGGCTGCCCATAGTGATAGGCACTCAGTGTTCAGGGTCAAAGGGGGAAGGGCCAGATTCTAGGGGGATGACAGTTTGGGGAAGGAACAGGCCTCTGGGGTAGGCAAGGGAGCAAAGGATACCCATCCACAGTCGGAAGGGCAAGAGGCTGGGGGCAGGCACCGGGCCCCGAACAACACACACACAAGGAGAATGTGGTCATCCTTTATGCAATCTGTGGCCGCCCCGGGAAGTTAGGCCCGGGCCTAGGGCTCAGGCATGTAAGGAGGTAGGCACCACAGTAAAAGTAGTCGGCACAGCGGAAAGGGATGTGAGGTCTGTGAAGTACCGCTTTGATGACGTCCGGGCCAAGGTGAGGAGGATGATGGCCAAGGAGGACATTCAAGCTGCAGCACTAGTGGTGGCCCCAAAGTGACAGTCAGTTACAACGAATGGGAGAGGGTCTCAAAGGATCTATTGAGCCAGTTGCCTACCTCTGGAGCTTCAGGCCTGGTGGACCAGCAGGATACAGCCTCCATGTCAGGTGAATATCACATACACAAACATGCAACCACATGTACAGCATACACACTACACATGTGCATGATGACCAACAAGGGAACTGACATGTCAGCTCTATGAATTTAACAAGGAATAGATGGACAGTCATGTGTCAATAAATCCATGAAGGTGACAAATCACTGTCATTTGTGGGCACAACAACAGTAATCAACCAATAGAGAGCCCATGTATGGTTGTGCCCACTGCAGCGTATGCAGTTACAGACCGCTGACGGAATCCAGATAGCGTTAGGAGCCAAGAACAATCAAGATCAAGACCCAATGAATATATTACAGGGGATCCAGGCCAGCATCTCTGCAAATCATGGTGAGGTCATGAGCCACCTGGCGCAATAGAGAGGAGAGGAGGCACCATCTGATGACGGAGTCTTACCTTGATGGGGGTAGACCAGAGCGCAATCCAGCAAGTGACTGCAGACACCATGCACCGTGCTCTGGTCCCCAGCTCCGCCTCCTCCACCCCAGAGGCTTCCCCCGCACACCCGCAGCCCGGTCGCTCCTCTCCACCCCCCATGCCTCCACCACCAGCACTGCCACTGTTGTTTCCGATGCCTCCTGGGGGGATGGATCACCCTGCTTCCCGCCCCCCAACACCACCACCACCAGGGAGACGGAGGCCAGCCATGGGGGACAGGGGCTCAGATGAAAGGGGGAGGAGGATGTAGGGACTGCACATATTTTTTCTCTACAGCACTTCTCAGTGTAAAATCTATTGGTCCAAATGTTAATGTAATCTAGCCTGGCTACAGAGTATAGGTACATGTGATGGTGATATTTTGTATGCAGATTGCTACCTCCCATCACATAGTCCATGATCCTCTTCTCTGTGGAAACGTAGGGTTCTGTTTAACTTTTCACCAATTAATGGTCCCTGAGGAATGCTGTTTTGAAATCCCTATCTTTTTTTAAGGCCTTATTTTGCAGGTGTTTTTTTCTTTTTTTTCTATTTTTTTGTTTTAGGCACAATTCAGGTCTGCAAGCATTATCAAGGAAATTGTAAGATATTCCCAGTGCCTCTCAGGTAGACATTCTTTCAATGACAGCCCCCCGTTAACATGTAGCTCCCACAATACCAAAGCTATCATATATCCAGATATCTAAGACATGATCTTGTTAACTTAAATGTAGACTAATACCGCTATGGCGGTGGACAGTGAATCTGGCTGCTGACCTTTGTGTCCTCTCCGTAATGTTTTTTTATCCCGTATCATGAGTATCCCTTAACATGTGATAATACCTGTATAGCTGATGGATGTGATATCAATGTTGATTAACACTATCAGATGGAGAAAGTGATAGTACACGTTGACCACTGATGCTGGTCACAGCTAAGCATTTATTGTGAGATGACAGATCATTATTAATGGGCATGGCCAGTGAGTTATCCTGAGAACTAGCTAATGGTTTGTAATGCTTGCAGATGGAAATCTGGTGAGTTGGTATATTGTTACAGTAACAGTATTTAGCACTGTACTGTACATGCATGTTTTTTTGTGTTATTTTTTATCCTCCTCCCTTTTTTTTTATTTTGACCACCTTTTTTCAGTTTTTTGTTTTAGGAACACACTGTATGTGTGAAACTGGTTTAGATGAGATAGTGCAGATGTTTATGCATCAGTTGAATTGAGCAAATGCTAACCAAAAGTAAGTGGTATGCGTATTACTGGTTACTTAGACTAAATGGAGTGATTGGTGATGATCCTTTTTTTCATCAGATTCCAGTTGCAGTGGTGTTGTGACCACATGTGACCCTGGTAGGTGCTATGTAACATGATTATTCTAGACTATGACATTACCCCCTTTAGGTATCCCCTTTTTCCCCCAAAAGCCTTTTGCTCTTCCGGGATCCACCCACAACACACCCATGATATTAATGCACAGTCTTGTTTCTGAGTGTGCTTTGTGTATAAAATAAAGCTTTGTTATACCATTTTCACCGTATCAGTGTGTTTTCAATGGTTGGGGTTTTTGGGACAGCCACATACATCACTAATTACAAACTAATGAGCCCTAGTTACTATGCAATAGATTAATACATATAATAATACCGTACTGGTCCGAATATAAGCCGTACCCGCATATAAGCCGCATCCGTAAAGCGCAAGGGGAAAAAACAGAAAAAATATAGTGCTCAAATATAAGCCGCACCCGTAAAATTGGAGAGAAAAGACTCTCAAAGTGATCAGCCATTGTAAGAAACAGGCTTTTTTTGCAGGTTACAGGCTTTACAGGATGTTAGAATCACTAAAACCGTAAATAGCTATTCAATACCGCAGTCTAAAGCATGAACATCGGCACCCTTAACTCGCAATTGCGCAAATCGGACACAGCGCTCCTCTCTCGGACACAGCGCTCCTCTCTCGGACACAGCGCTCCTCTCTCGGACACAGCGCTCCTCTCTCGGACACAGCGCTCCACTCTCGGACACAGCGCTCCTCTCTGGGACACAGCGCTCCTCTCTGGGACACAGCGCTCCTCTCTGGGACACAGCGCTCCTCTCTGGGACTCAGCGCTCCTCTCTGGGACTCAGCGCTCCTCTCTCGGACACAGCGCTCCTCTCTCGGACTCAGTGCTCCTCTCTCGGACACAGCGCTCCTCTCTGGGACACAGCGCTCCTCTCTGGGACACAGCTCTCTTCTCTGGGACACGGTTGCGGGTGAAGCATAGGGCCCGCCCGTCTCTCCCGTATGCTTCACCCCAGGGACCCTTGCATACACAAACTCACTTGTATTCACTTCTCTTTAACTTCACTTCTTCCCTGGGGCATAATATTTCAGCAACAACCGTGCCTAGGCCTTTAAGGCAAAACTCTGCCTGGGAATCCTCACTTATTCCCTTCACTTACTTGGCTTCCTTGTGACTTCTCCTCCTGAGTCTGAAGTCAATCTTCCAGCTCATACAACTTGCTGTAGTCCCCGTTCTCCCAGGAACAGTCACTTGGCGATCCTTTACAGGGTAGTTCACAACTTCACTGTATATCCACACCAGATCACCTTCCACTCTGTGCTTGTTCCTCTCAGCAGCACAGCTGCCTAGGGCCTAGTCAGCCCCTCCTCCTTTCCATGCCTGCTTTCCAGTCTTTTAAAGGGGACTTGCTCTAATTAGGAGTTCTTTCAGAAGTGTTAACTCCTTCACTTCTGACAAGAACTCACACTCCACTTGCTTGTCATCACTTCCAAGGAGCAAACGATCACACACACCCCCCCCCCCTCAGCTCAACAACATGGTGTTGGGCGACATGCCGAGAGGCCGGACATCCGGTAGGGTCGCTCACCACTCAAGAACTCCTCGTTCTGGGCCGTCCGCATCGAGGTAGCAGGCTGCGAACGTGGCCGCCTGTAAATCCATCTTCTCATTTCCTTACTGGTCTGTTGGCCTCCTTCATGTGTGTCGCCTTTATCAGGAAGGAGTGAATCTCTCAACTTTGTAGCGCTGTCCTCGAACAGCCTTGCGATGGACTCTGTAGTCACATGTCTGGGTACAGATATAACAATATACGTTGAACTCTCTTCGAGCCCGTACTCATTTCCAATTTCTTCATTAACTTCAACTCCCAGGAGATCTACTACAGTCTCAATGTTTCCCTCGTCATCCTCAACTTCACGGCCACCTTCCTTGTCCAACTTAAACAAAGCCTGGCACTTCTGCCGCTCTTCAGTATGATGCCGTTTCATTGCTTCCTGCAGCTTTGCTTTAAGAATTGGGAGCTTTTCAACTGGCTTTCTCTGAATTATCTCATCAGTTGTTTCAGCAGACACAATGACAGATACCACATCTGCCTTTAGCTCCTCCTTTCCATCTGCCGTTGTCCCTTTGCGGACGATATTTAGGTTAACTTTCCTCTCAAACACAGGCTTGGCTTTATGCAGGGAGTGCTTCAGAAAACTCTCTTTCCAAACGTCTAGTTCTTTATTTTGCTTATGTTCATCCAACTTAACAAATGAGCCATCATCGGGGCACCAACAGGGCTTTTCCAGCTTGGAAAGCTTTGCTTTATGTTGTTTTGGTACCGGATATTTAGAGGTCTCCTCAACAGTCTGAGAATCCAGTAGGGGCACAGGGATTTCCTGCTGGAATTCACAAGTAGGATCTACATCTTCGCTTACAGGCCTCGGAATGGACTCTGGCTTATCCACCTGGTCCTCCGAATCCACTGTGTGCCAAGCCCTGGGTGGCTCATCAGAACTCTTGGCAGGCTCACTTCCTCCAACTTTAGTTCCTTCTAATACCTCGCCCGTACAAGCCTGTGATGCTTGGGTGGAATTATTTGCATTCCCTTTAGATTTTTCTGCTGGAGCAGAGTCTCTTGTTTTGACTTCTTTTTTATCACTCATGACCAACTTGCGTTCCAAACTGCATGGCTGATACTTTGTTGATTTAATAAGCTGCAAGTCATACCCTTCGCAAGGTGGCCTTGGCCGATGCTTGAAGAAAGCATGAATGCTTTCTGCAGGCAGTTCCTTTGCTGCCTCCTCCATCAGATATGCAAATTCTTCTTCTTTACCATCAGCAGGGATGATTTCAGGGAGTTTTTCATCAAGTGGTGGCACATTTTCAATTGTGCCAATAATTTCAAAGCCCACAGTATTCGTTTCCATAATGTCTACTACATGATGTACAGTTTCTGCTTCTACAGACAGCTTTGTACTTTCTGCCACTGCTTGAAGGATGTGATCAACAGGCTTCTGTTGTTCTTCCACCCTCTTTGCCTTGTCGCTTTCCTCTGGCACAGGTGTAGCTTGTCCAGCTTCCTTAAGTGGCGTGTGCTCCAGTTTTGATACAGGGACAGTCTTTTCTAAGGTGTTCACATCGGACACTGGCCTAGCAACACTTTCTAGCTGGTCTCAATTAGACGCCTCTTTGTTACTTTCCCCACTGTCTAAGGTCAACAGTGGTATTCGTCGGGGCTTCTGTCGAAATTGAGAGATGTTCTCCTCTTTATCACTGTGTGGCCGCTCCCACACCACTGATTCGTTCAGCTTAGGCTTTGGGGGACATATCCTCCGCTCCCAAATAGGCATCAATTTCTCATTCCTGTAGGACACTGGGTAGTCCTCGAATGTCGGCTTCCTCCACCATTCAGGGATATACTCGGGCCTCATTTTACCGTGGGCTTGTCTTTGGAGCCTTACAAAACGCTGTTTCTCCTCCTCTAAGGCCAATCTATCTGCACCAGCAGGCTTTTTGGGGCTCTCAGCGACCTCTTTGGGGCTCTCAGCGACCTCTTTGGGGCTCTCAGCGACCTCTTTGGGGCTCTCAGCGTCCTCTTTGGGGCTCTCAGCGACCTCTTTGGCTGGATCGGCCGTCTCTGCGGGCTCTCTCTCCGTCTCTGCGGGCTCTCTCTCCGTCTCTGTGGGCTCTCTCTCCGTCTCTGCGGGCTCTCTCTCCGTCTCTGCGGGCTCTCTCTCCGTCTCTGCGGGCTCTCTCTCCGTCTCTGCGGGCTCTCTCTCCGACCCTGCGGGCTCTCTCTCCGACTCTGCGGGCTCTCTCTCCGACTCTGCGGGCTCTCTCTCCGACTCTGCGGGCTCTCTCTCCGACTCTGCGGCGCCCTCTCTCCGACTCTGCGGCGCCCTCTCTCCGACTCTGCGGTGCCCTCTGCGGACTCTGGGGTGCCTTCTGCGGCCTCACTTGCGGCTCCTGCCGTCTCACTCATGGCACTGCAACTGGTGGCTTTTTCCACTCTCGGTTTCTCCTTGTTTACTACTAGGTGAGGTTTGGTTGGCCTTCCCTTAACAGGGAAACTGTATCTTATACTTGGCCCGACAAGTATGTCTCTTGGGAAGCGATACGCTTGTCTGGCAAAAAAATTCCAGGGGTGCGCTCTCTGTACTTTCTTTACTCCTATACGATCAAGGATCTCCTCTTTCAGGGTGCAATAATTGGTTGCCATTTCTTCAGGCAAAAACCCATACGCTTCCTGTGCTTCTCCACACAGATAGGGACCCAGGACTGTGGCCCAATGCTGTTTAGGCCAACCTTCCCTGGTAGCAATCTTCTCAAAATTCAGGAGGTAGGTTTCTACATCATCTTGAGCTGTCATTTTCTTTAGAAAGCAATTAGGGTTCATAACCCTGCTTGATTTTGGACACACATTGTTCTCTGTAGATCTCAATCGCTGCAGCTGCACTTTCTGTGCTTCTAAAGACTCTCTCATCTGTACCCTGTCGACTTCCATTTGTCTCTGCCATTTCTCTGTGGCCTCTCTAAATCTTGCAGTAACCTCTCCAAAACCTTTATCTTCCTCTTTTGCGGCTTGGATGCTATGCTCTGCAATCATTTCTCTCTTTTCTGACTGGCTCTGACCAAGCTTAGCAGCCAGCACTCTGTTCAACTCGGCTTGCTGTTTGTTCAACCCCCGCTGGGCTTCTATAAAAGCTTTAAAGGCCTCTTCCATATTTATGCTGTACGGTGGGCTGTCTTCTTCAACACAGACATTTTTCAATCCCACAAATGACACCAGTGTGATCAGGATGGCTGCGTATAGCGGTGGTTTCTTGAAATGAGGGCTGATACGGCTTGGAAGTGCAGCAAATTGGTTTATTTACAGAAAAGAAAATAACGGCTGTAGCAGTAGCTCCTTTAAACTTGGGAGTAGTGCCACCTTGTGGTCAGGAAGTAAACAGTCTCTTTACTGGGGTAGTGCCACCTTGTGGCCAGGAAACAAACAGTCTCTTTACAGGTGAGGGTCCCAGCGAGACTAGGTCGCCCTCTTCAGCAACCTCTGGGACCCCGCTCCACTCTGGGTCACAGCTCCGCTCTGTGGGACAGAGCTCTCCTCTCTAGCTCCTCGCTCCGTGGGACACAGCTCTCCTCTCGGGGACACAGCGCTCCTCTCTCGGACACAGCGCTCCACTCTCGGACACAGCGCTCCACTCTCGGACACAGCGCTCCTCTCTCGGACACAGCGCTCCTCTCTCGGACACAGCGCTCCTCTCTCGGACACAGTGCTCCTCTCTCGGACACAGCGCTCCTCTCTCGGACACAGCGCTCCTCTCTCGGACTCAGCGTTCCTCTCTCGGACACAGCGCTCCTCTCTCGGACTCAGCGCTCCTCTCTCGGACTCAGCGCTCCTCTCTCGGACTCAGCGCTCCTCTCTGGGACACAGCGCTCCTCCGTGGGACACAGCTCTCCTCTCGGGGACACAGCGCTCCTCTCTCGGACACAGCGCTCCACTCTCGGACACAGCGCTCCACTCTCGGACACAGCGCTCCTCTCTCGGACACAGCGCTCCTCTCTCGGACACAGCGCTCCTCTCTCGGACACAGTGCTCCTCTCTCGGACACAGCGCTCCTCTCTCGGACACAGCGCTCCTCTCTCGGACTCAGCGTTCCTCTCTCGGACACAGCGCTCCTCTCTCGGACTCAGCGCTCCTCTCTCGGACTCAGCGCTCCTCTCTCGGACTCAGCGCTCCTCTCTGGGACACAGCGCTCCTCTCTGGGACACAGCGCTCCTCTCTGGGACACAGCGCTCCTCTCTCAGACTCAGCGCTCCTCTCTCGGACACAGCGCTCCTCTCTCGGACACAGCGCTCCTCTCTCGGACTCAGCTCTCCTCTCTCGGACACAGCTCTCCTCTCTCAGACACAGTGCTCCTCTCTCGGACACAGCGCTCCTCTCTGGGACACAGCGCTCCTCTCTGGGACACAGCGCTCCTCTCTGGGACACAGCTCTCTTCTCTGGGACACGGTTGCGGGTGAAGCATAGGGCCCGCCCGTCTCTCCCGTATGCTTCACCCCAGGGACCCTTGCATACACAAACTCACTTGTATTCACTTCTCTTTAACTTCACTTCTTCCCTGGGGCATAATATTTCAGCAACAACCGTGCCTAGGCCTTTAAGGCAAAACTCTGCCTGGGAATCCTCACTTATTCCCTTCACTTACTTGGCTTCCTTGTGACTTCTCCTCCTGAGTCTGAAGTCAATCTTCCAGCTCATACAACTTGCTGTAGTCCCCGTTCTCCCAGTAACAGTCACTTGGCGATCCTTTACAGGGTAGTTCACAACTTCACTGTATATCCACACCAGATCACCTTCCACTCTGTGCTTGTTCCTCTCAGCAGCACAGCTGCCTAGGGCCTAGTCAGCCCCTCCTCCTCCTTTCCATGCCTGCTTTCCAGTCTTTTAAAGGGGAGTTGCTCTAATTAGGAGTTCTTTCAGAAGTGTTAACTCCTTCACTTCTGACAAGAACTCACACTCCACTTGCTTGTCATCACTTCCAAGGAGCAAACGATCACAATATATATATATATATATATATATATATATATATATATATATATAATAGTATATAATAATATAGGGTTAATACATATAACAGGTCCAATTTGTGATACTGTGGAGTATCAACATTCCCCTGAAGGCCTGATAACAATATGACAGGTGATAATGTAAATTGATTGATAGTTAAACACTTGATGGGATTTCACCAAATGATAATGGGTATAGATCTTGGCACATGGCCACCATCAATGGCGTGGGACTTTCCAGGATGGACGTAGCGGAAATTGTCCCTAAAGGAGGTGAGTTGGCTGTTGCTCCACGTGCCTCTGCACAGCCTCCATGTGTGTTTGTGGCCCTTCCTAATAGGTTAGAGTAGATATGCTGCAGTCTATAGGGTCACAGAGAGTCAGACATGACTGAAGGACTGAACAACAAGAAAACAAAATGTTCCCCTGGTACTTGTTATATGTCATGTGGCGGTGTAATTTGGCCACTATTTGTTTTCCCAATGTAGATCTGATAAGTGAGATGTACATAAGATTATATTTGTATTTTCAGGGTCCACATTAGAGCATTTGTGAGTGAGAAAGGGATAATAAGGCAGGCAGTGTCATGTTTTTGTATTGAAATGTAATCAGATAGTGTCTCTTTAATTGCTTTCAACATCTTGCAGCATGACTTTTCATATTGGCATATGCATGACCAACATATGATTAAAAAAAAATTAAGGCCTTTTTGTTAATTGGGAATTGCTGTGCAATTAATTCTAATGCATTCCATTGCTTTCCCCATATTTTAAAGTCCATTGGTGTTTTAATTGTCTTTTGCAGTGTCATAAACAAGTCCGTAAACCCTTTGCGGGTCCCATTTGGAACAAGACGAGGGCCGCGGTTGCGAGGGTTGCGAGGTGATGGACGCAGTTCACGTACCGTGAAGCTAGGGCCGCGGTTGCGACCCTGAGACCCCGCACGACTTAGGCAGGGAGTGCAGAAGGCGCTAACTGCGCTGGTGGAGATGAGCACGACTTTACCATCATACCAACGACCCACGGGACTACACATCAACAGAAACTCAAATACACAATTCACACTCCAAGACCCGTAGCACTTTGAAAAAATTGCATGAAAAAAAAATACGGCCTGTAACACTTACAAAAGGAAACCGCGCTTACATAAAAAAAAATACGAGCGCAAAGAATACAAACTTAGTGGCTGAACCGCGCACACCGAAAAGTGATGTTACACGTCAATTTAACTCCAATTTACAGAGTTTAGCTGCTCAAAAATCCCCTAAGTGAAAAAAAAATGACCGCCGAAAAAAACCAAAACGAGGCTTTACAACCCCTAAACACGCAAAACTCCACCACACACATATGACTTTTAGACAGGACCATACAAGCTATAAAATACATTATTACGAAGGACGCAAAATCATCCAGACCCACCTAACACATACACAATCGCCGCCATTTTACACCACTAACGTGCACATAGTAACATTCACATTACAAAATGTGGAACTACACAGCTACACAAACAGTTTCCCCTCACGCACGCAGCCTATTTACACTACACACGTCACACATGCTGACACTTACACCTCAGGTCACCAACAATGAAAATCTACATGGTATGCTGCAGGAACATCAAAACAAATTGTTATCTCTTCAGCATATTAGTTGCTGCAGCTATTCATTACAAATAGGTAAAGTATATTAATTTATGAATTAATTAATTAATTATCATTAAAAAATACATATACTGAAAACTTTAAAAAACACCACACCACGCGAGCGTAATAAACAGCAATGAGCGCCCAAAAGCCATCGGCATGGACCTTGCAATCAGCACCAAACGGGCTCGAACAACCAAAAAAACACCAACCCAGAGGCTTGCAATCAGTGCTGAAGGTACTCACACAACCAAAACACTTACTTGGTGTGCCAAACAGCATTCCTTGACTTACTATTCTATTGCTGTCATTTTTTTCCATCTATTTATAATAGATAAATGCTTACAAACCACCAAGTATGCTTTTTTGTAATATATAATTGGTACTGTATATAGCTTTAATAAAAAAAATACATCAGAATTCATGCCTATAGGGCACACATGTTGACATACTAGTAGATGTACAGTACCGCCAGAGCTTGGTGTCAATTTACAGAAAATAACACGCAGTACTAAACACAATGATGAACCAGGACTACAGCAACACATTTTCCGTTGCCTCAACTGTAAGGTGCAGGACCATGGAATAGAGTATGTACACTGCATATATGTGCTTATACACGTGGTAATCTTTGGATGGGTAAAAGGAAGAGTAGCAAAAGGAAGAGTAGCAAATAAACCTGTGGCAATATAAAATATAATTACACTCTGGGTTATACAAAAACTCTATTTCATGCAAATATCATTGTAGAGTTATGCACAGAGTCACTGGTGGATATAGTTAGAATAATATATTACAGTTATAGATTTTAAACAAATTAACTTTTGTATGTTCAGAAAAGCAAAAACAATTTCAAAAAAATCAAATTACATTATTGCCAGAATGCAAACTAAATGTATTTAAGCTGAATAAGTGATTAGAAATTGTTGAAGATTTCTAGTGAATCATTTCTTACTTTTCACACAAACAGTCTCTTCAAATTTTAGAGCTTATTAAGTCCATCTACTCTCAAAACTGTATTTCATTTTCTTATGAATTGTTTGCCATTTCTGCTGGCATATGTATATTGTCCTATGGCCAAAGGTTTATTAAAATTGTTTTAAGATCCAAAACCTGTTCCTTTATTCTTTAATAGTCCTAGCCACTCCTTTCACAAAGCAGCAGGAATTCTATTTTGAAAATTCTAATTTTCCTTAAGGGAATGGATGTTGATTGGGTCTTTAAACTATATCCTTGAACTCTCTCCAGCATGCCTGTACATATTTATATCTTTATGTTAGAACAACCCACTTCATTTCGTGTCTAAATATGTAACCATCTGTTTGAAGTTATTTTTTTTCAAAATTCCAAAGTATTGTTTCACGCATAGGTTTAGGTTGGTCCATCTTAATGTCATACATACACTATTATTTATAAAGTGTCCATATGCTTTCATAGATTACACTTCTTTAACTGCAATTGTTAAAAGTAATTTATAATTGTGGAAAAAATGAATACAAGCATTGGAGTGAGAAGTATGTATTACAGACACGTGTCTTGCTTGTAAGGAGATTGTAGCCAAATCTATCTCAATATTCTCTTTCCACAATTTGCGTGAAGGTATGGACAACTATGCATGGAATATAGCATCACAACATGCCTTATTATCTAGGAAAGTGCAGTGTTGGTAATGTTTATGTATATTTTGTTTGTGTTTTTGTGGGTTGGGGGATCTTCAAAGGAATAATAAACTCAGCATTAGTGGGTTGTTATGGGTAAATGCGGAAGAAATAAGAATCCATAAAAATTGTAACTTTATTTACATTGCTTAAAATAATGACTACGTCGTAATAAGCCTCAAAATGCTCAGGCACTATGTCTTGATATAAATGAGCTTGTTTTTGGGGTCACTGTATCTCAACATGACAGATTGATAGATGGTGGTCTATTACTGTAGCAACCTCTAATAGACCATGTGAATCTCTAATATATTATATATAGTTTGATGCCCAATCGGGACCTACAGAAATAAGAATCAATATCCAATTATTATTTTCTAAGAACATGGTTTAGTCTTTAAAAGATACCCCATTAGGGTTTATTTAGGCTAAAAACTCTTTTGCTTTTAGTTGTGTGTGTGATATATTTTAACCCCCTTTTTTCTTGCCCAAAAATCAGGCACTTTTTTTTTAAAAATTGCCTATTTCAGGATTTATATATTTCTTACTCTGGACTACCATAGATCTCCAACCAATGTGTGGGGTGCACCTAGTCCTATTTAACAACAGATCCCAGACAATGGATATAGGACTTATTAGGTGTATTGAGCCTTTGTAATTTCTAGTTGGTTGATTACACTCATATTGGAAAATTAGTTGTAGTTTAGATGCAGTGCTTTGTTACTTCATTATAGGGGTTTTATGGTTGTCTCTATCAGTCTGTCATGTTGAGAGAAAGTGACACCAAGCTCATTTATATCAAGACATAGTGCCTGAGCATTTTGAGGCATATTGCGACGTAGTCATTATTTTAAACAATGTAAATAAAGTTCAATTTTTTATCGATTCTTATATATTGATTTAGTGTAAGGCACTGGAACAAAACAAGTAGGACTTTGTCCATTAGTAAATTGTAAGAAGCCTAGGATATTGGTTACTGGTTGAGTAGGTGTTAAAGTTAAACTGTCTCCTGTGATTAAAAAAAGAAAACTATCTTTGTCTTACAATCCCACCGTAATTCTACAGCACTCTTAAGTTTGATGTAGCCAACAGTAAGGTAAATAATGAAAGATGTGAAATGGCTGTGTTGTCTTTTACTGACAGAAAAATTAGTTTTTATACCCTATGCCTCTACCCTGTAGCCTATGCTGCAATGGAAGATGCTAGAAAATAATCCATAAGCAGATATGAAAAAATGCTGGGACACGCAAATAACTAAATAATATTTATAAACAGTGGTGGCTTATAAAACCTGTTTCATTGTTTATTGAAGGATCTAAAATGGCAGCACACAGAGAGTGAACTAGCAAAACAAATGTAAATAATGGATAACATAAAACATTTAAAAGTGTATTAGATTACATACAGGTATACCCTGCTTAATGCTACCCTTTTGAGCGCTGATTCACTATAGTTCTCTTTTTCCCTGAGATTTACCTCTTAGCACTAAACATTGAGATAGGGCGGTTTTTGAGCACCAAATTCTATTTACCTCTTTAAATACCCTCTTAGCACTTGCTGACTGAACATATAAAATATCACGTCGCATTTGGCAATGTAATATTACAAACCCTTTCTGTTAAAGCCTGTATTATTTAGTTTAGAAAGTTCAAATATACATAAAGTATAAAAAAGCCACCAAGACTTAGTAATCTGAGAACTTGAGAAAGGTAATAGATGAGTCTACAAAAAATTACCTAAAATAGTACACATAAATGTTAATAGAATTGTATGGTGTTTTCAACCTTGTATCTCTCCTGTGACACAACTGGGTTGCACATTTTCTCTCAATTTCACTTTTGGTTATTGGATTTAAAGAGTGAAATACATTGTGAGTTAATTTGCATGTCCCTGACCAATCTCCCAGAAACCAGTGGGAACACTGTTATCCTTGTGGTTTAGAGCTATAGACAGACTTTCGGACTTGGTTTAGGATTGTAAATGTAGCAACATATGTAATTTTTTGCTTATTATATATTGTATCGGTCCGAATATAAGCCGCATCCGCGTATAAGCCGCGCCCGCGTATAAGCCGCACCCGTAAAGTTCAAGTTGAAAAAATAGAAAAAATATTGTACTCAAATATAAGCCGCATCCATAAAATTGGAGAGAAAAAGACTCTCAAAGTGATCCGCCATTGCAAACTGGCTTTCTAATTAGCACTGTAGCTTTTTTTGCAGGTTACAGGTTTTACAGGATGTTAGAATCACTAAAACCGTAAATCACTATTCAATACCGCAGTCTAAAGCATGAAAATCGGCACCCTTAACTCGCAATTGCGCAAATCGGCAGTAATTTTGCATTCACAAATAGAAGTCGCACGCGTTACAAGCAAAGTTCGCAAATCGGCAATGATTTTTTGATGGTCGCGAATATAAGCCGCACCCTTAACTCGCAAGCTAAAAAATCGGAAAAAAGGTGCGGCTTATATTCGGACCAATACGGTATGTACATATATATAAAGAGTGAGGTAGCCGTGAGTGTCCAGTAATCTAGATGAATAATCAGAGTATTGCCGTATATAGTGATACCTTTTTTATCGGACAAACGTAATTTGTAATATATCGTCGAGCTTTCGAGATATGAACCTCTCTTTATCAAGTCAGAAGCAATGCTGATAAAAATATGCAGAGAAGTAAAAAAGTAGACAGAAAAAAAAGAGTTAAAAAAATCATTGGGCGTTCAAGCCTCTCCCCCATGTACTTCATCTTTCCTGCTTTGCACTGATCACCTTCTGCACTCATCGCGAGCCCCACGCTAAGCGCCTTCGGCGATCATCGCTGGGCTCGCAATGAATGCTCATTGCAAGCTTCTCCCGCTCGCGGTGCTGATAGTGAGCCCCACGATGAGCGCCTTTCCTCCTTCCTACTGTACTGGCCGCTCATTGCAGGGTTCGTTAACCTGCAAGTTTTGTGCTTGGGAATGCCATGTGTCTCTTTTCACCATCTCCCCCTGTCCCTTCCCTGTGTGTGTCTGCTGAAGGCTGTTTGTTTTATTTTCAAAGACCCGCGTTCCTGGCATTGTAGGTGTAAGTGTTGCTGTCTTTGCTGTTGTGTATTTTCTAAGTCCCGCATGCCTGGCTTTGCTCAGCCTCGTTTTCATGCAGTTTCAGAATTTTTAACTTTTTTCGTCCTCCATTTTTTTTCTCGCTTAGCTGATTTTGGATTGACGAAAAACCCAAAATATGCCTCAAAATTGCTTGCTACATCATCATTTACAGGCTTTGAGCTTAAATCCTGCGCCGTACACGGCTCACCTCGCTTTGCAAAGCTTCGCAGATGAGCGCCTTCGGCACTCATCTAGCCTACGTTGTACGACGTACACGGCTCAAGGCGCTTTGTGAGACCAACATCACAAATATTACAGACAGCATTCTTGGTCCAAAACTATATATATATGATACATTTTATTATTTACACTACATTGGATGAAGTAAATTAATATGAGCCCCTGTCTTCTGCTAGTAGTGGCTAAAATATTGTGCATATTCCTTCTAGAGCCAGGTGGTATGTGGTAATCAGTGGTGTATGTAAAGTAATTTCTTTCATCTTGTATTGCCACACAAGACTGTTAATCTGTCACAAATGATATATTTGTGATTGGCGCGTTTGCTTTTTTAATTATATGAGCTGGTGTTTGATTTTTTGATGCCGCTGCTGCCACGTCTTATCCTGAGTGAGTGGCAGAATAGGCAAATGGATTGTAGCCATATCTGGAGAGTATTAGTCTTATGTATGGAGTGAATGTTGATTTGGTAAGTGATTGGTCATTGATGGCTAGTAATGAGTAGTGGTTTGGTTGAAATTTGGAGGGTTTGGTATAGTAGATAGAATGTGCTGAACGTTTACCAGGTGTCTGCTGTAGTGTAGTTGTGGATCTGGTTATTCTTGGGGAGTGTTGGTAGGTTCTTAATCCTTTATGGAATAGTTTGATTGGAAGTGATAAAATTGTGGTACTGAATTCCTGTCAAATGCATTTTAATGGAGTTAGCAGTAGAAGGATAATGAAAAAGCCGTAGGGGGTGTTTATGTTATGAACTGAGATGAATTGTTGAAAAAACGTCCAAGCTCTGTTGTAGATTTTTAGTGTACTAGGGTCTAGTCCTTCTTCCTTAGTTATGTGGACTGAATAGATGAATTAAGGTATAGCTGGAAAATCATTTTGAAGTTTAGAGTTTATAGGCATTCTATGGTTGGTGGTATGGTATCGATTTTTTAGGAAGAAAATATACTTGTTTTGTTTTCTGTACATAGTAAAATATATGACTGAGGGAAAGCTACATGAGGTTCTTTAGGAGGAGCATCACAGAGTTTGAGTATGAATTCAGTGGCTTTATAGTCTTCACTAATGTATTAATTTAATTGACCATACCAAGTATGTCCACAAAGATAAGCAGAAACAGGAGCAGGATATATGCAACAGTCAGATGTTTCTGTAGGTTGGCTGGCCACTCTGAAATAACTATTTGTTTTTTTAAAAGAATTTTAAAAAATATTGGAAATTCTGTTGATGTGTATGTTGGAGATTTTGGCACCAAATGACTGCGGTAGCATTTTTCCCATACCTATTCAAAGATCCACACCAGTAGTATTACTGAGCACAGCCACAGTTTAAGCTCAAACAAACTTAAACTAATGAGAATCCCGGGGGATTCCTTCCATTTATACAAGCAGTGGAGGGAATCCTGGGGATCTCCTTTCCCGCTCACTCCACGATCGCCCCCCCCCCCCCTTCCCCACTCAGACACCCATGTTTAACTAAATTAACCTCTACCTACAATGGGCGGTCTGTATATATTAGATAAAACCTAATTTAACACATAATAATAAAATAATTACATTTAAAAATGACCAAATGATAATTAAAATAACAAACATAATAAAACTGAAAAAATTACCACCTGTAAAATAAAATAAATAAAAAAAACATCAAAAATCCTGGCACTCTAAAAAACAAATTCACTAAAATAACTGAGTACCGATCAGACCCCCGAGGCATGAGCACCTCTACTCTTCTTGCATACATTTTCTTCACCTTATGGGTGATAGGGGGAAACAGATGTGGACTCCTTGCTCACTGTGCCTTAGGGAGTACAGCTGCACCTCACTGACGATGCCGAAACACATCTGGGGTTTGCTGTTTCTCCTGTTCAGGGTAGAATTGCCTGGTATTTCAGGGCTGGGTCACTATTTTGAGTGGGACCAGACTGATATACTACAGGATATTTCTTCCTGTGAAGGGCACAAGTGAGCTAAAAGAGGCTGCTATCTGGGTAGGTAACCAGACCTATAGAAACAACCCACTGAGTTGTTTTTGGTTCTCAGATGAGCACCTCTACTCTTTTTGCATTTAAATAATTAACCCTTGCCGTGGAGGTCCAACATATTTAAACATTAGCCCCCTCCTGTCTTAAAGGACTCAAATTAACCCCTGCCGCAGGGGTTCTATAAGGACCCCCATGGCACCCAATCAATTAAGCCCATACCATGGTGGTATATCCAGACCCCCCCTACCTACCATGTTGGCTATATAGACCACCATGGTATACTATATTAACTCTATAATAAGGGTGTCTATACAGTCCGCCATGTAAAACTCAACACTACACTATTAAAATGAATCACCACCGCAATAAACTAATAAAGAAAAATAAATAAAAATTACATAAAATAAAATAAACATAAATACCTAAGTTTACCAAAAGTAACAAAAGAATTACAATTAAAACTAAATATATTATTACAATTTAAAATATAAAAAAATCACAATTAAATTAACAAAACTATAATTAAAGTAAAAAAATCAGTCTTGATTGAAGCCCATGGTTCTCATCTTCTGGGCCAGGAAAGGACCCTGCATCAAAAATCCCGGCACTCTAAAAAAATGGCTAACTTAATAGATCTCCTAATCGATTGTTCAGATTTTAGATCCCTCAATCCGAGTAATCTGATTGGCCCAAATCATTCAAAATTGGAATTGAGCAGGGTGACAACTGTTAACCCATTCTGATTGGCTGAAATATGATTGACATCTATAATCCATTATGTGATTGTTTGGTAGCAGTCATGTTGTCCATAATAATAAGTGCAAGTGGTGCAAGATTGATTATGAAGAATCAGTATTATCTTATATTTGCAGTGGTCTTTAATGCAGTTTGGAAAGTGAACAGAGCCATTTGGATGCTTGCGGCTGGGAAAATAGAGAATATTTGTGTTGTGTGTTTATTTGGTCTTTTAGCGGGCTTTTCGTATGGTCAAACTGCCCTCAATGTTTATGTTCTTATGGGATCTTGGAAATGAGGCTTAACCTTTTCCAAAAGTTTTATGAAAAAACATCAGCAATCAAGCAAGATCCCATAAAAGAAAGCAGCAGTATCATTAAAGTCTGATTAAAGGCTTATTAAAGAGCAGTGTGGTATTGATAGAGTACTCCTTTGAAAAACCTGACTTAATAATAGACAAAATGTGTTAAAATAACTTATTAAAGGCTTAATTTTTTTTATATTGTATTCACTTTTGCTGTAGTGGTGACAGATATTTTGTCTTTGTAAAACCTGGGAGGAGTGTGAGAAACAGTGGATGCAGATAAGATTCTATACTCTCTTCTGTTAGAAAAGACTATCTTCAATAGTTGCCAATGGCTGAATAAGGTTTATATAAGATAAGCCGCCACCTTTAACTAAAATTTACAGTTATATTAACTGTAAATGTGTGAAATGTTAACTGTTCTCTGTTAAATATTTGCAAAAAAGCTATGTATGTTTCCACCCTAGATTATTGTCCAAGTTTTATTGGCATGGGACTTGAATAAGAGTCTTTATCTTTTCCAGAAGCATGATAGAGTGATTGTAGCAGTCACGGTAAAAATGTACTTTTAACATTACTACATAAAAAATGCTGTAACCTTAGGACACCATATATACATAAGAGATAAACAATAGGAATGATGCATGTGTTAGGTTTGCTTACAAATAATTGAAGATCTGACTGATTTTTTATATCAAAAACATTAAGGATACAGTATGTAGAACATAAAAGAATAATTAAATATGTATAACTGATGCGTTGAAGTACTTGTACATGACCATAATTAAGGAATTGTTGATGGAACATAATAGAAAACTGGTTATTCAATAAATGTACCTACTAACAGCCTTATTAAATTGCGATTTGGCCAATTAAATAGGGCTCTATACAAGCACAGAGCATTTTTTACAGAAGTTTTTAGTTAGTGACGACCTTGCTTTTTGATAGAAGTTCACTAACTACTGTAAAAACTTCTGTAAAAAAAAAAATGCTATGTGCTTATATAGAGCCCTATTCAATTGGCCAAATCACATGACCCATGCATGATCCATTTAGGCTAGTTGATGGAATAACTGACACGACAACTTGAGTTGGGAGAAACAACGGGCCACAGCTTTATTTTGAAACAATGTAAACAATAACCATAACTTATTTAAATGACTAATTTAGTCCTTTCCATCCGGGGGAGGAGCCCGGCCACGAACAGTGACCTCACGCTTTGAGCCCTGCCCAAAGCCCCAATGCTTATCCTTAAGCACGCCCTGTGAGGTGGGGCCATCGCCCCCTTAGGCCAGTGGGCCGGGCAACTCACCTCCCGCCACGGAGCATGCGAGGGGCGCCTCCCGAGGCTGCGATCCTCCCCTGCTGGACATTAGAGCCAAGGCCCGCAAAACACTCTCCCTAAACTCCAACATCATCAACTCGTACCCTATTTCCGTAAGATGAACCTTATCTTTTGCGAAAAAATCATCAGCGCCGACCGGTTCAAAATCTTTATACCGGATGGCAACGAAACCATGTTTTCTCACAAAACTCGCAATCTGCTGATTAATCTTCTGTCTAGCCTTATCCAAACATACTGGGTCGCGCGCATTACGCCATGATCTTCTCTTAATCATCTCAGACCAGATAAGGAACGTCCCAGGGAACTTCTTCACCCATTTCTCGATGTCTCGTCTCATCACCTTTAGCATTCGTCTCATGGGAACTGTCCCCAAATCGTTCCCGCCGGCATGAAGTATTATCACGCTGGGCTGACCGTAACGCTGCGCGTAAGTGTCCAAGAGACCGTCGAGCTGCGCCCATCGCAGACCCCGAATGCCACACCACCGTACGCGTAAGTCCGTAACAGAAAAGCCCAGTTGTGCCTTCTTCGGTAACTGCGGCTAACCTATGGGCCCAGTACACGTATGAATGGCCCACAATCCACAGTTGCTTCTGTTCCCCTGAAAGTAGAAAGCAACACCATTAAACCACTGCATTTGGCCTTACGTAGGACCGAAAACGGTCTGAGTCCCACCTCCCGATGCGCTTCACTGTCGCGTCGGGCAACCCCAACCTAACCGCTTCAGTGGCAGCTCCAATCCGAAAGGAGTGCGTTCCGAAGTCTGACTGCTTGAAACCGAGCCGATGCAGTGCGCTTTTTAAAACTCTTTTAAATTGATACTTAGACAGAGCCGTTCCATCGGCGTGTAACAGCAGCGAACACCGTCCCGCCGGTCGCTGCTTAAGGTACTCCATTACACATGCATATGGGCAACACTCCGTGCCAACCTGATGCAGAACAACTTCTCTTCCTTTACCCACTTGGTCGGTTTTTGACTTCCGCAACCACAATATCACCATGCCTTCCCTGAGGCAGGTATCCACCAATTGCAGTCCCCCCGAACCGTGTCTACTGTTCGCGACTAACTCCCCTATCCTAAACGCTCCGAAGAACGCAAGGGAAAAAGACGTTCGGAAAAGTAGGGATTCAAAGGGGTTCCTGCAAACCACCACCAACTCCTGAGCCAATCTCAGCAACAGCGCAAATGTTATTGGCCGCCTACTATCTGGCCTTTGCGCCCCGCTGAACATTCCGCGCACCACCTTGCGCACTAGAAACTCCTTTGTAAGGTCCCTCTGCCCAGCAAGCTTAAACATAAAAGCAAGCGCCGTGACCTGTCTCCCTACTACGGTTCTTGATTCGCCTTGCTCGGCGCACCGCAGCAGGTACCAAAGCAGGATCCCTACGCTCTTGTCTTCCGTCGTGGCACCACCTGCCAGTGCCACTAGACTATCCCATTTTGCTCACACGCGTCTATAAGCGTTCCACGTCGCTGGGGCAACAGACTGTCTCACGAGTCTCGTTACCTGACAGCTCCAATCTCCCAAAGCTCCTCGGGGATGTGCTCCCCCAGGGCGTTCGCACAAGGAGCCAGCGCCCTGAAGCGATCCTCCTGAAACCGAGAGAGGGCGTAAGCAATTCCGATTTCCACATTTGTCACATGTCTTGCCTGAAACCATATGTTCAAGCGAAGGCAACATAGCACAAGGTGCCGGAGCAATCTAATCACCGGTACGGACGCTGCCGTGATGCTGTTCATGGCTTCAACCAACCCCTTATTACCCGAATGGAAAATGACTCGCCTGTCCCTGAGACAGGCACCCCATAAGTGCACTGCTACCACCACAGGAAACAGCTCTAGGAATGTAGGGTTCAGCAGTAAACCCGCCTCTTCCCATTCCTCCGGCCACGCCGCAGCGCACCATCTCCCTTGGAGATAAGCCCCACAACCAATCGGTCCGGACCCATCGGTGTGGAGATCTAGCTCTGCGCTGGTGGCGCCCTCCTTTTGAAGGAGCACCCGCCCGTTAAAATCTGCAAGGAACATCGCCCATACCCTTGCATCATCACGCATGGCCCTAGAGACTGTTAGGAAATGATGCGGCTTCGCAATCCCTACCGTAGCCAGCGACATCCGTCTACAGAATATCCGCCCCATGGGGATAATTCTGCATGCGAAATTCAACTTCCCCAATATTGATTGAAGCCGCCGCAGGGTCACCCTCCGTGCTCCCCGTAGCGCCTTAATCTCGGCTTGCATGTCCACCACCTTCTCTAAGGGAAGACTGCACTCCATTTTGCAGGAGTCGATCCGAATCCCTAGAAAAGTCAATTGCTCCGTAGGGCCCTCCGTCTTGTCATGGGCCAGTGGTACCCCGAATTCTGTACAGATTTCGGTGAACACCTCCAGCATGAAACGGCAAGCGTCGTTTCCCGCTGGGCCAACGAAAAGGAAGTCATCCAGGTAATGGGTAACACTCTTGTACCCCGCCTCGATGCTCACAACCCATTGTAAAAATTTGCTGAAGGCCTCGAAGTAAGCACAGGATATCGAGCATCCCATGGGTAAACATAAGTCGACGAAGTAACTTCCGTCTACGAAGCACCCCAGCAACCGATGGCTTGACGGGTGTACGGGGAGCAATCTGAATGCTGCCTCGATGTCCACTTTCGCCATAAGGGCCCCCTGGCCCCCCCTCCTCACCAGGTCGTCCGCCCGGTCGAATGACTCATAAGACACAGTAGCCTGGTCTTTTGATATGCCATCGTTTACCGAACGACCTCTGGGGTAGGAGAGATGCTGGATCAATCTAAATTTACCCTTCTCCTTCTTGGGGACCACCCCGAGTGGAGACACGACTAATCCCTGGATGGGCGGGGCCGCAAATGGCCCTGCCATCCTCCCCAATTTTACCTCATTACGCACCTTAGCTTTAGCTACCCCTGGGAAATCCCTAGCCGACTTCAGGTTTGGGACAAGAAAACCTTGAATGTCGACCCTGCATGGAATCCGGAATCCTTCTTGGAACCCGTCTTCCAACAGGCGCGCCGCTTCGGCGGTGCCTGCCAATTTACCGTAGCGTTTTAGCCACGGCAGCATGGCGGGGAGGCGTATGGGCGTCCTGCCCCTTTGCGGGAGGTTCGCCCCTGCCTCCCACTTTTGGTCTACCGCATCTAGACAGGGGGTGTTCACCTCCACAATTTGAGCATGCATGTTTAAACCTGCAGTTAGGTGCCCATCTACAGACCCCCTCGTTATACGAAAAACAGGTCTTAAGGCCTGCTCCTGAGGCGTGGGTGGGGCCCTTACCTCCACCGGCCCCGCTCCGAAAGGGCGTCGTGACTCTCATGGGTGTCATGATGTTTAGCCAATACGCCACCGCTTTGTCACTCCACGCCATGCTTGGCCTTGAGGCCAAGTATTGCCGGAATTCCTCGTCGTACCGCCACCAGGCCGTACCCCCATAGACCTTGTGAGCATTCCGAATTTCATCTATGTAAACGAATAATCCCGAACTCTGTTCGGGTGCCGCTCACACAGTACGCAAGCCCAAATAGAAAATGCTTGCAGCCAGGTATCAAAAGTCCTGGGTAGCCTAGCAAAAGATTTCCCCTCCCTGGGGCCCCTCTCGGCCAAATCTGTTTGCCTAGACATAGGGAGAAGGGAAAACAACTCTATAAATTCCCTCCTCCAGATCTTTTCCTTGACATCCTGTGTAAGGTGTGCACCTAAATTATCCAACGAGCATAGGACTATAGGTCTCATGGCTGCGTCGGTAACTCCCACATTGGTATTCCCTACTGCTGCAATCGCATTGCCTACCGGCTCGTGCGCGCGCAAGCTAGCTAACGCCTCGCTCGCGCTCGCTGGCGCCACTACCGCTGCTGGCTGGGACCATGCACCCTTTGCTAGCCCCCCTATCCAAGCTCCCATTTCGTGCTCGCTAACCGCAATGTTGTGCGCAGCTAGTAGAGTCTTTAATGACCCGATAAAACCTCCCTTGTCTGCTGCGCAGCTCAACTCTGAGCGCTCACCTGCTTCTGGAAGCTTTGGAGTAGATACTGCCAACGGAGTATCCCCGCGTCTCTCCTGACGCTCCGGGGACTCTGACCGTCTGGCCCTCCGCGGGCTCCTCCTCTCAGATCCAGTGCAAGCACAGCTGCACCGACAAGATCTTCTGCTTCTCGACCTGGATCTCCTTCTGGATCTGTGGGTACAAGAAGAACAGTCACTAGCTCTCCGCGACCTGCATGCCCGTGCCCATACCGCCCTTTCCTCGTCTGAGGAACGGTCCTGGTCACCTAAGCTTGCGCGGCTGGAGTAGGCTAGCACTGCCTCCGCCGCCCCCTGTAGGGGTTCCCCTGAGACTTCCTCGGGCGTTGGAATATCCAGCTGTTGGTCAGTCTTAGACCCTTTGCGCTGTGGCCTAACCGTATCGCCCTCAGTCTCTACTCTGCTACGTCTTAGCGGTGTGTGCGTAAATAGTAGCGGACTGTACCTGCTCGTAGCCTTCTTAGCTCGAGTGGGGCGTCCTAGCCTCGCCACTGCCGCTGTCACAGGCATGTCATCAATCATGACCATGCTGTCTTGGCTATTCATCTCTCTGATCACCCCGTCTCTTCTCTCTCTCGTCGTCGCCATGCTCCTCTCACTGCCAGTTGGGCGTCCCTGTAAAGTACCAGAAGCACTGTTATTGAGGGAAACCCCAGGGACCGTCTGCTTGGCACCGTGAGGGCCTGTAGGCGCCTTTTTAGGACTCCCGGCTTTTCTCTTACCCCCTGCACCCCCCTTACGGGGTGTTAGAGGGGTGTTTCTCGACCTTTGTCGCGGCCTAGGACCTTTAGGCAAGTTGGCAGGTGGTGACCGGAGTGCTAGGCCCTCACCCCCACCGCCTGTGATCCTGGCGCTCGCCTGCCTGGGGGGTATGGGGTCCCGGACGCCCTGACCTGTCACCCCCCCATCTCTTGTGTCTCTGCTACCCGATGGACGGGGGTCTGGCAGCCCTACAGTGGTGGGATGGGAAAAAATTTCCCTGGAGGCATCAGAATTGGCTAGGACACCAGCCACCGCAGGCTGTTCCTGTTCAATGTGCTGAGCTCCAAGCGCAGAAGGCATGGGAGGTCCCAGCCTGTCCTGCACCCACCTGACCCCTTGGCTTAAGGCACGGGTCCTAGCTTCTAAGCCTTCTGGATCCATATTAAGACTACCAGGGGGACAAACAGGGGGAACAACAGGCAGAAGCTCAGGCACACACAGACACAGGAACACACACAGGCAAAAACACTCACACACAGACAAGACACACAAAGACACAAAACGGAGGAAGAAAAACAAGCAAGAAAAGCCTCAATCAGTCTATCCCCTTATGTGCTGGTAAGCTGGGGTAAAATCTCAGTAATTAAACCTTCCTACTTCGTTTTGGCTGCAGGACCTCAGACCTCCGTCCATTCCAGTCGGGAGACCGCGCTGCTGTGTTCAACGGCTCGAAACGGGCTTCCGACACGCCCCCCGACGCTCCTGATTGGCTGATAGCCTCACAGGCTCCGCTGGGTCACGTGACGCTACGGGCTGACCCAGGGAGCCTGTGCAGCCTCCGCGTCGTTCAATTTAATAAGGCACTAAATAGCAAGCCCTACAAAGAAGAGCACTTTTGCTTTTAGGTAAAATTATTTTTTTTTCTTTTTACCAAGTCACAGATGGAGAGATTTATGGAAGGGCAATGAAAGGGTCAATAAAACAGCTGGGAATCAACTATAATCTATATACGTAAGGCTAAAAACATTTTTTTTAACTCATAACAACAGCCTGTTCACAAAATCATGTTCTTGAGATATTTGATTGTGTTTTAAGCTTCATATTAATCAATAGTCAATTGTACATAATGTTTGCATGACAGCTAAAATATTTGACTGTATTATTTCCATACTTCACAAGATGTGAATCTTGAAAAGACAGTCCATATAATAAGTTGGAAACTTAACTGGTCATGTAAGTTGAAAGGATCAGTGTCACAGACTTCATTAAGAATACCCAGTAAGATGGATAAATAGACTACAAAGTCAATACAGCATATAGACAGAGTGATTAAATTGCACTTACTTCTGTGAATGACCTGTCATGCAGAGCATGCATAAAATGGATGAATATACAACAGCATTTAGACTTCATTCTCAAATATGATTAATTCTGCACAAAAGGGAGCATCTGAGCAATTACACACTTGCACAACAATCCATTTAAACAATGAGTCTGAGAGTTGCGGTCTATTAATTCATATGAAATCTGTTAAGAATTGTGGAAATAGAAAGTGAAAGTGGGGAATAATTTAAACATTTTAAAAGTCAAAGAAAAGAGGACAGAGCAACAGTTTGAATCTGGGAGCAACCCTGACAATACCCCCCACCACAAATGAATGACATCCGTGCTCCCTGAGGGTTAGGCTTAAATGCATACATACGTGGAACAAGTAGAGCAAACCAGTAGCCTGAATGTTAGTTGCAGATTCCCAGTTTTGGATAAGATATTGCAACTAACAACCTCTTCTGTGTGAGTCCAGAATGTGACATAGCTTATACATGTCAACACTACCAACTGTGAATCGGGATGGAGGTGGTTGATGTCTGTCAAGAAATGGGTCCTTCCTCGCGGCCTTGAACAAAGAGATCTGAAACACTGTGTTATTTTTCATGGTAGGAGGTAACTGCAGTTTAAAGTAACATCATTGCCCTTTTCCACAGTAGGATAAGTGCCGCTGAATTTTGTGGCCAAATTCTTGAATGGAGGTTTAAGTGGCGTGTAGCCAAACACACAGTTTCAGCATACAACAAGGACTGGTTTGGTTTCTGTGGACACATGTCGTTCGGGAACTGAGGAAGAAGCCGGAATATGGAAATGAAAATGGGGATGACACACTTGATTGAAAAAATATATATATATTTTGCTAGTATGTCCTGTGTAACTAAATACAAACACCAGCAAAGGAGGTATTTGCATCCAATCATTATGAAGATAGCAAGTACAAAATCTCAGATACTAAAGATTTGTTAGTAGGTTTTATTTGTCCGTTGCTTTGTGGATGTTCCATTTTCACAGAGGTGCAAGGGGCCTTCCAAAACTTTGACTTGAATTGTGTTCCTCTATTAGATTGTATCTGTTCAGCAATGCCAGTGTAATCATACTATTTCACAAAGGTAAAGATCAGACACCTCCTGTGCAATAGGTAGTTTGTTTAATGGAATAAAAGGTGTCATTTTAGTCAAATGATCTACCACAACCATAATGGTTTTGTGCTGACATGAAGGAGAAAGGTCCATAATAAAATTGAATGTGATGTAGGACCAAGGGCAAGTAGGAACTGCAGTGGTTAAATGAAACCAGAATGATGGTTATATGAAACTCTTTTTTGAGTGCATGTGTCACATGAGTGAACATAATCCAATACTGATGACTACAAGGGTGGCCACCAAAATTGTTGGCTAACCAATTCTAAAATTTTCTGTATAGCTAGATGTCAAGAATCAAGACGCTTCTGCAGGATGTGAAGACAAAGGTGGGGTGGCACACATACTTGATACTCATGGTAACACAGTCTATCAATCTATCAACTTTGCAAAAAACTTGATTGGCAGGTAATTGTAGTTGAGTGCAAGGAGTTTTAGGGATGTGTTCCATTAAGGCTGTACAAGGATCCAAGAAGAAACTAGGACATAGAATTGACTTAATTCTGTGAGGTAGAAGGTTCATGGATTTGAGACAGAATAAAAGCTTTCTGTTTCTAATTGATAAGTGATATGATTTTAGAACTGTGTGCCCATCTGGTTTATCGAAGATTAAAGCAATTTGCCTAAGATAAATACTAAAAATTACAATGGTCTGTGACTGGATGCAATGTTCATTCCCATAGGTATCACTATTCATCTAATGCCAATTTTCACTAGTAGTCACCTGCCTGCCACAAAAAGAGCAATACCAATAGGGGAATTTCTCTGGGTCCAGAGGAACTATTCAGAGGAGAGTACTTTTATAAAGAAAAATCATCTGAACTGATATTGGGACTCAAACAATATGGGTATAGTAACACCGGCATATAGTAACAAATGTCATAGAGCACGTCTTACTAGGATATGTACCAATACAGATATCAATAGCCCATATAGTATTCACATACTGTAATATATCAATAATTCAGATAATGTTATGTTATTGTTTTATGACCATTTATTTACATTTTAAATCAATGCTGTAATTAGAAACGCACATGTACCTTGGGTTCTATATAATAATAAACCTTATGTATAGTCACAGATTATGAGGTTTTAATTTCACTACTATAATCACTTATCTGTCATGAGTATGGATTTAATAATATTGTAATCACCTTTTTAATTATATTTTTATATTTGTCAACACAACTTTTGATTATACACAGTGACACCCCCCATTTTTCCGTCACCCATTTATATTTATGGGTTTAATACAGTATTTAAATTAATACTTCATTCTATTTTTTACTTTCACAAGTAAATATTTCACTGACTTGGATATTTTAGTTTAATGGGTTTTTTGGTATAATAATCAATATAAGTATAAATATTTCTTAATATTTTCCCCTACTTAATTAATTTATTTTAGGTTTTTGACCAATGTTACAACTGTTTGTTGCTGATGATTTTCTAAAAGTTTTCTGTTATCATTAACTTGAATAGAAAAATCCATAAACTTTACAGTGTTGAGATGATATTGGTATGTAAGTTTCAAATTGTTCTTATTTGCATTAAGTTTATTTGCAAACAGATTGAGTTATTGCACAGTATTAGTCCAAATCATCAAAATATCATTGATGAAACATATCCATAAAGCAATGTATTTAATGAACATTGCATTTTCCTCCAAAAAAACAATGGCATTCTCCAAGCAGCCTAAATACAGATTTACATAGATAGGGCACATAGTGTCCCCAGTGCTGTGCCACTAATCTGTTTATACTGTAGATCTGCTGGTCGAAAATAAAATAATTATTGCTGAGGACAAATTCCCGAAGATCCATAGTAAATGTGTTATGTAAAACATAGTCGTTGCCTTTTGTGTCTAAGAAAGTTTTTACTGAACTTAAACCTTTTCATGTATTATGCTAGTGTATAAGGATTCTATCAACCTCATTAAATTAGAAAAACATTCTAACGAGGTCTACAGGCTGGAAATATGACAGTTTACCAGCGCTATCAAATTAGACCTGTGGCTAACAACGTATGAGCTTGCAGCACGGCCGTTCCACAATGACCAAGTCAAACTGACAGGAGAAGTAAAAAGTCTGTGAGATGATCTTGCAGGCTTCACACCTCATCACTTGCCACGATGGGGCCCAATTGGGACCTCCGCGGCATTTCTAAACATAAGCCCTGCCGTGGGTGGTACTCCAAGGACCCGGCACCTAAAATTAACCCCCCCCATGCTGGTGACCCCCAAAGTGTCCCCACATTAACCCCCGCTGCATTTAAAATTAGAAATTTCCGCCTCGTGGGTCCTTAATGGGTAAAGGTCCTGAAAGGACCCGCGCTAAAATAAAATATTAACCCCTGTCGTGGGGGTACTATAAGTACCCCCCCAGGCACCTACAATTAACCCCATCACTCATGGGGCTCCATACAGAGCACAATAAGCCCCTTATAACCCCTATAACTCAGGAGGCTCTATACAGAGCCCCATGAGTCCTTAATTAACCCTGTCACTCATGGGGCTCTATACCGAGCCCCATGAGCCCTTAATTAACCCTATAACTCATGGGGCTCTATACAGAGTCCCATGAGCCCTTAATTAACCCTGTCACTTATGGGGCTCTATACAGAGCCCAATGAGCCCTTAATTAACCCTGTCACTCATTGATTGACAGCCATTTCAGCCAATCGGAAGGCGCCATTCCGGTTTTTTTTTATCGGAAAAAGCGCTAGAGACCTCATTAGCGTCAGGGAGCTCCGTTACTTTTTTTTGTTTTGTTTTAGACCGCAGATTCTTCAAGGAACCAGCCGGGGCAGAAGAGGAGGAGGACAGGGACATCACGGACAGGTAAGTTTTACATTTAGAATGTTTATTGTTTATTTATGTTGTGTTTATTTGTGTATGTGTGACTAATGTGATGCTTCTTTTTTCCAGGGGCCGAGCCAGAGAAGACAAGAAGATGGACGGGGACATGCTGGAAATGTAAGTTTAATACTGTATTTAGAATATTTATTTATTCTATGTAGTGTTTAATTCTGTATTAATTTGATATTTATTTTTTTCATGGGGGTGCGATCTGAAGGGACATCTGCAAAGGTAAGTGCTCTTATTTATTCTATTTTAGGTTAGATTTAGGGTTTAATGAATTATAGATAGAGGGAAATGTATCATAGACAGGGCGTTATGTTATGCAGATTGAGGTAATGTTTAATAGGTGTAATGTTAAGTAGATAGGGGTAATGTTTAATAGATAAGGGTAATGTTTAATTGATAGGGGGTTATGTGTTATAGAAAGGGAGTTATGTGTTATAGATAGGGGGTAATTTTTATAGATAGTGTTAATGTTTAATAGATAGGGGGCAATATTTTGTAATCGGGGCATATGTAATGTAGATAGGGGGAAATGTATTGTAGTTAGGGGGATAATAGTATATATTTGTAATGTATGTATTGCTGTATTGTAATGTTATATATATATATATATATATATATATATATGTGTATGTATTTTCTTTGCAGGTGTGTAATTCTTTTTTTATTTTTTGTAGTGGGGGTTGTGTTCTTTTTTATTTTTTGTAGTGGGGGTTGTAATGTTCTTTTTTTATTTTTTGTAGTGGGGGTTGTAATGTTCTTTTTTTATTTTTTGTAGTGGGGGTTTGTAATGGCTTTTTTTTGTAACTTAGCTTTTTGTATTTTGTGTAATTAGTGGGGTGGGGGTTTAATAGGGGTTAGTAGGTAGTGTAGGTGTTAATAGGTTGGGATAGAGGGGGTTACTTTAGATTTAGTGGTTTATTGGGGGGGAATAGTGTAGTGTAGTGTTTGTACTTAGTGTCATGAGGGTCATAATTGTCCCATGAGGGTCTCTGTATGGACCCCCATAAGTGAAGGGTTTAGATGAAGGCTTATGGGGGTCTGTATAGACCCCCATAAGTGATGTGGTTAAATAGACCGAGTTAGGGTTATTAGGTCCAGTTAGGTTTAAATAGGCCCAGATAGGGTGAATATTTTAAATGCAGCGGGGGTCTCGATCGATGCTGATTTGGCGACCCCCACTGCAAGGGTTAATGTGGGGAGGCTGCAGGGGTCCCTATAGACCTGCAGCATGGGTGTGTGTTTAGGGTGCAGGGGGAAGCAGTAGAACGGGGAATCAGGCTGCTGCGAGGCAGCACGTATAAGCGTTCGTAGGGCGAACAGGCACTTTTTTGTGCTCGTTGGGATATTAGTGAGGAACGAGGTTCACCCCATAGATTAAGGTGGGCGTGTAGTACATAGCAATTCTCTGAGCTATTTTCGGCTGTTTTTGGCTGTAATCTAGCTAAGTCGGCTTCGAGGAACATTTTGAGGAATCGGCCCTCGCTAACAGCTCTACAAGGCCTTTAGCGAGGGCCCAGGGAACAGCGAGGAGTAATTTAATGAGCCTGAAAGTCCATTGTTACCAGTAGAGCATTATCTGGTAACGTTATTACCTCATTTCTTTTCAAGGTATCTTTGGTATCCTTGATATAGGAAGGCAATTTGATGACATATTATTTTGATATCTCATCTGGGTAATATCATACAACAGTACCCCCGGGAGCTTTGCTGGGATCTTTGTATATTTTGGGTATGGTGTAGAATGTAGAAATTGTTGATTTTCCTTGACCAAAAACTTTGATACAATTTTGTCAATTAATTGTTACTGTAATACTGTGTCAGTTTTTCACTACCTTAACGGGAGAAGATAAAATGTAAAAAAATCATTCTCAAGATATAAGCAGTATGGTAAGATCTTTTAAAGTAACATAAATTAATTATTAATGGACTTTAAATCATATTTTAATGTTACCATACTGTATGCATATACTAACAGATATAATGGGCAGAATCAATGAATAAGTGAATAAATGAATGAATAAGTGGTCTAAATGCATAGTGAATTAAATTCATAATAACTAACTCATCTGAGAAATTGTTAAATATACTATGAGACATTTGCTGTAAATATTTTCAGTCTGGGTCATTCAACAAATAATGTAAATCCACTTGATTTTAAAAATTAAAAAAGAATTATGAGACATTAAAAAATCTAATTATTACAATGTACATAAAAGAAAGCACCCAACAGCTTCTACTTACCCCTGATGAGTCATGGTTAGTTACCTCAGACGAAATGCTCGTCGGGTCTTTTCTGACATCAGTCCAATTAAGCAGACGCACAGGGTGAGAAGCCAACGGGCTCTGATATATTACTCAGTAACTAGTAATTTTACCCAATTAAAACCCATTAAAGTAGGAGCACAAGGCAGAGCAGAACAACCTCAATAAACAAGAGTATATTACTAAAGTAAGTATATTTATTTATTTACATAATATGGTGATGGGGTAGTATTTTTAAAGCTGTGTTTTTGTAACAAGTCATCTAAAAAAAATCCCGTAATGAATGACAACATTTATTTATTACAACAATCTATGGTATTAAGCAGCAGATGGATCCCAGACTCAAATGTGAGGTAACCTTTGAAGTAAGCCCTTGTTTTTTTTTGGTAGTAAGTGTATTCAACAGCTAGATGAAAATGTGATGATTACAAAACATTGAGAACTCTGAATGAAAAAATATCACACATTATCTTTAATTTTCATTAGGAACCTTTAAATATTTAGGGCATTTACTGAAATATAATCACCTTATAAGTATAACTTTAATCACTACAATATTTCTGGTAGAAACTCCTAAGCATCTTAGCAGTAACTTATGGTAATAAGTAACGTGTAAATGAAATTCACCAGTGAGGTAATCTTTCTAAGATATTATTATAACTGTGTTTAAATAACTTCATACTGTCCAGAAGAATTAAGTCATTGTTATAATTATTACTTTAACTGTATAAAACTATATAAAGTGGGTATTTTGTGAATTAGTCAAATATTGTCTATTATGAGTGTAATAATTTATAAAATATAGACAAAATATTCCATTACATTTTGTGCATTTTAAATTAAGGAAAATATCACCTCTTATACAGCTGCAAATAATTAGGTAAAAAGTAAAAATTAACTTAACAATTCATATATGCTTTTCTAATTAATAATACCAAGACATTTCATATCAATTGCATTTAAAAATATAGTTGCTTTTTATGTGATTAAGCATCCATTTATCATTATTTTAAAGACAAAATAATAAAGTATGATAATTAAGTCTTTCAAAACAGGACCTTTCATTCAGTTAACTTTAGGGTTTAATACATTAATATATTACACCTTGGAAAATTTGATATAATCTTGGCTAATACATATCTCTTAGGTCTGCAAATATTGTTTATAAAGTGTTGGAACATGGCAGGAGCATTACATAGCCCAAATGGCATTAATAAATATTTGAAAGCGCCAATTGTGGATTCTAAAAACTTTCTTCTACTTGTCACCCTCCCAAATGTATACAAGATTATATGCTCTTTGTAAGCCTAGCTTGGACAAGACAGTGGCTTCAATGAGTTATGCAAACAGTTCAGGGATCAAAGCAAGTGGTTATCTGTTTTTAAAAAAATGGTATTCAGTTCCCGGTAGTAAATGCAGGGTCTCAGGGTACCTTTACTTTTCTTCAATAAAAAAAGAAGATTGGGGCTCCTGTTGGAGACATGGAAGGACAGATAAACACCTTCTATATACATCAATATCGTTTTTAAGCGACTACAATTCAGGTCCAGCAAGTGGGTATATTGTGCCAAAAAGAATCATAGCACCTAGAATTAGATCAATTGGACAATCACAGACCCTCTGAGGTGGCGGAACATCTGCTTCTTTCTTATTGAAAATATCAGCAAAAGTCAGGTATATGGCAGTTATCTGCAACAATTCTGTATTAGAACAGGTAGCACCACAGACAAGGGATAGAGAGTAATGCAAACATTCTCTCTGAAGGATATATAACAACTAGCGAATTGTAAATTGCGAATTGAAATTGTAAGTGAGCTAATGCTGTTTGGTGTATAATAATCAAATAAATAATACATTAATAAATTAATATACTTTACCTTTTTGTCAAGTAATATATGCAGGAAGCATTCTGTTGAAGAGCTGACAATCTGTTTTGATGTTGCTGGAGCATTAGTGGTGTGGAGCTGCTGTGTAAGCGCGCTGAATGTGTGCAGTGTAATAGTGTGCGTGCGCGAGACCAAACCGTTAGCGTAGCGTGTACTTCCGCATTGTTCTAAAATGGCGGCTAATGTGTGGTATGCGTCTGTAGCGGAATGTCCGTAGGCCTTTTGTTGTGTTTTGCGTGTTTCTTGTGGTGTTTTGCGTGTTTAGAGTGCTGTAGCCTCGTTTTCGTTTTGTTCGGCGGCCATTTTTTCTCTCGCTTAGAGAATTTTTTAGTGTCTAAACTCTTTTATTTTGAGTTAAATTAAGGTGTAACTTCATTTTTTGAGGTCCTGGATGCTCCCTCTTGCTGTAGGTAAGCTTTTCATGTATGTGTTGTGTGTATTTATTGTGTTTTTCATTTTTTCATGTCGGACAATTTTTGCGAGGTCGTAATGGGTGTTAACGTGTCTCGTATGTTGTTTGCGTTACAACATAAAGTTTGCGGGGGTCGCAGTTGCCCGCAAGCGAGCCCGCAAGCGTGAGCAATGGCTCGTATGCGCACAACTATATACCGTATTGGTCCGAATATAAGCGGCACCTTTTTTCCGATTTTTTAGCTTGCGAGTTAAGGGTGCGGCTTATATTGGCGACCATCAAAAAATCATTGCCGATTTGCGAACTTTGCTTGTAACGCGTGCGACTTCTATGCTCGAATGCAAAATTACTGCCGATTTGCGCGATTGCGAGTCAAGGGTGCCGATTTTCGTGCTTTAGACTGCGGTATTGAATAGCGATTTACGGTTTTAGTGATTCTAACATCCTGTAAAGCTTGTAACCTGCAAAAAAAAGCCTGTGTCTTGCAATGGCTGATCACTTTAAGAGTCTTTTTCGCTCCAATTTTACGGGTGTGGCTTATATTTGAGTACTATCTTTTTTCTATTTTTTTCACCTTGAACTTTACGGGTGCGGCTTATACGCGGGTGCGGCTTATATTATACGGTATGTGATTTGCTGGCCCCAATTGATGCTGGGACTATTGTGAACTCAGGCAAACCAGTGACAAGAGAGAATAAAAGAGAGGATAGCACATTGAATTAAATTAATTCCCGATGAATGGGATTAGTGGTCAAAAGTAATAGTCTCTTGAATAACAGATCCAGATCTGAAGTGAGTTCCATCAATCACTTGTATGGTATGGGCACTAGCTTGGCAACAAAGGGTATACTGAGGTTGTGAGTTAGGTTCTGAATCAATTATGGTTTGTAACAGTCCCTGCCTGCACTGTAACAATAGATTAATGTGGAAATGGGTTAATGAAGGCTTTGGTAAAGATAACTTCAGAGGAGCTATAAAAACGGAATGATTACCTCCTCAAGATTAACTACAGCTAGCACAGTCCTTAGGCAATGACTAGCTTGGCCACAATATGGGCATAAACAATTAATTATTTTAAACTCACTTTGCTTGGCGGTCAAAGGCATGCTTACCACTCTTAGATGCACTGGTTCAGGAGAAAACAGGATTGAATTGATGGGAGGAATGGAGCATACTATGGAGCAAATAGAGAGCCAATGGTGACCTTTTCTAGTTTTCTTTGCCTTAGGTCGCGGTCTATCTGCACCACTAATGGCCACATTACATTCCCCTAACGTGTAAAACCGTAGCTCGTAACGTAGCCCGCAAGACTTACAGCTATTAAATTGGCCTCTTAAACCAGCCCACCGACGACTTGCGGGGTCGGAGTGAGAAAATCTTTACGGGACGTGAGAATTCGACTTGCATGCCCGCAATTCTTTTGATCTGTCAAGCCTGTAACCACTACGTTCCAATTGCAATATTAAATTGCATCAAAATCACTGGCGTTCAACCCCGTAACTAGCAAATGGAGCCAAGAAGCCAACAAGTGGTAGAGAGGACCCGCAAGGATGGTAAAGTCCAATCCGTAGCACTTTAAATGCACTACTGTTCTTTTATTAGAAGGGAAAGAATAAAAAGCACAACATTCTCAAACTCGCAAAAATACTTTATTTCATGTTTCATTTCCGTGTTATATCGATCCCGGCAATCAATGTGTTAATACATATAATGGAACTCGAATGTAATAGAATATCATATTTACGGCTTTATCAATATTGCATTATATCTGAAATGTGGGTCTGATCGTAACTCGTAATTGAACCCCCTTAAGACTTTGAATTCCCATCTCCATTTTTCAGTAACGTAATTCTGTTGATCTCTGTTTCCATCGGCTCCATCTAAACCCATAACTACGAGTTTGACTAATTGATCACGTTCACGGCCACACATCCATTGAGTGAAAAATGGGTTATGGGTTTGCCTCGCAGCATGTTGTAATTTAATAGCTCTGTAAGTTGGCAAAATTTCAAGCCCGCAGCCATTGCGGGTCTCACGTTGCACATTTAATGTGGCTATAAGTTGGGCATGGTAGTAATGGTGGCAGACAAAGATATTCATGCTAATTTATAGGTTCAGGTAACACAAGCCAAAATTGATGCACACAGGTTCAATCCATTTGGTTTTATATCTATGGAACTCCACCAAATATTCTTCTTCGTTCCTCCACACTTGGAGCAAGTTGCACAGCACCATTTTAACTGAGTGTCCCAGAAGATCTGGAGGTTATCCAAAATTGTGTTTCCAGGAGATTGTATATCATATCATGGGTTCTCTTTGAAGGAGCTTGCTGATTCTTATGTGCAGAAAATCTGTAGCATAGGTACAAGGCTTAAGGAGGAACATCAGCTGACAGGCATTGTGGAACCACCTATACAGCATTCTATCTCCACTGGACTTCTCAGTGAGTGGAACTTGTGAATTGGGCATTTGGGAAGTCACTAGCCATGGGCCTGCTGTCTGAAGGTGGGCTAGTCTATTTTGCAAGTCATGAACAGCCATTGTCAGAATCTCCATCTCAGGGATCAATGATGAACCAGATGACTTAGATCCCCTGTGGTCTCCACCTTCCACAGGTAATATTACCGAGGCAGGACTGGATTGGAGGTTAGTAGCAGCAGGAATAGCCAAAGCAGAATCAGTGAAGGGTCAGAGGAAGAAACGTAGATGGTGATCCAAGTTGGGGAGGAAACAGTGAAGTCGGTAAACTAGCTAATCGGGATCAACAGCCAGAGAAAACATGTCAGGAACTCCAAGGGTAATTCACAAGTAATCTGCAACAGTTCACTACCGAACAACAACCCAGTAGCTGCATACAACAGAACAACTGAGCAAAAACTGCTCACTCTATTTGCCTTAAGTAGGCTGCAGGTCTATTAGCAGGTTCAGGTGATAATGTCTCTGATTACCAGTGCCATGTTCTAGTGGATAGTAGACTAGCACTAAGAATAACAGATCTCTTCCCTGACTTTGCAAATCCTAATAGCACATCCTGTCAGCTCATTGATCTGACATCCCATGGTTTCAAGTTTGAATCCGGGAGTGGCCCAGCATGAGCTATAAATTATTTCTATAAATTTAGAGTGTTTTATTATTATTATACTTTATCTGTAACATGCCAACATAGGGCCCAATTCTATTGCACAATTTGTAAATTTATACACACTTAAAACTGCTCTTAATATTGCCACAGATTCTATTAGCTACTCGCAATCTGATTACGAGTTACCCACCCACAATCACTATGGGCCAGCAAAACCGGCTTTAGAACTCTATTGGTTTTAGTGCAGCTCGAATATTACGAGCTCTAAATAATTAAAGTTACACAAAATTGATATTCTATAAAACCTGTAGCTCTTGCTCGCAAATAAAGTCTGACCCGTAACTGAAAAAAGTGTTGTGATTGTCCATAAGGACCCTACAGATTAGTATCCTATGGCGTTCCATAGAGACACTTCTTGGTAGGGGTTATTATTAGGTGTCATAGGGACTTCCATGATAATAGTATAGTAAACCATGGGGAACCCAAATATTAAAGGGATTGATGGAAGGCTTCATGCAGTCAATGTTTTTTTTAGGTTCCGTGGGGGTCAATAGGAAGCCTCATGGCAACTTTTCGGTGCCATGGAAGTCCACAGGGATAGCCACATCAATTGATTATATTGCCATGCTAAAAAGTTAATGTTAAGTGCCATGGGCGTCCATAAGGACCCCTATGGGAATACTTAGATGCCCCTTAGAGGTCTAAAATATTTTACTACACTGCATTGCAGGTTAACTTCCTCTATACAGCAAAATATGTTATATTTATTATTATTATTATCGTTTATTTATAACGCACCAACATATTCTGTAGCGCTGTACATAAGATATGTTCAAGATAAAGATACATACAAATTAACACATAGTAAAACAAGGAGGGCCCTGTCTTTGAGTTTGGAATCCAGTGTCCATGGTGCTTTCCCTAAAACGCCTTGTGGGATTAAAACTCGCAGACTTACATCCTAAATAAAATAATAAAATTAATATTCACCTATTTGTATACACCATACACTGCTATATATAACATCTAGCAGAATACATTGTATAGTAATGGATGGATATTGGTTATGTTGTTTTATTTAAATATAACATATACTGCTAATGCTTACATAGTTACATAGTTACATAGTAATTTAGGTTGAAAAAAGACTTCAGTCCATCAACGTCAACCTTTTTAGATCTCCTCTGATCTGCAATACGCAGATTTATTGTTAATTGATCCAGAGGAAGGCAAACAGAAAAAAAAAAAACAGTGAAACTTTGCCAATTGTCTAATCAGGGAAAAAAATATAAAAATTCCTTCCTGACCCCAGATACTGGTGATCGGATTCATCCCTGGATCAATAATCCCTGCCTATTTATGCAGGATAGCCCTTAATGCCATTTTTATTTAGCCTTCCTAGTGGTAATCCTGAGTGTGACTCAGGGTTAAATTTCTCTTCCTAAATCGGTAACCCCGAGCCACACTCAGGGTTACCACAAGTAGGATGTGTACGGTGCCCAGTGCTGCCGAGTTTGCCTGGGCCCCCTCAGCACACCATTGCTCCTCCCCATCTTCCTCCTGCTCCTACCCATCTTCCTCCTGCTCCTCTCCATCTTCCTCCTCCTCCCCATCTTCCTCCTCCCCCCCCCCCTCTTATCCTTCCTTCTTTATCCTTCTGCTGCTTATCAGAGGCATATGCTAATGACGGCATAAGCTAATGACGTTACAAGTGCGTCATGTCATTAGGAAATGCTGGTTCAAGAGACAGGCATAAGAAGTGCTGCGAGCCCCTGATCAGCAGCAGGAGCAGATCAGAGGCTAAGAAGAAAAGAGAAGAGAGGGGAGGGGGGAAGGAGGGAGGGAAGAGGAGGAGGATGAGGGGGGGGGGGTGGGTTGGGAAGAGAAGGTGAGAGGGAAAGAGGAGGGTGAGAGGGCAAGAGGAGGGTGAGGGGAAAGAGGGGGAAGTGGAGGGTGAGGGGTAAGGGGGAAGAGGAGGAAGAGAAGGATGAGGCGGAAAGGAGGTGGATGAGGGGGAAAGGAGGAGGATGAGGGGGTAAAGGAGGAGGATGAGGGGGTAAAGGAGGATGAGGGGGAGGAGGATGAGGGGGAAGATGGGGAGGATCAGGAGAATAAGGGGGAGGATCATGAGGATAAGGGGGAATGAGGAGGATAAGGGGGAAAGGGGGGAGAATCATGAGCATAAGGGGGAAGAGGAGGGTGAGGGGGAAGAGGAGGATAAGGGGGGAAGAGGAGGATGAGTGGGGGAGAGGAGGATGAGGGGGAAAAAGAGGAGGAGGAGGAAAGGAGGAGGATGAGGGGGAAGAAGAGGATGAGGGGAGAAAGGAGGAGGATGAGGGGGAAGAGGAGGAGGATGAGAGGGAAGAAGAGGATGAGGGGGAAAGGAGGAGGGTGACGGGGAAGAGGAGGAAGAGGAGGGTGAGGAGGAAAGGAGGAGGATGAGGGGGAAGAGGAGGATGAGGGGAGAAAGGAGGAGGATGAGGGGGAAGAGGAGGAGGATGAGAGGGAAGAAGAGGAAGAGGGGGAAAGGAGGAGGATGAGGGGGAGGAGGATGAGGGGGTAAAGTAGGATTAGGGGTGGAGATGAGGAGGCGGAGGGGGGAGTATCAGGAGAATAAGGGGGAGGATCATGAGGATAAGGGGGAATGAGGAGGATAAGGGGGAAAGCGGGCGGATAAGGGGGGAAATGGAGGAGGAAATGGAGGATAAGGGGAAAGGGAGGAGGAGAGGGGGAAGGGGTAATGGTGTCTAAAGGCAGTATGATTATGTGAGTATTTTAGAATGTACCTCTTTAACATTCTAAATACTGAAATAATTATGCCACTAGGCAGATTAAAAATATATCCAATCCCTTTTTTAAAGTTATCTATCGAATCCGCTGTCATCACCTCCTTTGGTAGAGAATTCCACAGATTAAACACCCTTACTGTGAAGAACCCTTTTTTTTTCTTTAAGGTGAAATCTTTTTACTGCTAATCTCAAAGGATGTCCCCATGTCAGTTGAAAACCTCTTGGCACAAAATGTTCGCTTGACAAAGCCTTGTATTGATCCTGGATATATTTTTTAATAAGTTTAATTTGTTTAGCCTTTCTTCATAACTTAGCCCCTCCATTCCCTTATTAGCTTTGTTGTCCTTCTATGTACTTTTTCCAGCTCTAAAATGTCCTTTTTATGTAGTGGTGCCCAAAATTGTGCTCCATATTCCAAACGAGGGCATACTAGTGATTTGTATAGTGGGAATATTATATTTGCTTCCCTTGCTTCTATACCCTTCTTAATACATGATAATATTTCACTTGCCTTTGCAGATGCTGTTTGGCATTGAGCACTGTTACCTAGACAATTGTCCACAAGTACTCCCAAACTCCCTTTCAATATCTGATACCCCTAGATTTGCTCCATTAAGATTCTAAATTGCATAGCTATTTTTCCTTCTCTGATGCATAACTTTACATGTATTCATATTAAATCTCATCTGCCACTTAGATGCCCATTCCTCTAATTTATGCAAATCCCTTTGGAGGGAAAGTACATAATTTTCTGATTTATTTACCTTGCACAACTTTGTTTCATCAGCAAAAATAGACACCACACTCCAATCCCACTTCCAAGTCATTAATAAATATGTTAAAAAGGAGGAGACCTAATACTGAACCCTGAGGAACCCCACTTACCACATTAGTCCATTCCTAGTTCCATTTACCACCACCCTTTGCTTCTTGTCTTTTAGCCAGCTCTCAATCCATAAGCAAATATTTATGGTAATTCCTGTATCCTTTAGTTTGCTTAAGAGTCTCCCATGTGGGACTGTATCAAAAGCCTTTGCAAAATCCAAATAGACTATATCCACTGAGTTGCCTTGATCCAAGTTCCAACTAACCTCCTTATAGAAACAAATTAGGTTTGTTTGACATGACATATCCTTCATAAATCCATGTTGGCTCCTACTTATAATCCTGTTTGAATAGACATATTCATTTAAATTATCCCTTATTAACCCTTCTAAAAGCTTTCCCACTACCGAAGTGAGACTCACTGGTCTATAATTCCCCGGATTTGCTCTTGCGCCCTTCTTAAATATAGGTATCACCCATGCCTTTCTCCAATCATCTGGTAGAGACCCTGTGTTGAGTGAATCTTGAAAAATTAGATATAATGGTTTTGCTATTACAGAGCCCAGTTCCCTCAGTACCCTTGGATGTATTCCATCAGGACCCAGGGGTTTATTGACATTTATTTTTTCCAACCTCTTTTGGATTTCTTCCTGCGATAAACAGTTATTTGGCAAAGGTAGTGCAGCCCCATTATGTTGCAGTGTCCTAACCACTGGTACCTCCCTTGTATATACCGAAGAAAAGAACATATTTAGCTCATATGCCTTTTCCTGGTCACTAATTATCAGATGGCCTGTGTCACATTGTAATGTTCTTATAGCTTCCTTCCTCACCTTCTTCCCATTAATATACTGTATTTAAAAAATATTTAAGGTTTAGTCTTACTCTCCTTTGCAACTAACTTTTCATTTTCTATTTTAGCCAGTCTAATAGCCCTTTTGCAAGCCTTGTTGATTTCCTTGTACTTACGTAAAGCAGTCTCTGTCCCCTCTTGTTTGTATAATTTAAATGATTGTTTTTACTCCTCATCTTCATCTTTAATTCATTGTTAAGCCACATGGGTTGTGATTTACTCCTTCAACTTTTATTTCCACATGGTATATGGTGATAAGTATGTTTATTTAGTAAGGATTTGAACGTTGTCCATTTATGTTCAGTATTTTTACATATCAGTTCTCTGTCTCAGTCTATACTTTGTATTGCAGTTAAAATCTGCCCTTTTAAAATTAAGAGTTTTACCGTTATGTTTTTTTAATTCAATCTCAAATGAGATTGTGTTGTGATCACTGTTTCCCAAAGGTTGCCCTATTTCAACATTTGATACCATATCAATATTATTTGTAATAACTAAATCCAAGATGGCCTCATTTCTAGTGAGTTCTTGTCTAACCTGGGCTAGATAATGATCTCTGAGTGTACTCAAGAACCTGGTCCCATTAGCTGAACTGCTGTTTTCCTTTATCCAGTTTATTTGAGGGTAATTATAATTTCCCGTTATTAGAACTTGCCCGTGCTTAGCTGCATTTACTATCTGTAACAATTATTGTATTTCCTCAGTTTCCGCTATATCTGGGGGTTTATAGCATACTCCTACTAATATTCTTTTAGAATTTGCTCCTCCGCTATTTAACACTATCCACAAACATTCAACATCATCACTAGGTCCACCATAAATATCTTCTCTGACTATAGGCTTAAATTCAGGCTTAACATACAGACAAATCCCTCCTCCTCTTTTACCATTGCCCATATCTTTCCTAAATCACATATATAGTTGTGAGCGTACGAGTCGTTGCTCACGCTTGCGGGCTCGCGAAGCGAGGGACGCAGTTCCCCGCAAATGCGGGTCCGCAAATGCGGTGGTGGAGGCTCAACGTCGGCTGTGTTAACACACACATACACACACACGCCTTTTTAACAGAATAAACCCAACCGCCCAGCCAACAAAAACCCAACAACGTCCCCGCAAATGCGGATCCTCGCGAAGCGAGGGTCCGCATTTGCGGTGGTGGGAGCATCCCAACATCGGCTGTGTTAACACACACATACACACACACACAACTTCATAACAAAAAAAAACTCAAAGTCGCCTCATACCCGCTTACACCCAGACACCCAGACGCAAGACTTAACAAAAAAACAGTAAAAAAGGCCCTTCACACGCTCTTAACACACATACGCACGACTTAGAAACAAATACACTGCGTCGTACACGTAAAAGCTAACTGCGTATATCGCAAAAAAATACGGCAACATCGCAACAAAATACGGCCGCATCGGAAAAAAATACGGCCGCGAAAGACCCATTCCAACCGCCGCGCATCAAAACATCACAAACACAAGAAATAAACACAACAAACACAGAAAAAGTTTACTTACAGCACGGGGGGGCATCCGGCACCTCCAAAAGTTCATTTACACGTCCATTTAAGTCCAAAACAAAGAGTTTAAACGACCGAAAATCGGCTAAGCGAGAGAAAAAATGAACAAAACGAAAACGAGGCTCCAGACGTAACTACACTACACTTACTCGCAATAATGAAACACATACTATGCGGAACGGATCACACTCATATTAAACACCATTTTAACCACTACTACGCACAAAATGGCGGATGGAACGCAAATTGTAAGCTGGAACGCAAATAGCGCATGCGTATTGCGTTCTAACGGTCTAACTTTCCAGAATGTTCTACAAGTTTATAAATACTGCTAATTTGACAGAGAAAAATACATTTCTCCTCAGGTGATGAACACAGTGACTTCTGAGATAACTGCTGCTAAAACTTGAGAAGATAATTCTTTCCTAATTTACTACTTTACATTCTGCAAATTACAACTGAGAGGTAAGCTATAATATATTACTTATTTTATTATCAAGACAGGACATAAAAAAAAAAATTAAAGAAGACAAAGAGGTTTATGTATACTGACATGTGACACGCACATATATGCGTATAATGTATACTGACAGGTGACACGCACATATATGCGTATAATGTATACTGACAAGTGACACGCACATTTATGCGTATAATGTATAGTGACATGTGACTCGCACATTTATGTGTATAATGTATAGTGACATGTCACACGCACATTTATGCGTATAATGTATAGTGACATGTCACATGCACATTTATGTGTATTGCCCCTGCAACAAACTAATTAAACAACTACATTTAAATTACATTAGAAAAAAATAAGTTGGGACTATTAAAATACTATTAAAATATGAGTCATGTATACTGATATGTGACACGCACATATATGTGTATCATCTATAGTCACATGTCACACACACATTTATGTATGTTGGCCAAAAATAAAAATAAGGTTAATTTAACAATTAAAATATGCACACAAAAAAATTACTTTCAACTATGGAAATGTGCTTCATGTATGTGACATATGTGTGTAGCCCCCACCAAAAAATAATGTTAATTCAAATTAATTACAGAAGTATAATTCAATGAAATTAATTTACTGCAATTCAATAGATCACCTAAAACTCAATCTTTCTACTTTTTTTAATATTCAAACAGACTCTGCATCAACAGCGTCTCTCAACAATTTGCACCGTGCACTGTGAAGCACAATCCCTTTTAAAGAACACCAACAAAGAAGAAGAGGTAAGATACAAAAATACTTTAAATGCTGAAAAGGCCATGGTTTGTTAAATACAAATAAAAAATTCTATAATTCACTATTTCACTTTATTTTTCAAACAGACACTACAAGAAGACCGGCGGATTAAGATTGGCAGGAGGGGACCCTCTGTCATTCCACACTACAATCAAGGTACAGTATTTAAGTATAAAAAAGAACCGAACCATGAGCCTTATTCAATTGTGAGTTGGCTAATTGAATAGGGCTTTATATAAGCACATAATAGATTTTTTAGACAGACATTTTTAGTTACTGAACTTCTAACCACAATCAAGGTCTTCACTAACTAAAAACTTCTGTCAACAAATATTTTATGTGCTTATATAGGGCCTCATTCTATTATCGGCCGCAGCCGTTGCGGGGCCGCAAGGACCGGCCGCAAGCTATTCGGCTATTCTATTCCCTTACGGCCGGAGGCTCCGGCAGGCTTGCGGCCGGTGCCTTGCTATCTCTTGCGGCCGCTCGCGCCGGAGGAAAGCCTTTGATCTAAAACGGCCGCAAGAGATTTGCAATTCAATTGCTCCGGGAAACCTCTCTGCAAGGCTAAAAGCGAGCCGCAGTTACTTGCAGGAAAAAGGTCTCGCTAGCACCAATTAAGCACATAAAATAGCTCAAATAAAGCCATCCTGCACTTTGAGAAGACTATAAAGGGATTTTAGGTGTTAGAAAAAATAGCACATAATTATCCTGTACTCAAATCCGTAAAATATTTAATTTTTAATATCCGTAAAATATCCATGTAAAAAGTCCAGAGTGCTTGGAGCACCTCAGACACACCCACGCCGCAGCTGGAAAATAAACAGTTAATTTGAACTCGGGTTTGGGCAGATGTGCAAGCTTGAGAGTGGGTTCCTTTTAATCCTCATGTCCCCCAATATGATCCCTAGCATTTACAGAGCTGTACAGTGCAGGCTTGAATTTATTTTTCAGTTTTTAGATTTCACAGATTACGGCCGGTTCCAAGATATGCGGCCGGCCGTAAAAGGAGATCCTTGCGGGGCCGTATAATAGAATCGCGAGTTAACTGAACCCCCGCAAGGAATCGCAGCCTTACGGCCGATTTACGGCCGATAATAGAATGAGGCCCATAGAGCCCTATTCAATTGGTCAAAACGCAATTGATTCAGGACCTAAATATGTTTAATGGCCGAGTGCCTCATTCAAATGTGATTTGCCCATTTTAATAGGGCTCTATATAAGCACATTTGGTTCAATATGAGCACAGAGCATCTTTTTTTACAGAAGTTTTTAACTAAAAACTTCTGTTCAAAAATATGCTCTGTGCTTATATAGAGCCCTATTGAAAAACCAAATTCAATGAGGCCCTCACAATATAACAAATCCAGCAAACAAAGGCCCTCATTCAATTGATATTTTGGACAATTCAATAGGCCTCGAAATATGCACATTTAGAACCCTATTGAATTGGCCAAACTGCAATTGAATGAGGGCCAAAGTATGCAACATATGGTACATACAAACTGGTACACACAAAACAGGATTGTAACAAACACATAGCAAACTAAATTTATATTCTTTTTGTTTAACAACCTATAACCATTAGAAAAAACACTACATAAGTATAACAAAAGTGGTGCCCATCAAACCGGATTGTACGAAAACTCACACAAACACATAGCAAACTACATTTACATTCTTATTTAATGTTTAACAACCTATAAGCCTTAGAAAGAAGCCTAAATAAGCATACCAACAGTGGTGCGCACCAAACAGGATTGTATGAAAACTCACACAAACACATAGCAAACTACATTTAGATTCTTATTTTATGTTTAACAACCTATTAGCATTACAAAACAACATTAATAAGCATACCATCAGCGGTGCGCATCAAACAGGATTGTATGAAAACTCAAACAAACACATAGCAAACTACATTTACATTCTTATTTTATGTTTAACAACCTATAAGCATTACAAAACAACATTAATAAGCATACCAACAGTGGTGCGCACCAAACAGGATTGTATGAAAACTGACACAAACACATAGCAAACTACATTTACATTCTTATTTTAGGTTTAACAACCTATAAGACTTAGAAAGAAGCCTAAATAAGCATACCAACAGTGGTGCGCACCAAACAGGATTGTATGAAAACTCACACAAACACATACCAAAGTACATTTAGATAATTATTTTCTGTTTAACAATCTATAACCCTTAGAAAAAGGCCTAAATAAGCATACCAAAAGTGGTGGGCACCAAACGGGATTGTAGAAAAACAAAGAAATAATGTCATTTTTTAGTTCATACAAATACATTCAAATAAAATTACATTTTCATTTTTATTTTATTTCAGATACTGCGTCAAGAACATCGGACCAGGAGTTTCAACTGAGGACCACACCAGCGGACGAGGACTTTCAACAGAGGACCAGACCATTGGACGAGGACTTTCAACAGAGGACTACACCATCGGACGAGGACTTTCAACAGAGGACTACACCATCGGATGAGGACTTTCAACAGAGGACCAGACGATTGGACGAGGACTTTCAACACAGGACCAGACCATCAGACGAAGGCTTTCAACACAGGACCAACAAAGATTCTGCTTCAAATCAAACTTCAACCAAGGTACAGTATAACAAGTAAAAAAAGAGAAAAATTAATTAATATTCTTCTTTAATGTTTAACCACCTATAAGCCTTAGAAAATAGCCTACAGAAGCATACCAAAATTGCGGCGCACCAAAAAGGATTGTAGAAAAACACAGAAATAATGCAATTTTTTCATTAATACAAAGACATTCAAATAACATAACATTTTATTTTTTATTTTATAACAGATACTGCGTCAAGAACATCGGAACAGGACTTGGAACTGAGGACCACACCAGAGGACGAGGACTTTCAACACAGGACCAACAAAGAATTTTGCTTGAAATCAAACTTCAACCAAGGTACAGTATAAAAAGTAATATCTATCATCTATCTCTTATTTGTCTTTTAGGGCCAATAATCTTTAACACTAAATACAAACTTCAATGTAAACTTAAAAAATAAATTGGCATAGTCCAAAAAAGTCTAAAAACACAGAATCTATACAATTTGTCATTGTAACATTCCAGTCCTAAACCCTAATTTAATTGACATTTCACAAATTGAATAGTGCTGTAAATAAGGGCATAACATCTTTTTGAAAATACCTTTTTAGTTACTGAAACACTTGCTTTTGGATACATGTTTAATAAATAAAAATGTCTTTAAATAATTATCTGATGGCCTTATTTAGACTTTTATTCAATTGACCGCATTGAAATTGATTAAGTATAAAATGTTAACACACTATTGATAACTATTTGTCATGAAAAACAACTTAACATCTCAAAATAAACTAATGGTACATTATTTTATTTTTACAGATTAACATGGCTGATAACGAGAGTAAACAAGAAAAGAAAAGACGCCAAGCTAGAGAACGACGACAGAGAGCAGACAGCCAGCAGACACCGGAGAAGAAGGAAATTCGACGAGAAAAAGAACGCAAAAGAATTGCAAGCAAAAGACTGTCACTTGCAGAAATTAAAGATATGTCAAAAAAAACAACAAAGAAAATAAAGCATTTACAACCTGTTGCTCAAACATCAGATGACATTTTACCAGAAAAAATACAAGAGATACCAAAAAAAGCAACAAAGAAAACAAAGCATTTAGAACTGTTTCATGAAACATTACATGACATTTTACCTCAAACAATACAACATATACCAAGAAAAGCAACGAAAAAAACAAAACATTTAGAACCTGTTGTTGAAACATTATATGACATTTCACCTGATGAATATGAAAGTCAAAATCCTATATGCTTTGCAAATTGTCCTCTACTCAAGTCTTTAGCAGTAGAGGTTCATAGTTGTGGGGACATGACTACTCAATGTCAGTTTTGTGAGGCTTATTATTTTAAACAGGAGAGACCCAGAGATGGACAATTTATTAGTTGTTGTCAAAAAGGCAAGTTCAAACTTCCAGAAAGGAAAGAATTTCCAATTTATTTACAAAATATTATGACTGAACCTACTTTTCCAAACTACAAAAATTTTAAGACAAACATAAGATCCTACAATAGTGCCATATCCTTTGCATCCATGGGGGCAACATTAGCTGCTGATGTACCAGGACATGGTCCTTACTGTTTTAAAGTCCAAGGACAAATTTATCATCGCACTTCCCATTTACATCCAGAGGAAGGAAATAAAAGAAAATTCGCTCAACTATATGTCCTAGATACAATGGAAGCTGTTGACCAACGTATGCAGATGGAAGAAAATAAAAAATGCTTACCCACTGTTTTCATAGAGCTAAATAACATTATGGACAACAATCCCTACAGTAAAGCTTATAAAAAATTGGCAGAAGTAGAAAATGAACAACTACTTCATTCACAAACACATCAATTACCAATGCCGAAGGTTAATATGGTGCTTAAAAGAGACAGACATACTGATAAACGTCGTTATAACTTGCCAACAACAAATGAGGTTGCAATGGTGTTTCAGAATGATGAAGGAGAACCACCATTTCAAAGAGACATTCGAATATATCCTAGAAATGAGGACCAACCGTTTATTAATATGAGTATCTTAAGTCCAAATTTAGATCCAATGACATATCCCATCTTTTTCCCACACGGAGAAGCAGGTTGGCAACCAAAATTAACTCTTCCCAGTTACCCAAATGCTAAAGCCAGAATCCGAAATAATGTTTCTATGCTTGAATTTAAAGTAGCTCAAATTGCCATTCGCAATGTATTTAATCCAATTTTATGTGGTGGGAAACTAACACAACAATGGATTATTGATTCATATTTGCAAGTTGAGGCAAATAATTTAAACTTTATTAAATATCAACAAGATAAACTCCGTGTAGAACAATATTCTGGACTCATGGACTATGTTGCTGACGTGGCTACAAGCAGAGACATGACAGCTGGCAAAGCCATCATTTTACCATCTTCCTTTCAAGGATCTCCTCCGAATATGAGAGAAAGATACAATGATGCTATGGCTATTGTGACAAAATTTGGCAAACCCAATTTATTTGTGACATTTACATGTAATCCACAATGGCCAGAAATTACACTAAATCTACTTCTTGGACAAACTGCTTCAGATCGACCAGATTTAGTAGCCAGAGTTTTTAAGATTAAATTAAATGAATTAATACGTGACTTCACTATAAATCAGTTATTTGGCAAATGTCTTGCTTATGTATATACCATTGAATTTCAAAAAAGACGCCTTCCACATGCACATCTTCTAATAATCCTTCAAGAAAAAGATAAATTAGATACTTCAGACAAAGTGGATGCAGTTATTGTTGCTGAACTACCAGATCCAGAACTATATGGTAGACTATATGAGATTGTTACTCATCGCATGATTCATGGACCCTGTGGAGACCTTAATCCACAATCACCATGTATGGAAAATAATAAATGTTCCAAAGAATTTCCAAAAGATTATAGAGACAAAACCTATGCCAATTGTGATGGATATCCACTTTATAAAAGAAGAGAAGGAGATAGTGCCATTATTCGTGGAAAAAAAGTGGACAATAGATATGTAGTACCCTACAATCCACATTTACTCATGAAGTACAACGCCCACATCAACGTAGAAGCTTGCAATTCCATCAAATCCATTAAATATGTCTACAAATATATTTACAAAGGTTACGATGCAGCTACTGTAGTCGTCAAAAGTGCAGACAACCCTGAAAGTAGTGAGTTAGTACATGATGAACTTGCATCTCATGTAGATGCTCGCTATGTCAGTGCACCAGAAGCTATGTGGCGGCTTTTAAAATTTGAAATGCATGATAGATCACATGCAGTATATAGGTTAGCAGTACATTTGCCACAACGACATTTAGTCTATTTCCATGCTGGAAATGAAATGAATGCATTGGCCCAAAGTGAAGATCGTCACACTACACTAACTGCATGGTTTGCATTAAATTCCACTGATGCTGAAGCAACACAATACTTATATATTGAAATTCCATATCACTATGTTTTTGTGAATGGATTATGGAGACCAAGAAAAACCAGAGGCAATAAAATTATTCCAAGAATTTACACAGTCAGTCCAAGAGATGTCGAACGTTTTTGCTTACGGATATTACTTTTAAATGTTCCTGGAGCACAAAGTTTTGAACACTTAAGAACTGTTAATGACATTGTATATGAATCCTTCCATTTAGCTGCAAGACATAGAAACTTACTCGCTGATGATACAGAGTGGGAAAGATGCTTAGAAGAAGCAGCACAATGTCAAATGCCACGACAGATGAGAGAACAATTTGCTTTTATTTGTATCTTCTCAAATGCTCCAAATGCATTAGCTTTGTGGGAGACTTTTAAAAGTAATATGGCTGAAGACTTTATGCGACGATACAATGAACCCATTGCACACTTAAAAGCGTTAATGGAAATCCAAGAAGTCTTTTTAACTCATGGATTAAGTTGTGCAAGTTTTAATTTGCCTGATCCAGGTCTTATAGATGACATTAACTTTGAAGACTATGACATTCAACTACAAGCAGAAAGAACAGAAGAAAGACTTGCAACTTTAAATACACTACAATTGCAAGCATTTCATGCCATTAAAAATGCTATAGATGATGACATGGTGACAGAGCGCTATTTCTATCTTGATGGACCTGGCGGATCAGGGAAAACATATTTGTACAATTTATTAATGAGTTCAGTACGAGCACAAGGAAAAATAGCAATGGTGTTTGCCACTACTGGAATTGCTGCACTTTTATTAGAAGGTGGAAGAACTGTTCATAGTGGATTTAAACTGCCAGTGCCTATTTTAGAAAATTCTGTGTCAGATATTCACATGACATCCTTACAAGCAAAGAAATTGAAGAAATGTAAATTAATTATAATAGATGAGGCCACAATGATGTCATGCTATGCCCTCCAATGTATTGACCGTTTGCTTCGTGAAGTCATGGATAATATTTTTCCATTTGGTGGAAAGGTAATGTTGTTGGGTGGCGATTTTAGACAAACATTACCTGTCGTTGTACATGGAAATCGAACTGACATTATCGAAACATGTATAAAGTCAAGTACAGTATGGAAACATTTTACCCATCTTCAACTGCAACAAAATATGAGATCAGAAGGCCAAACTGATTTCAATGATTGGCTTATTAAAATTGGAGAAGGCAGAACTGAAAAAATACTACATTTACCTGACGACACTGTAGAGATCCCACCTCATATGATTTGTCAACAAGATATTATATCGGCTATATTTGAAGGGAGCATAAATAACGAAGAATATTCCGAGCTTGCCAACCAAGTCATACTGACGTGTAAAAATAAAGATGCATTAATCCTCAATAATAAAATCTTTAAAAAAATGTATGCACCACAAAGAAATTATCACAGTGCTGATTCTGTACTTGCTGATGACAATGAAAGTCAGGCTAACTTTTCGACTGAATTCATAAACTCTTTAACTCCTTCTGGAATGCCACCACATATTTTGCAGCTAAAGAAAGGTGCAATTATCATGTTACTGTGAAATATGAACCCCAAAAAAGGCCTATGCAATGGCACAAGATTAATTGTTCAACAATTAAAGGACCATTTTATAGATGCTGAAATTTTAACTGGGACCCATAAAGGAGAGAGAGTTTTCATACCAAGAATAGATTTAGCACCAAGTGAAAGTAGTCTCCCTTTTATACTTCAAAGAAGACAATTTCCCATTATTATGGCATTTGCCATGACCATTAATAAATCACAAGGTCAAACTTTCAAATCTGTGGGTATTTTCTTGGAAGAACCAGTTTTTGCACATGGTCAATTGTACGTTGCGTTGTCAAGGTGCAAAAATCCACAGGCTATTAAAGTTTACATTGAAAACAATGAAAGTCAAGGTGATTTATTAGAAGATGGACGTATTTTTACTAAAAACATTGTCTACTATGAAGTACTATAACTTTGAAGAATACTAATTAAAGATGCCAAGATTTTTTAAAAGCATTGCAAAATACATAACAATTGGTTGTTTAATTCAGTCATAATTAATGGAAGTCATGTTTATGAATGATTCGCCTCACAAAATACTTGCCTTGCATTGTTAGTAAAAATTATGTTAAAATGTTAAGTCACTATGTTAATGTTTCTAATGTTACAAGTTTAAAAAATATATTTTCAAGTTATTTCATTCAACATATTACAAAGTGGATGTTAAGAGGTCAAGCACCTTTTAAGTCACAATGTAAATATTGTCTGTTATCTTAAGATTACTACCTACATTAATGTTTATCGCCAATTTATGTGCTCAGTTATAAATTACTTTAATTACGTACGTTTTAAGAAGAGTTTTACTGTATGCCTTCCTTTACATTCAATGTATATTCAAGTTAACAATTATTGTGATAGAAATTGAATTTTAATACTGATTAATTTAAATGTCAATTGTTTTTACATTCAAATGTTAATACTTTTAATAAAAAATTAGGTTACAAAATGTATTTACTATGTTCCTGTTTATAATGTTCAAAATTATACCAATGTTTTGTCAACTTCTAAACTTACATAAAAAATAAAGTTCAAGTTTAAAAATATATACTTTGATGGTTATTGCTTACATATATTTTAAACTTCATGTTAAAATTTGCAACGTTTAAAGAAGGCTTTTTACTTTTTGCTTTCCTATTCATTCAATGTATATTAAAGTTAACAATTCTTCAGATACTAATTACATTTTAAAAAAACATTACATCAACATTTTACAAAAATACACGTTCATATTAAAATACTTACAAGTGTCAAAAATATATGTTAATAACTAAACAACTTGACAAACATATACATCACATTGCCGTCATTTTTTGACGGGCAAGTCGCTAGTAGGTTATAACCATCCAGATTAACAGTCCAGTCATGAGATTCATCTCAAGACGTTTCAGTAATGCCTATTAAATCCCTGCTGAGTTATATGCTGAGTTATAAAAAGAAGGATGAGGGTTTAGTAAATACGTATGAGCTGGGTTTTCAGGGTTGATGCAGGCTACATGCCCATAACACCCGTATAACACACCTCATTGAGTACAACTTGTGATGAACCCGATTAGCTAGGTTTAACAAGGGAGCATACAATGAACCGAGGAGCTGGATCGCAGCTTAACCAGGGCTATTGCAAGAGCGTTTGCATCTGCAATCTATTGGTAAAGTCTCACAGTATGTTACCAAACAGGCTCAGCACTGTGTTGAAAAATGTTCAGCTCTTAAAATGTTACATTCTTTCAATTAAGTTTGTTCCTTAAAGGAACAAATAATATTTTCAGTGAAGATAACACTATATGCGCATTATTTATGCTTTCTATTTCCGTTGTAAATGCACCCAGTGAAAAAGAACACCTTTTTAAACCTGCTGTTGCATGTGTATATGAAACAAGGGACCGCACATGTTTTATCCCACATATTGCACTAGTTTGTGCAATGTCCGTATAGAGCAGTGATATCAGTTAATAGCAAAATGGTTGTACCCATAGTGAAAAATAGAACAACTAAATCTTGAGTAAGTAGTGTTATACATTTATTTTAATAATGTCTTCAGAGAAGAAAATATGTTATAAAATGGAGTTGTAATTAAGCTGACACATTTTTTCTCACTTCACTAGTCCTTAAAATCCATGGAACAAAAAGACTATGTTGTACAGTTCACTCAACAACTATTTAAATAAATGTATAATTAGAATTAAGCCACAAATCAAAGTGGAGCTGAAAATGAAATGATGAAGCATAGTCATTAATGGCATACATAGCAAGTGTACTGTCATTATCCCCTGACTACCTTGCCACTTTGGACTCTTATGTATATGTTTGTGCGACTGGGCTCAGTAGTTTTACAGTATGTTTTAAAGTTATTTAAAATATTATGTTATGATGATTATCCCATGTATGTTAATTACTGTATGTTATGTTGCTTTTCTATGTGTGTTTGAATTATGATGTTAGATTCTGTATGTTGCATGTTCGGTTCCTGAAGAGTTAACTAATTTAGAATGTGATGATGTAATCTGATACTTTCCTGTTAAGATTCAGTTAGGTAATCTGCCAGTTATGTAATCCTGCTCTCTGGTAAAGTCCGCTCTGACTGAACTGTGTATGCTTCTGCCATGGAAATGAGTGAGGTAACAACTATCAATGTCTGGTTGGATTAATATATATATGGAATAAGATATATGTAGGATATATATATATATATATATATATATATATATGTCAGAATCCATAGTGAAGATAATAGCTGCCCTGTCCTGTACAACTGGCGAAGTGGATGTTATGATGCCTTGCATATGAAGTATTGTTAATGACTGTATTAGCAATGTATACAAAACCCAGAAGACTCACAGACTGTAAGATAGAGGGGGTGCAGGGTCGGGGTTACCAGGAGGGGCTGGCGTGAGACAGAGAGGGTCAAGGGGGAAGGGGATCAGGAGGTGCAAGCTGGGGGGGATCAGAATGTTATCAGTTCAAGTTTAAATATACTAACATAGAGAAAAGGTGGCTCAGATGAAGACAAGTATTACTAAATAGGGTGCTACTAGGGAAACAATAGAGAAATGAATGAACACTAAATATACAAGAAATCCCTATATGTGCACACCTATTATTATTGAATTTCCTCAGGGACAAACATTAAAACTTCACTTTTATTAAATCACTTAAAATAAAAAATTTAAATATTATCAGACGCAGGAATAAACTAATATTGCTCGGTTATAGGGAATTGAACACAGAAGTGCTAATATATAAAGTTCTAATGTCATATATATAAGAAAGGAATCAGGATAAATGCTGATTCTGTAATAATATTATATACAAAATGCTGTCTTAATAAAGTGCTTTAGTGTATAAATGATAGTGCTTCCCAAACTTCTAGCTCATATATAATAATTCAAAGTGCCCAGTGCAATGCGATAATGTTAGCGTTGTTGCTATAATATTGTCAAAATTCTAGCTTTCTATCTATTTGTTTAAATTACCCTATTGAATTGATTACTCCATGGAGCTATAATGCTCCTATTAGTTTGAGTTATAAGATATGGCTCTTAGTATACCCCTGAAGAAATCTAGAAATGCGCGTCGGGTCAGACCCAGGAATGTGCACGCATGTTGATGACGTCATCGCTAGGCGTCTAAACAGCGTGGCACGCTAGGATACAGTCTATTATAGGAGAAAGACATTAGGAAATCGTATAATACTAAGAGCCATATCTTATAACTCAAACTAATAGATAGAAAGCTAGAATTTTGACAATATTATAGCAACAACGCTAACATTATCGCATTGCACTGGGCACTTTGAATTATTATATATGAGCTAGAAGTTTGGGAAGCACTATCATTTATACACTAAAGCACTTTATTAAGACAGCATTTTGTATATAATATTATTATAAAATCAGCATTTATACTGGTTCCTTTCTTATATATATGAACATTAGCACTTTATATATTAGCACTCCTGTGTTCAATTCCCTATAAACGAGAAATATTAGTTTATTCCTGATAATATTTAATTTTTTTATTCTAAGTGATTTATTAAAAGTGAAGTTTTAATGTTTGTCCCTGAGAAGATTCAATAATAATAGGTGTGCACATATAGGGATTTCTTGTATATTTAGGGCCTCATTCAATTGGGATTTGGCCAATTGAATAGGGCTCTAAATAAGCACATAGCATATTTTTTTAAAGAAGTTTTTAGTTAGTGAAAACCTTGCTTTTGGATAGATGCTTACTAACTAAAAACTTCTTTAGAAAAAATATGTTATGTGCTTATTTAGAGCCCTATTCAATTGGCCAAATCGCAATTGAATGGGGGCTTTGTGTTCAAGTTTAAATATACATCTATTGAACATGCTATGAATTTTAGCAGCAATAAATGCAGTTCCTGATTCAGTTTTTTTTCTGATCCTGTTTTTATATTTTAATGCTGTATTAATTTAAGGAGAGTTTAGAGACATTAGCTGTCTTGGTGAAGTGATCAAAAGAACCTCAAAGATCTACTGGGTAGGTTTGGCCATAACAGCCTTATTAAGCCTGACCGAAGAAAGAAGATAACCACATGTACATACTGCTAGAGCTGAATGACTTAATTTCCAATTTAATTATTTTGTATGTTAATAATGTAAAAAATCATGATTAGCCAAACATTGCTAAAGCAAGCAAACACTGACAAGCAACATACAATAGTTTAAACCGCTACTTTAATAGTAAAGTATTTATGTCATTTATGAATTTACTGAATTATTTTAAGAATCTCCATACTCTTCTCTAACATCTCTGTTCTTCATACTGACATAACCCTCATATTATAGGATGTAACAAATAAAGGGCATTATTGTTAAAACTAGAAAACTTATTAAATGCTCCACTAAAAGCAAAGTTTTTGAGCGTACCCGGTTATTGCAATCCTCCCTTGTTGTTCTCTCCTTATTTGACAGATTTAAGGTCAGCTAATGTTGAGTTTTGCTAACACCAATATTGATCCAAAACAAAACTAAGGTGTATCTTCCTCCCATATCCATAACCTTTTTATTAACTATTTAGTCATTTTAGCCCAGAATTTCCCTTGAATACACTTTTTAAGCTTGGCTATTTGATCAGAACTGTTAATCTTTGGTAAGTTAACTATAGAAAGAAGCACCATTGTTACCAGCAATAAAGGTGAGTGAACCTACAAAACACATTTGAAATAGCTGTATATAGTATATTAATTGAGTTGTCACAGCTATAAAATGCAATATATATATATATATATATATATATATATATATATATTTCTTTCAACAGATAATTTTGGTTAAAGGTAGTTATGACACCAGTGCCCTACTTTACCATCTTACTTAAGAAGTAGTATATTTGTTATTTCAGCAACCTTTGAATGTGCAATTTAATGTGCAATTTCCACTGGGCTGGAACTTCCTAGTCACTTCCTGAAACGAGGAATGATTGTTCCATTAAGTCTGTTAGGTTTATGTGGTTTTTATGCAGTCAGTGAAAATGTACATTGCTCACTGTTATTTAAACTTGTATATACTGGTGAATGAACCATGGCAGGCTTGACTCACTATATATGCATGTTTCTATCTATCTATCTATCTATCTATCAGTACTTTTCACATGTTCTTTGGATGCCCTATCTTTATGTTAGTGTTTTTCTTTTTTAGTCACAAAATATAACCTTATTGTGAATAAATACAGTAGCTTAACTTTTCAACGTCTCAACTTTTTGGGGGAATATTATATCTATAAATATACTAAAACAATAACAGATCATGATAAAATAATGAGCCATTCAAAGCAAAGTTACATTATTATAGGAAAAAAGAATGTGCTATTGATTTTATGTGACATTAATGGAAATTACAATATTATAAAGAATTCAGGTCAAAGCACATTGCTGCTTCCAAACTGATTTGTTTTAATTACATTTGGAACTTGATAAAAGTTGTTCTGTAAGAACATAACCTAAGATTATGTTGCCTTTATTACCTTAAATAGGCAGAACGTTTCAAAGAAGTTAACGCTGTACTTTTGGGCTGACATTACAGGTTACTTTGAGAAAACTCTGTAACTTTCTTGACAGCTCTGCATAGTGTCCTCGGTAATGCTCTAATAACCAAGCCTTCAATACCAAAAGAAAGTTAAAAAGTGTGTCAAATATGGAATAAGAAAAACAGAATATCATGGGTGTAGGAATGGGTGAGGGGACATATCCCCCCAGATTTTTCAATGTGTGTGTTTATGTGCAGAGAAGCAGTTGTGTGGTATTTTTATACTATATGAGTTATCCACCCAGATTTTCTTTGGCTCCCACACCCATGCAGCATATCAAAACCATTTCAAAGCCAGTTTAAAACAGCAATTTCTGTTATACACCCAGTGTGTCCCAGATGATTGTGTGAAAGCAGTGTATCATAAACACTTACATACAAGCCATGTGTTGAAGTATAAAGTGAGATCGCAAAAGCAAGACCCTCAAAGTCTTCCATATCAGTTGGCTGACATCTAAATATAATTGTAACTACCTCCAGCTGTATTGTGCAGTGTAAAAAGTTGGCACATTATACAAACTTGGTAATAATAGTAATAATATTAATAATAATATTAATAATAATGTAATAGTTCATATTGCATAGTGTAAAAGATCTTCAAGGCAGCTCCTCAAAATACAAAGTGAAAAAGGGCATAGTAGGTGAAATCAATAGTGCTAAACCCACTGGAGTATTTTAGGAAATATATCACCTTGCTCCTAATGTATACAGCATATGAGCAATTAATATTCTTAGACTAAGAAGTTGAGCTCTACACAGCGAAAAGGTATAGGATCAGGGAAGAACTTCCTCCAATCCACCTGGGGGGTCGTGAGTGTGTGTGTGTGGGGGGGGGGGGGGGGGGGGAGTTGAGCTCACGTTTATTTTTCTTTATTTAATTTTCTTTTAATTTCTTCCCCTGGGCCCCCATCACCATAGACCCCCTGTCTGCCGCCAACCTTTCCTTATCGCTCCTATTTTGCACCCCCTCTGGCCTACCAGCTCGCACACTGTTGCCGCACTCCCTGCACATCTTCATGCCGAGACAGAAAATCCAATAATGACCTCACACCCGCTGCCCCAAAAGAAGACACACCGGCAGGGGAGGCTGCAGTGTGTGAGCTGGTAAGACAGAGGGGATGCGGAGTGGGAGTGATCAGGAAGGGCTGGCGTTAGACAGAGGGGGTTTAGGGGGCAGGGGATCAGGAGGTGAAAGCTGGGGGGGATGAGGAGGTGCCAAGCCAGGGGGTTCAAGAGGTGCCAAGCCAGGGGGATCAGGAGGGCCTGGAGTGGGGGAGGTCAGGAGTGTCGGGGCATACTGTACTGTATATATTTACAGTGGATATAAAAAGTCTACACACCCCTGTTAAAATGTCAGGTTTCTGTGCTGTAAAAAAATTAGACAAAGATACATAATTTCAGAACTTTTTCCACTTTTAATGTGACCTATAAACTGTACAACTCAATTGAAAAACAAACTGAAATCTTTTAGGTGGAGAGAAGAAAATAAAAAAATAAAAAAATAATGTGGTTGCCTAAGTCTGAACACCCTCTTTTAACTGGGGATATAGCTGTGTTCAGAATTAAGCAATCACATTCTAAATAATGTTAAATAGGAGTCTGCATACACCTGCCATCATTTAAAGTGCCTCTGATTAACCCCAAATATAGTTCAGCTGCTCTAGTTGGTCTTTCCTGAAATTTTCTTAGTCGCATCCCACAGCGTAAGCCATGGTCCACAGAGAGCTTCCAAAGCATCAGAGGGATCTCATTGTTAAAAGGTATCAGTCAGGAGAAGGGTACAAAAGAATTTCCAAGGCATAAGATATACCATGGAACACAGTGATCATCATCAAGTGGAGAAAATATGGCACAACAGTGACATTACCAAGAACTGGAGCTCCCTCCAAAATTGATGAAAAGACGAGAAGAAAACTGGTCTGGGAGGCTACAGCAACATTAAAGGAGCTGCAGGAATATCTGTTAAGTACTGGCTGTGTGGTACATGTGACAACAATCTCCCGTATTCTTCATATGTCTGGGCTATGGGTTAGAGTGGCAAGACGAAAGCCTTTTCTTACGAAGAAAAACATCCAAGCCAGGCTACATTTTGCAAAAACACATCTGAAGTCTCCCAAAAGCATGTGGGAAAAAGTGTTATGGTCTGATGAAACCAAGGTTGAACTTTTTGGCCATATTTCCAAAAGATATGTTTGGCGCAAAAACAACACTACACATCACCAAAAGAAGATCATACCCACAGTGAAGCATGGTGATGGCAGCATCATGCTTTGGGGCTGTTTTTCTTCAGCTGGAACTGGGGCCTTAGTTAAGATAGAGGGAATTATGAACAGTTCCAAATACCAGTCAATATTGGCACAAAACCTTCAGGCTTCTGCTAGAAAGCTGAACATGAAGAGGAACTTCATCTTTCAGCATGACAATGACCCAAAGCATACATCCAAATCAACAAAGGAATGGCTTCACCAGAAGAAGATTAAAGTTTTGAAAGGGGCCAGCCAGAGCACAGCACTGAATCCGTTTGCAAATCTGTGGGGTGATCTGAAGAGGGCTGTGCACAGGAGATGCCCTCGCAATCTAACAGGTTTGGAGTGTTTTTGCAAAGAAGAGTGGGCAAATCTTGCCAAGTCAAAATGTGCCATGCTGATAGACTCATACCCAAAAAGACTGAGTGCTGTAATAAAATCAAAAGGTGCTTCAACAAAGTATTAGTTTAAGGGTGTGCATACTTATGCAACCATAAGTTCTGGAAAAAGTTCTGAAATGATTTATCTTTGACTAATTTTTTTACAGCACAGAAACCTGACATTTTAATAGCGGTGTGTAGACTTTTTATATCCACTGTATATAATATTATAGTAAATAAATAGTACATTTCTGTTGAGATTTGAAAGTCTAAAACAAGTTAACAAACTTGTTTCCTGATCAGAATTCCGAGAAATACAGTTATTCCACTGCATTCTAGGAACAAAAAAAAGTTTAAAACGAAACAAATAAAAGCACACATATTAGTAAATATACACTGAAGGCTTTACAAAATGCATATACAAACAACTGTAAAATGAAAATATAAATAATCTCATATATTAAGATATATAAATATAAGCAAAATAAACATTCTACCAGTTTTTTTGCTTTAGAAAGAGAAATAACAAATACAAATCTATACAAATTCACAAATGCTCAAATATTATAAGTAAACACGTATTTTAATAACAAAACATACTATAAAAATGTGTAATTCGAAATCCTGGTTTAGCCACTAGAGGCTAGTTTCTTCATAGTGTAAATCCACTTGATTTGCATTTGCCAAATCCATTTAATAAAATTATTACTGAGAATTTTTGATCATTTTCAAAGTCTGTAAAATATAATTGAGAGTATTCGGATGATTATTTAAATAGTGTACTCGCACATAATGGGATTCAAAGCCCTGTTTAATATTTCTTAAATGTTAAACCAATTTCTTAAACCAATATGTGTTATATATTTCAGAGATGAATACGATTGGACCTTACTAGACCTCAAGGATGTGAGGTACTAGAATCACTCTTATCTGATCCTTCACTCTGGTCAGGTGTCTAGTGGGTCTGCCAATTTTCTGTAGTGCTACTCCATATATGTCCTTATTTGGGGTATATCAAGTGTGAAATCCCAATCTCTTATATGATTTCAAAGGCCACTATATAGATCAGTAACCTATTGCTAGACCACCTGCTCGCAGTACAGAAAAAAATATATATAGTATCTGAGAGCTCAATATGTCAGATATAGTATTATAATACTTTATTAGAAAAAAAATATATAGAAAAATATGAATAAAAATACAAGTATAACAGGATCTGATACAATGAAATTGCAATAACAAAAAATGCATTAGAAAAATAAAAACTCTATATGAATAATTGATCAAAAGATTATATTTGATTCAATATGGGTAACAGAAGCATTTTGTCACTACTTGTGTGGCTTCTTCAGTATTAAAAACACCCTTCTATGTGAGTTCCTGAGCTCAATCGCAGTGTATATATTTTTCTATATATAAATTATTTTCTAATAAAGTATTATAATATTATATCTGACATATTGAGCTCCCAGATACTATATTTTTTTTTTTTCTATACTGAGAGCAGGCGGTCTAGCTGGAAGATACATATAAGAGATTGGGATTTCACACTTGATATACCCCAAATAAGGACATGTATCGAATAGCACTACAGAGAATTGCGAGACCCACTAGCCACCTGACCAGAGTGAAGGATCAGGTGAGAGTGATTCTAGTACCTCACATCCTTAAGGTCTAGTAAGATGAGGGTCCAATTTTAATAATCTCTGAAATACCAGACACGTATTTGTTATCCAAGTGACCTGCACCAGAGGATGTTGCATCTTTCTCCCCCGGCACCCCAGTTTTTGTCTTTCTACATATCTACGACACTATTGTGGACAGTGTCTGACAGAGAGGGCATCACTACAGCTGATACAGAGGAGCACATACAGAGTCTCTAGAGGAAGACCTTCTACCAAGGAAAGATTTAAGGCACAATTGTGTATTAAAACCAATTGCTCCAAGCTCTTAGGCACCATTACTAAGGTCAATAAACCCTTGGAACAATTACAACGATTTGTAATTGGGGGTTACTTAGTTATCATACATACATATTGTTATCCACATGGGCACCATATTAAACAGATAATATTTTGACCTTGACAACAAAAAAAATGTTTATAATATATTTCTTTTTTGTGACTTTAGAAAAACATACTCAACAAACTTAGCTATTATGAAAACTTGTACAAAAGCTAAACACATTTAACAATTATAAAAACCTATCAAGATATTTAAAAAAATACAATAAAATATTAAAATATTTACAAGAAAATAAATTGAAACCTGAAATAGAAATTAGTGATTAATAGTTACCACATTCGTTCCAGCATGATCAAATGATATCCTTGGTCTTTTCTTCAGTCCTGGTGGAGAGGCACTTCCATATTGTTTCAAACCAATGGTTCTTGTCTTCTGCACCTTCAAAGGCACAATCTGTCTTGACTGAAGCCCTCAGTCCTCTCTTTGGGCCCATGGGAACTTCACAATTGAATATAAAACAATAACCTGCCAGACAATTAGGGCATTTTAACACTAATTATGAACACTTGACAACTCAAAAGTAATAATATACTCAAGTGTCTCAAAACCATATTACTAAAAGTTGGTTTGTTAGAGCTGCCTTAAAATCCACCATGAAAGTGCAGCTGAAGATGTGATGGTTTTGCGAATTTTATGTACCTTGAAGTAATTTTTAGCTTTGTTGTGTGAAAAAATATGATCTATAGCAGGTAATGGCAAATATAGTAGGTTCAAAAGAGAAAATGAATTAATAATAAAAAAATGAGTCTGGCTTTATGATAAATTCTGTAAATGTTCTTAAGGGGTTTCAGAAAACTATGTTTTTTCATTAAGGTACTGTGGCCTGTAATTCTGAATTCCAAAAATGTAGGCCACCATGAAAAAAAATGTACATTAGGTGTAATTTGTCATATCTGCAGCTTCATTTAAAAAACAACAATATATGCAAATATTAGCACATAACACATATAGCACATAAATAAATTATTTATACAATATGTATTTTACAGAGGTATGCCCTTGTTTTTTGTTGACCATAAGTCATTTCTCATGCCTGACCCCTGTAGTACAATATTTACAAGATACTGTTGTGAACAAATGCCCTTGATAATGGGAACATTTTTTATAAATGTAAAGAGTTATTTTTATTAACTAATATATATAGTGGAAGCTGCCAAATTTGTTTCTACAGATCTGATGAATGCAAAGGAAACATTCAATGCTATAATGGAAATGAGTCTCGTCATATGGGGAGAAGAATATTTTATATACAGTGTCATAGACATGATGCTTTTAGTATTCAATCCAAGACTATATATCCATGCATCCTAGAGACAAAAGACTCTACACCTAAACTTGAAGTACAAAGTCCTTCTTTGCAGCATCACACCAACATATTTTAATGATGATCACTTTCATTAGGGATACAGGTAACCCCATGTACCTCTGAAGTGTGTTACTGGGATAATAAGCTGTTTCTTATTTGTTTTTCCATTCAATGCAATGGAGTTGCATGTCACAGAAGATCTGGAAACTAGAATAACATTATGGACTCCTTTATTTTGCCAATTTATATAGTTCTCATCCATTAATCTACTTAGTCACCCTATAATGACATTTAAAATTTAAGTGCTGAGACATTTTATCTGTATTTACACAAGGTGTCAAAAGTCTTTGATGTTTAAGCAAATTCAAGCTTCTCTATAAATAAATAGGAGATTACGTGTAAAAATAAATATAAGCAAGTTGTACCATATATACTGTTATACAGCTGTGAATGTGTAGATACTTCTCAAAAGATGTTACTCTAAATAAAATGTTTGTCCAATGAAAAAGGTATCACTATATACTGCAATACTGCAATAATGTCTTTATATATAATATACATGTACTGTATATATAAAAACACAGGTTTAATATATTTTAAATTATTTGTCTTCAGATGTCAACTTTCTCAGTTAAAATAGTTTAAATCATATAAAGAAGCTGTATCCTTAGAACATACTACAATGTTTGTGTCTGATCTGTAATTTGCTTATAATATTTACTAAATCCAAGCAACCATATTTACATTTAATATCACAAGAAGATCTGGAAAGTTAAACCTTTAAATCGTTGTCAAAAATCAATTGATGAAATACTGACACTAGTTTTTTCCAAGATGAGGATGGATTTACCATCTTCTAGGCCCACAAAATTATAGGCTGTTTATTCATTCATTTGCAAACAACATAATTTCAATTTGAGTATAATTTACCGAGACCATTTTCCAATAAGAACAACACACATTTCCTGAATCTCTACAAATATTATGTCAATGAAGAACTATTTTAGCTAATTAAAATGCATATTTATTTTTATTTTTTTATTCTATATTGTTCATTCAGCTAGTGGAAGATTGCTCTTCTATATACCTGAATCAGAAAACAATTGTTCAGTTAAATTGAGACTAAAATTGTTCAATATAGTTACAGTTATAGCTATAGTTATAGACTTGATCCCATTAGAACCTATCAAATATTTGTTAAAAATACCAATTATTCATATCAGTGGCACCAGCAACACATTTTACCAATGAGAACTTTCTACCTTTGCTCATTGTATATGAACCATCTTTATGCTACTGGCTTCACATTAGTTCCAATAGACTCTACTGTGAGTTTTATCCATAAAATTAATCCGTTTTATGTATACAGTGCTTGCAATACTCCATAACCATTAAAAAGTTTTCTGTTCTGACCAAATAGATCACATAAGGTTATAAGTTGAGATGCTTAGTAAATTCTGCCCTTTATCATAGATTCGGTTTTGAAAAAAATCTTGAGCAATTTGTTCTTGCTCTTGAATAAATACATATTATCTTACATTTAGCACAGAACGTAGGGTACAATGCTGAAAAATGCAGTGACGTTCTTTGAGCTGCTGCTTGAAGCTATGGGAGTTTTCCAAATGCTGTCTATAAAACAGAGTAGCATTCTTTGAACTGCTTGCTAGGTGTTTTTTGTGGGATATTTCCAAATAATGGTGATTAACTTAATACTTAATATATAGTCTCACACTCATTTGATACATTTTAACTATTATTGCCTGCCATTAGCTTCAGGATTGTTTCTTAATGGTAAGTAGCACTGAAAGCAGCAATGACCATAGTCATTAGATTTTTTATCTAATAATTCACTATGTGGCATTAATGAAAATCTACCTCTTGGTTGGGATAACTATTTCCAATATATTTTCTCTCTATAGTTCATGTCATATTTATATTCAAAACTCATAAAAGCTTTCATGGTTTGAAAGTCAGAGATGGTAGATACAGGTCTCCTGTCCTTTTCAGTCATGTGGAATGAGATTTAAGGCAGATTGAACAGATAATTTATCATTCTAGAGTAGATATTTTTTCTGCAAAAATGCATGACAGCAGAATTAGAAAAAGTACATGCAAGTTCTTAGATAATCTGTACCTCGTTAGAGGTTTGTGAACAACATATACTTGTTACAGTAAGAACGAAACATTCAAACCAATTTATTATGATAATTAGTTTAAAAAGTCTCAGTTTAAGAATTTTTCTTAAATTGACAGTAATGGAAAATATGTTACACAAAATACAAATTGAACACTTAATTGTTTAAAAGAACTAGCCAGATGTTTAAATAACAGAGGTGGTCCTATCCTGACTTAGAGAACACATTAAACCAAGGTGTGTACATGCTTTTAGGAAACCACTTACATAATTTATGTGATGTAAAATATAGTAATACATTGACAAGTGTAGATTTATATCCTTACACAAGACAGGGCTTGCAGGTTTAAGTGTAATAGTGTAATTTCTAGCGCACATCAAACATATATTTACAAGTTTGTTCAAGATCATTTTTCACTAAAGACAAGGATCTGAAATGTTTCAGATAACAAAATGATGTTTTGGTTGATTTATGTAAAATATTTGGGTGATTTCAAATGTGGGAGATGCATATAAGCCCTGAAGTTCAACCAATACATTAGGAAGATAATGGCAAACGCGATACTCTAACTGAAAACCAGATATATGTCGGAAGCTTAACCGACTGAACATGTTAAGTGCTAAGTGTTTTTCTGAGCTCTATATTTATGTTACAGTTCTCTAGTTTTAAACTGACCCATACTAATGCATGTCTGGCTTCTGTTTTGTGATGGTCAATTTGCTGTTTCAGAGACAAACATTTCCCTGTGATTGATTTCAATGAACAAACAAACACATTCCATTAAAAATCACAACTATCCAGGACTTCTAAACACCAGTTTAGAAATACTGGCCAAGCTTTGTTAGAAAATAAATGAGTACGTGATTATTCATTTAAACTAATTACATTTGCAAATATTGAAAACGTTTTTGAAAGTTAAAGACAGATCTAAGTTTCCTGGATTATGAATACATCTGATAAAGGAGAATCAGTAGTGTAGGCAAAAAATGTTTTGCACATTCACGCACATTTATATGCAGTCATTCTCACAACTTTGTGCTATGGCTCATTAAATGTTTGTTTCATTAGTATTGTATACTATCGAATTGCCCGTCAAAAAATGACGGTCATAAAATTGTAAGGCAGGTAATGCTGTTTGCCACACAATGTAAGGCTTTTGGTCCTCTGAGTACCTTCAGCGCTCATTGCGAGCCTCTCCCCTTGTGTACTCTTGCTCCTTTGAGTACCCTGTGCGCTGACTTGGAACCCCGTGCTGAGCGTCTTCGGCACTCATTACGATCCTCTCCCTTGGTGTACTTTTTTTCGTCTGAGCACCTTCGGCGCTCATTGCTAATTTTAGGTCCCGGGGGGGATAGTTGGAGTACCCCTTACGGCAGGGCTTATATGTGGGACTGCCACGGAGGCACCGTTCAGGACCCGCGCAGCAACTGATGAGGTGTGGGAGCTTGTGAGATCATCTTGCAGGCTGTCACTCCTCATGAACATTTTCTCTGTGTTGATACTGACGGCCGCGCTGAGTAGCTCACACATTGCTCACAGCAGGGATAATGTAATAGCGTTGTAACTTTTATATATTTGCAGCACGTAGGGTTTAAGTAGTCTCTTTTCTACGAGGCTGGAATTTAATAAGGCTGATAGTAATTTACTTATGGGATTAGCCTAAAGTCGCCAAATATTAAATAACAGTGCCTAGTAAAATAAACCTATTTATGAAAAATGACCATGAGGACATTACCCAGACAATACAACTCATATATGTATGCATACTTGATTCACAATAAATATATCAATGTCCAACAAATTTGAATAAGTTAAGCAGCTGAAAATGAATTCCAGTGAAGTCCAAAGTGTATTTTGTAAGAGAGGTAAAACAAATGTAAGTGTAATCTTAAATATGTATGACATTTGATTTAAATGGCCTTGCTGAAAAAAAAAAACTGTAATGCCAACATAAGACTTTGAAGACATGAATTCTCAATTAAGTTTTTTTTATAAACGTAATAAACATAATGCACTAGCAGCCATATTAAATTCCAGTTTTGTAAGTCCAATGTGTAGTATGTAAGGGCTGTGTGGTTCAAATTTGGCCTGCTTACGTTGCTATTAAATTAGAAAGGACTGCGAGCTACGAGCGAGAGACGCTATTTAGTAAACCAGTTTTTGGCCATCAGGGTTATATCTGTATATCAGCTTTCAAGGGAGGGATAGGAGGGGGGAGAGACACAGAGGAGGGGGGGAGAGACACAGAGGAGGGGGAAGAGACAAAGGCCGAAGGCACTGATCGCAAGGCCAGTAAGGTGGGTGGGGGGGCATTGGCGTTCATTGTGAGGCCGTGATGAGTGCCGGCAGAGGGCACTCATCGCAAGGCAAGTAAATTAGAGGGGGAGGGAGAGGCTCGCAATGGTCCCGCTTGGTGTAATGTGGGTTTTTAAGGTCTGGTTTGGGCCTATATAGTCCTGCTTGGTATTTTAAGGTTTTAAAGGTCCGATTAGGGCCTGAATGGTCCCACTTGTTGTAATGTGGGTTTTTAAGGTCCGGTTGGGGCCTATATGGTCTCGCTTGGTGTAATGTGGGTTTTTAAGGTCCGGTTGGGGCCTATATGGTCCCGCTTGGTGTAATGGGGGGTTTTAAGGTCCTGTTTGAGCCCATATAGTCCCGCTTGGTATTTTATGTTTTTTTAGGTAAGGTTTGGGCCTATATAGTCCTGATTGGTGTAATGTGGGTTTTTAAGGTCCGGTTGGGGCCTATATGGTCCCGCTTGGTGTAATGGGGGGTTTTAAGGTCCTGTTTGAGCCTATATAGTCCTGCTTGGTATTTTATGTTTTTTTTAGGTAAGGTTTGGGCCTATATAGTCCTGATTGGTGTAATGTGGGTTTTTAAGCTCCGGTTGGGGCCTATATCGTCCCGCTTGGTATTTTAAGGTTTTTCAGGTACTGTTTGGGCCTATATAGTCCTGCTTGGTGTAATGTGGGTTTTTAAGTTCCAGTTGTGGCCTATACAGTCCCGCTTGGTATTTGAAGGTTTTTTAGGTACGGTTTGGGCCTATATAGTCCTGATTGGTGTAATGTGGGTTTTTAAGGTCTGGTTGTGGCCTATATAGTCCTGCTTGACATAATAGGATTTTTTTTTTGTTATGGTTGGGGCCTATAAAGTCCCGTTTTGTATAATATTTTTTTTTTAGATATGGTTGGGGCCTAGTTAGTCTCGCTTGGTTTCATAAGTGTTTTTAAGTACAGTTGGTGTCTTGCACTCTCTGATTTGTTTGCTTGTTTTATATCACCCCCAAGTCAAAACACTCTGCAGGTGCAGACTATTTTGGACTACTACATTTGAAGACACCCCGAGAAGGAGAGTCAACTGTTGGTGAGTGTCATTGCATTCATGCAGAAGAGAAATGTTATTATTTGCCTGAATACCAAGTTTCTATAATTTTTGAACAGTATTAAAAAAATCAATTGTCACTTCAGCACTTTATTATAAATTGCATAAGAAGGGTAGAATATTTGACTTTACATTACTTAGGTTCTACATCAGCTAATTTAATAATCCCTAATCCTTGCATCCTATGTTCACATATTTTAATATGGATTTAACTGTTTAATAAAAGTTATGTTTTATAATTTAGTTTATTCTCTTTTTTGAGATTAGGATAATCAGGTGTGCCCTATAAAATGATCTTTTTTTCTCTTTAAAATATGGTATTCTTACATTATTACATTTATTTTTTTAGATTCACCTTATTCATGTTTTAAGACAAAACTAATTTAATCATTTTTTACTTTACAACTCAAGTTAATGTTTTGAATTTGATTTCAACAAAGCACACACAGATTTTGGACAATGAATGACCACAGATCTTCAGCAAGTTTTAAATTATTTTAATTTTATTATTCCAAAGTTATGAGTCACTGAAAAAAGTGGTAAAACATTGAATGGGTTGGCAATATATATACTTGTACTGTATCAAATATGATAATGCTAGGCATGTAGTTTTAATAGAAAGCCAAACACTGCAACTTAAATATATTCACAGGCCCTTTATGGTGCAAATATCTACATAACAGTAAGATGACTCACACTGTACATTAAATACTTACTTTGCTTGTATGCTTGCTTAATAATTACAAAAAATAAACAAAAATGTTTAAACACAAGTACATTTTACTTTAGTGGCTAGCAGAAGAGTGTTGCATATATTCTTGTCTGTTATGCACCACATCATTTTTGCATAAATAATTATCCTTTGTGCACCACAGAATACACATATATCTGTTATTATATGTCACAGAACCAAACATCAGGCAGTCGTATCAACAAGACAGATCTCATCTAGAGCTGCCAATAACATCAATGAGCCATATGTACTAGAGGCAAAATATTGGAGAACTCACAATATTGGAAATTAAACATTATTGTACATGCCCTATACTATAATATAAGAATAGTATTTCATCCCAAATCCCAACACTTCATGCTTTAATTCATCGGGCTCTTGGTTCTCTATTTATCGAATATCTTGCACCCTTCCTAGTGGACAATATGAAGCATTCTAATTGACATTTCAACCATCAAAAACACTCTTTTAGAATATAATTATAGCAGTTAGGGATATGATACTACCAAGGCTAAGTGGAGATGTACAAGATTGTATCTAGCAGTGAATGAAGTGATACAAAAAAAGAACAACCTAAGAAGCACAAACCATAATTTCTAGATCATAAAGCCAAAGTGCCGTTATTGCACAACTTAATTCATTAGCACTGCTGACTGAAGAGATGATTGGACTAGGTAATCCCACAGGAAATGTACTATGGCTCCCAGAGGGAGTTTATAATTTACTTCTTAGGGTATAATATTGGCTAATAAAGTCTCATATATTGCTATTTTTAACATTTTTCTTTTTCTTTTTTTTTCATTTTTCTTTTTTGCATGAAGTTTTTTTCCTTAAAATAGCAGAGATAAATAAAATAAAAAAAATAATTACTAGAAAAAAAACAATAATATAAATTTAAACACCTCACACATAACAAGCATGGCGCAGAGCTCACAAAATCAAATTAGGTGAGCCAAATACTTCTGTTCTCATTTTTGAAATAACATTTTTGCATGTAAATATAAGCAGTTTGCAGTATATACTTCATTATCTGTTAGAAGTTCTGTGGAAGAAGAAACTTTGATGCTATCACTCAACACTAGTTACCAAAATGTTTTGAAAATAATTATTTTGCAAATAGTGATTTTCTTTAACAGAAATTGATGGTTTGTAATTGACACAATTCATTCTTGAGTTTTTAAAACTCAGACTTGTCTCCAAGTGGGAATCCTCTATGAAATGGAAATTCACTTACATGTGATTAATATTACAGTCCCAAATCCAATTGCAAGGCCTTCTTTGTAGTTAAGCTTGACATAAAAATGTGTAGTTAATATAATCCAAAGATTTTTTTTAGTAATATCAAAATATGATTTAAAAAAAAGTCTCTATACATTTATAAAACAAATATGATTTACAAAATGGAAATTCACTGTTGACGTGTGGATTGGATCCCACTGAATATAGTGCTTTCTTGTACATTTTTATTTAAAAATATTTTACATGATATAAAAATATTGATCACAGTGAGCTTTTACAGAAATGCTGCTATAAACAGGAATGCTGCACAATATTTTTTGTGGAAATAAATTATATAGTCATTTACTTAATAAAAATTGCATGGAAAAAAAATCGGCTTCTTGGTCATTGACAGAAAGTTCTGTTCAGTCCTTAAAATGACATAAGCCCCAGTTTAACTTCACACTTCCCCGCCTTCATGTTATACACAATGTGCTTTTGTCCTTATTTCACATGGGGTTTTTGATGTAAAGGTAAATCCAAAAGTTAGAAAAATGTTTTCTTTGTTTTGGAAGGATATGCATCATATCTTCACATAATACTGTAAAATTAGCTCATATGCGGTCTTTTCCAATAGTTGGGAATACAACGACAAACTTCTTCACTGTAGTAAAATCCTGGGTCACAACGTCTCGGTCGTCCAGTACAAGGTGGTCTATAACAGCTGGAAAAAACACAAGATTGTGTAAGAAACATACAGTGATAATCATCATCCTTTCTTTACTAAATACAGTTCTTTCTTTCTTTATTACAAAACAACAATGTGATCTCTCCAGCCTCACAAATATAAAATTTAAGTTTATTACATAAGAAAATGACCACATTCTGTTCTTTTCTTTTGAATTACTATTGTTTTTTAATACCTGTTAAAAAATCGATAAAGCATTAAATAAAAAAAACAAGCATAACCTCCAGTCTATCTTCCTTAATGACATGCATTTACAACATTTCTATCAAGTGCATGTTTCATAAATCATTGATATTTTCTGATGTTTAAAAAAATAACACTAAAGTAGCATACAAAATGTTGAAAAGGTATGTCTAATCAACCTCAACCTAATAAACTGAAACAAACTTGCAAGAAAGTGTAGTCTAGAATTCCTAGTAACTCCCTTATATTTTCATTACCTTGTTTAAATTAAAAGGATAATCAATAAAAAGCAAGCTAGTGGACGGTCAAAGAGAAGGCCCCCTGCTACTTTGGATCATGAGAAGTTGAAAAGATCCCCTTCATTACAAGTAACTCTTTTTATACAAACACACACACACACAAGAACTTATAATGTTAAACATGATCTTTCAAAAGGAAATTAAAAGTGCTCAGTGTAAGAATGAAGACCTAAGTAGGCTTGTTCTTAAAAAAAAAAAAATACATTATATTCTACAATGCCCATAAGCAATCTGGATACAAGTGTTGTATGTAATATATAAAATGAGTATACAGTGCCTTGCAAAAGTATTCACCCTTTTGACTTTTTACCTATTTTGTTAATCTGAATTTTATGTGATGGATCAGAACACAATAGTCTAAGTTGGTGAAGCGAAATGAGAAAAATATATACATAAAACTATTTTTTTAGCAATAGAAAACAGAAACTTGGCATGTGCGTATGTATTCACCCCCTTTGTTATGAAGCCCATAAAAAGCTCTGGTGCAACCAATTACCTTCAGAAGTCACATAATTAGTGTAATGATGTCCACCTGTATGCAATCTAAGTGTCACATGATCTGTCATTACATATACACACCATTTTTGAAAGTCCCCAGAGGCTGCAACACCTAAGCAAGAGATACCACAAACCAAACACTGCCATGAAGACCAAGGAACTCTACAAACAAGTAAGGCACAATGTTGTTGAGAAGTACAAGTCAGGGAAACAACATGGCACAACAGCAAACCTGCCAAGAGACGGACGCCAACCAAAAGTCATGGACCGGGCAAGGAGGGCATTAATCAGGGAGGCAGCACAGAGACCTAAGGTAAACCTAGAGGAGCTGCAGAGTTCCTCAGCAGAGACTCGAGTATCTGTACATAGGACAACAATAAGCTGTAAGCTCCATAGTGTTGGGCTTTATGGCAGAGTGGACAGAAGAAAGCCATTACTTTAAGCAAAAAAACTAAATGGCACGTTTTGAGTTTGCGAAAAGGCACGTGGGAGACTCCCAAAATGTATGGAGGAAGGTGCTCTGGTCTCATAAGACTAAAATTTAACTTTTCCGCCATCAAAGAAAACGCTATGTCTGGCACAAACCCAAGACATCACATCACCCAAAGAACACCATCCCCACAGTGAAACATGAAACTGGTCAGAGTTGAGGGAAAGATGGATGGTGCTAAATACAGGGATATTCTTGAGCAAAACCTTTACCACTCTGTGTTTGATTTAAAGGCTAGGATAGAGGTTCACCTTCCAGCAGGACAATGACCCCAAACACACCGCTAAAGCAATGCTTGAGTGGTTTAAAGGGAAACATGTAAATGTGTTGGAATGGCCTAGTCAAAGCCCAGACCTCAATTCAATAGAAAATCTGGTGTCAGACTTAAAGATTGCTGTTCACAAGTGCAAACCATCTAACTTGAAGGAGCTGTAGCAGTTTTGCAAGGAGGAATGGGAAACAATGCCAGTGGTAAGATGTGGTAAGCTCATAGAGACTTATCCAAAGCGACTTGGAGCTGTGATTGCCGCAAAAGGTGGCTCTACAAAGACTTTTCCTGTTATTTTGTCCAATTTGTTGCTTGCTACACAATAAAAAAAAACATCTTCAAAGTTGTGGGCATGTTCTGTAAATTAATTGATGCAAATCCTCAAACAATCCATGTTAATTCCAGGTTGTGAGGCAACCAAACACGAAAAATGACAAGGGAGATGAATACTTTTGCAAGGCACTGTATGCTTAATTTTAGAAAGATAATTATAAATGTACTATATTAGTAAGGTTTGATTTTTTTAATCACATATATAGTTGTCAGCAATACGGGTTGTTACCAAAGCGAGGGCCGCAGTTGCTGGCAAGGAGTGCCAAAGGCGCTCCTTGCGCTGGTGGAGATGAGCGCCGTAGACGCTCATCCCTACGACCCCGTACGACAGGCAGTGAGCACCGAAGGCGCTCGCTGCGCTGGTGGAGATGAGCGCCGTAGGAGATTACCTTCGTTGCACTGCTCTCCATCGTGTCTTCTGTGTCGGGACCCGGCATATGCTAATGACGTGACGTCACATGCACGTCACATCATTAGCATATGTCGGGTCCCGACACAGCCGGAATACCCGATGAACAGCAGCAGGAGCCCCAGGGCTCGCATCACCCCCATTGTCTCCTCCCTCCTTTCCCTCCTCCCTCCCCTCATCCTCCTCCTCCCTCCCTTATCCTTCCTCCCCTCACCCTCCTCCACCTCCCTCCCTCCCCCTCCACCCATCCTCCTCCTCCCTCACTCCTCTCCTCCACCTCCCTGCTCCTCCCTTTCCCCCACTCCGATTAACCCCCCCCCACCCTACTTACCTTCATCAGCTGCTCCTGCTGCTGTCCATTTTGTCTTCTGTGTCGGGACCCGGCATATGCTAATGACGTGATGTCACATAAGCGTCACCTCATTAGCATATGCCAGATCCCGACAGCCAGAAGATGCGATGGGCAGCAGCAGGAACAGCTGATGAAGGTAAGTGAGGGGAGTGTGGGGGGGGGGGGTTATTGGAGAGGGGGGAAAGGGAGGATGAGGAGTGAGGGAGGAGGAGGATGAGGGGAGAGAGGGAGGATGAGGGGAGGGAGGGAGGAGGAGGGGAGAGAGGGAGGATGAGGGGAGGGAGGAGGAGGGGAGGTAGGGAGGAGGAGGATGCGGGGAGGGAGGAGGAGGAGGGAAGGGAGGAGGATGAAAAGGAAAGGGGGGAAGGAAACAGATACAGGGGGGAAGAGACACAGGGGAGGGGGGGAAGAGACACAGGGGAGAAGGGGAAGAGACACAGGGGAGGGGAGAAAGAGACACAGGGGATGGTGGAAGAGACACAAGAGAGGAGGGGAAGAGACACAGGAGGGGGGAAAGAGACACAGGAGAGGGGGAGCAGGGCAAACAGACACAGAGGGAGAAGAGGGGGAAAAAGACACATTAAAGGGAGAGGGGGGAACAGACGAGGGGAGGAAGAGGGGGGAACAGACACTGGGGAGGGAGGGGGGAACAGACACAGGGGAGGGAGAAGAGACACAGGGGAGGGAGGAAAGCGACACAGGAGGAGGGGGGAAGAGACACAGGGGAGGGAGGAAAGCGACACAGGGGAGGGAGAGGGGGGAAGAGACACAGGGGAGGGAGGAAAGCGACACAGGAGAGGGGAAAGAGACACAGGAGAGGGAGAGCAGGGCAAACAGAAACAGAGGGAGTAGAGGGGGGAAAATACACAGGGGGTGGAGAGGGGGGAGCAGGGAAAGGGAGAGGGGGAAGACACACAGGAGAGGGAGGGGGAAGAGACACAGGGCAGGGAGAGTAGGGCAAACAGCACAGAGGGAGAAGAGGGGGAAAACAACACATTGGAGGGAGAGGGGGGAACAGACACTGGGAAGAGAGTGGGGTGAACAGACACAGGGGGGGAGAGGAGGAACAGACACAGGGGAGAGAGAGGGGGGACAGAGACAGGGGAGGGAGACAGGGGGAAGATACACAGGGGAGGTAGGGGGAGACAAAATGGAGGGGGGCAGGAGACACGGGGGAGGGAGACGGGGGAAAAAGAGACACAGGGCAGGGAGAGGAGGGTGGAAAGGAGACACAAGGGGGGAGAGGAGGGGGCAAAGGAGACACAAGGAAGGAAGTAGACAGGGGGAGAGGCTTGCGGTGAGCGCCAAAGGTGCTCACATTAGGTGTCAAACAGCTTTGCCAGCATTACAATTTTATTGCTGTCATTTTTGACGGGCAAGTCGCTAATATATAATATTATATACTATTGCATTTTCATGTTTGCCAATTAAACAATTTAAAAACTGTTAAATAATAAAATGGAGTGCTCTGTAATCCTTAGATTGTTCTATGTTACTTACCTGCATGTTTGATGATGAAATCTCTTTCCTTTTAAGAAACATTTATTTGGAGACTCTGTGCATTCACATGCACATTTTGCGGTATTCAGGGGCTGATGCTTTGGACATGTCTTTTTACATATACATTGGCATCTCTCTGAATCATATTCTCTGTTAGGTCCACATGAACTTGAAAGAAGTTTGTTTTTGCAAACGCACTGACATGATGTTCGGTCTAATTCCCTGTGAGGGCCACAGCTCGAGGGTAATAATCCTCCTTTGCAGACACACTGACAGGTTTCTTCATCTAGTTCTTTGTTTGGTCCACATATATCATGAAACTCCTCTGCAGGTTCTAAATGTAAAAAAATAACATATTTTCCAGAATTAATTAGACAATGTAGTTATATATCTCAAATCACAATGGTTTTCTCAGCAGCAACAAAATATAATGAGATGGTGTGACAAGTTTAACACTGACTCATTTATGTAATCCTTTAAATAATATATGGGCAGGTGCAAATCTTTTACATATTTGTGTACTGCACATCAAACAAACTTTACAAATTATAAGCTTATCTTGGCTGGACTATCATCATTAATATATAAAGCTAAACATTACCAGAACACAATAACTTTATAGTGGTTTGTTTACTCCAGTAATACAAATTATAGGAAGTATAGATATTATTAAGAAACTACACATTTGCCAGTCATTTAATGAATATCTCATCTCCCTATGACCCTATCTTTCCATATGCTTCTTCATTTTTCCTTGTATAATAATTTCACACATTTCTTTCAGTTCATCAGAAGGAAATGGTCCTCTCTCTTCCCCATTATGACCCAACGTTACAACAAAAATCAAAAGGTCTTATTGAGGAGATGGAGATCTCCCATGAACAGAATTTGCTGGGCTTTGTGAATGTGTTTTTGAGAATTCAGTTATCTTATCTATGAATACTGAGAATTAAGATATCTTATCTATGAATACTGGTCCACCAACATGAATCACTGAAAGTGACTTGCCTTATTCCATGATTAGTGTTTGATACAGAATACCTAAACAATACATCAACAGTTTTTAAGCAAACTGCTTTTCACTTTAATGGATTATCCACAAATTTATTTTAGGAATTACAGAGAATGTTATCTATCAGATTTGGATAATTCTATTAAATGTTTTTTTTAAATAAGTTTATGCTTATATTTGCATATGTGTTGCTTTTATAACACTAGATTTAACACCATTTTCAAACATACACAATTCTTTACGCAAGAGATGTGAGCATACTATCACTTTATATAAAAATTACATCTATATCATTATCAGGATAATATTAAAAACATCCTGAACACTTGAGAAGCAGAAGAACCTTCCCAGAGGCAGATCAAAGGAAAATATTAGTATAATGCACAATAAGATGTTCAGTCACTGTACCTAAAATGCATTTCTAGGCATCTTCTTTACTGTTTTTAATTATAATAACCAAATTAAAACTTAAAAAAATGCAGTTTATCCCTAGTCTATAGGGTCATTGAGACCCAGTGGACAAAATGCAGCCATCCCGTGTCTTTATTTGGCTCCACACAGCCCCAAACTGAACACTGTCTTGTAAGTGTTTAGACTAGAGAAGTATTTTCATTGTAGCAACATAACACCCAAAGTTTCTGTGCTCTTTCTCCTGCCCTGTCCATTCTTCTTATCTTCCTATTACTTAACCATGTCTTAGTTCAGACCTGAGGCAGATTATCATATTATAATCACCTCATATATAGTTGTCAGTGTTGGTTATGTTTGCGATGTTGGTCACGCAATGTTAAATAATTGCAGCACTCGCAAAGTGAGGCCTGCAGTTGCTGGGCTGCAATGAGCGCCACAGACTTAGGCTGCAAGGAGCGGCGCTCATTGCAAGTCCCGCAGGACTTTAAAGTTAGACTGCAATGAGCGACGGAGGCACTCATTGCGGGGCTCGCAGGACGTTAAAACAGCCTAGACATGAGCACAGAAGGCGCTCATGTCGATGGCCGCCGAAAACCGGAGCACTTTGCCGCTGATCGCGAGGCATGCAGTTTACTAATTTAACGTCCGAAATTATTTCAAGCGTGTATTACACACAGCACAAGGGGAGAGCCAGGGAGCCTGTGAGTGAGGTTGCAAGTTAATTTGAGGCATATTTTTCGGCAATCGCAAATCGTCTAAGTGAGAGAAAAAATGGCGGCTGAAAAAACGTAAACGGATGAAAACGAGGCTGAAAGCAGTAAAAACCACCCGAACACCCAGTAACACTTAGCGCAAGACAGTAAACACGACCACGAAGCCAGTAACACTTAGCCGAACAATGCAAGCAACGGCACTCATCGCGAGCCATGCAAAATTTTGGCAGAGAGACAGAGGAGAAAGACACAGGCGAGGGAGAGGGGTGAGAGGGTGGAAAAAGAGACACGGGTGGGGGGGGGGAATAAGGAAAAACAAAAGACACAGAGTAAGGAAGAGAGGGGGAATTAGACACAGCGGTCAGAGACTGGGGAAATGCTCGCAATGAGCACCAAAGGCCCGTAAAGTACACAGGGGGAGAGGCTCGCAATGAGCGCCGAAAGTTGCTAGTATAAATATGACCAACAAAATTACATTAAAATGTACAACAAAACCCTGCATAGTTTTTTCAGCTCACTGAAACGTTTCAGAATCATTGCATAAAGATATCAGAACAGGTATTGGCACACATAAAACAGATATCTTATGTAAATATAGTGATTAGAAATAATAAAAAAAATTCTGATCTGAAGCTTGTTTATCTACTCAATTGTTTGCATTAGTACTATTTCTGGAATTTGCTCATGGGCCCCTTGGATATGAAACAAATTCAATATGATCCCCAATGTGAAAAGATTGGACACCCCTGGTGTATACTGTAATACTGACAATATTTCTTTGCAGTAATTTTGTCATCTTAATGGATTAAAGTCTTGCATACTCTACATGATTTATTATAACAGAAACAAGAAACAGTAATTTAATATAATGGCTAAAATAATAGTATGTCAAATAGACAACATAAGTCTACATGATTCACTTTAAAATGACCCAGAAACAGATTTTGATGGTAGATAAGAAGCATTAAGCCAAACAAGCCTGTCCAATCTGTTTCATAGTGTATCTAAAAAGATTAATAGTAGGGCTAGGTCCGCTGTAGCCAAATATTTACAATATACTTGATTGAAAAACTGAAAATGAATAAGGGTAATGTTTTCAAAAAGTAAAAAAAACAACAAAAAAAACATATACACTTTAATTTATTACGTTTTCTATACAATTATTCTTTACTGTGCTCTACCATTCCTGTTCTTAGCTGCCTTTTCAAATGGCATTCTCAGCAGGGTGTGCCCTTGGGAACTAATGATATCTCCATTAGTCCTGTTGGAAGCACAGTAACCCTAAACTGCTATTGTAACAGTGAGATAGCATCCTCGTCATTCACAGTCTCCTCTCACTTGCAGAAGAAACCAAAACTGTGTCTTCCACTCAAGCATAATTCCATATAAATAGCAAAAAATGAAAGGCAGCATATTTTGTTACAATGGTTTACCCATTATCAAGTTCAGTTCCTTAGAAAGTGGATATTATAAATAATGGACCTACAGAGACCATTGATAATCTAAGACTCAAGATAATCTAATACATCTCCCCATAATTCTTGAATTATTTCACTGTATTTATGAAATGTTATGTTTTTATTCGACTTTAGTTCTTGATGATCAGAGTATATCTTGCCAACAATTAAATAAGTTATTGTATTTGAGAGCAAACACCGTTGTCCACATACTGTGTATAATATTGTTAGAATTCTTACCTCCTTCCTCGGGATTTGAAATAAAATCAAAATCATGTTGAAGCATACATTTGCACATGTGATTATTCCATATGTGATTTCTTGGACATGTCTTGTTAGCCACTTGACACCTAAAGGAAATATAAAAAAAAAAAAAAAAATTATACAGTGTCTTAAAGGGACATAAAATGCATTTTTTTCTTTCATGCATTTAAAAGAGCATGTTTTAAACATTGTAAAATGTATTTTACATGAACAAAATACTTAGTAAAACTTGCTTAAACCTATTGGAAACTGACAGGAAAGACGACTGTATAAGAGAACAGTATGCGCGACTCAAGGTCTCATTGTCAGACACTTATGACTCATATAGCTATATTGCTGCACATCTCCCAAATATAGTTATACTTTCTGCTCCAGGAGATTCATTTTCAAAAAAGAAGCACACTGCACAACATTATCAAATTATTATTATCGTTTATTTATAACGCGCCAACATATTTCGTAGGGCTATACATAGGTTAAGTTACAGGCAATGACAAGTTCAAGATTCACACATTGCAAAGAGTGGATGGCCCTGTCTTTGAGCTTGGAATCCAGTGTCCATAGCGCTTTCCCTAAAGCACTGCGCAGGATTGAAACTCGCAGACTTACAATCTAAAGGTTGAAGTTTGTATGTGGTACAGTAGGGAGAGAGTAGTGCTGAGCATGTTAGGGAGGAAGGTTATAGGCTTCTTAAAGAGGTGTGTTTTTATTGAAGTTTTGAAGGATTTAAGGCAGGAGGATAGTTTGATGAAGCGAGGCAAGGAGTTCCAGAGAATAGGGGCAGCGCGAGAAAAGTCCTGGAGGCAGGAGTGAGAGGAGGTGACAAGAGTGGTAAAAAGAAGAAGGTCGTTAGCAGAACGAAGAGGGGCTAAGGGAAGCCAGTGAAGTGATTGACAAAGAGGAGCTGCCGACACTGAACGATGTGTACTGAAGATGAGTCTGGCGGAGGCATTTATTATGGATTGAAGTGGGGAGAGGCGAGTGATGGGCAGGCCAACAAGAAGCGAGCTGCAATAGTCAAGACGAGAAATGATGAGGGAGTGTATTAGAATCTTAGTAGTGTCTTGTGTGAGATAATGGCGTATTTTGGATATGTTTTTAGATGGAAAAGACAGGATTTGGATAGAGACTGTATTTGTGGGATGAAAGAGAGGGCGGGTCCAATAGAACCCTGAGACAATGGGCTTGGGAGGTGGGAGTGATGATGGCATTGCTGACAGAAAGAGAGAGATGTGAGGAATTGAAGCTGTAGTAGAGGGTGGGAAGATTTAGAGTTCAGTCTTAGACATGTTGAGTTTCAGATGGTGGGCGGACATCCAAGAGGATATACTTGAGAGGATACCAAGAGTATATACTTATCAAATGACCTATTTCAGATGCACAAAGAAAAAATGGCTTCAATACCCTTTAAGTATTACATGTTCAAATAATGAGCAGACTAGATTGCAGACATGTTCTCTTTGTGTCTTCAAATGGTACATTTCTATTAAATTACACTAATTTAATTCATCAGTAATCAAATACAAGTATTGGTGAAGGTGATTTCATGAGTGTCTAATTACATCCTGCTTATGTCAATTTAATTTGAAAGAGTCAGTTTTACCATACTATTGCCAAAAGTACTGAATATTGCAAGGGTACCTTTGAATGTAACCCTGTGAGCCATCAATCCATCAAGGGTCCAACTGTGAGGATGAAACATACATCCCTTTCCTAATTTTCTATTTTGGTTGTTATATGTTATACCCCAATGTGAGCAAGCCCATGGTGGCTGCGGATAATTCCTAGCATTTCAAACACCATACACCTCAAATACTCATAATATGCCCAACCTCAGTGAATAATTAATAAGATTTACTACTAAAACACAGGTAAGGAGTAAAGTCAGAGGTAAGGATTAAAATATGTCTTAGTACCTTTCGTTTTAAATAATGCTATATACATTACCTTTACAGCCTTATTATATTTGGCCAATTGAATAGGTCTCTATATAAGCACAGAGCATATTTTTTTACAGAAGTTTTTAGTTAGTGAAGACCTTGCTTTTGGATAAAAGTTCACTAACTAAACACTTCTGTAAAAAAAAATATGCTCTTTATAGAGCCCTATTCAATTGGCATCACAATTTAATAAGGCTGTTAATGTATCCCTTCTAAGCTAAAGATCCAATTAAATTGTCAAAATCCCACAAAAAAACCTACAGGTTGTAAAAATCGTAACTCCGACCCATCTAAGCCTTTGATCTTTCTAACCTGTAAATGTTAAAATCACTAAAATCGCAAATCGAGATTTAATTGCAACATTACCCCAAGCCCGCAGTTGCCTTCAAACCGTAAATGGTAAATGTAGCAAAAGACTCTACCAGTACTAGAGAGGACTCGCAAGGGGATTAAAAACCTGTTCTTAACACTATAAAAGACAATAAAAAAAACAATACTGGACTTTAAAATATGGGGAAAGCCATGAAAGACATTAGAATTAATTGCACAACAGTCTCAAGCTCGCAAGTCTGCAGTAACTTTTTTTTATGTTTAATTTCTGTGTTATATCAATCTCGGGAATCCAGTTAATCCATATCAGGCCACCCACATGGACTATAACCGCTTCTTTATTCATTTTTATTGATTGCTACATCGCTGGATTTCGAGTTAGAGTGTCTAAACACTAATTGATTGACGTTTAAATGCCATGTTTTACTGATGATGACAGTCTCATTTATTATTGACTGTTTCTAAATCGCAACTTACAGGCTTGCTTAAATGATCATGATCATGCCCTGAAATGCAGGTTCATGGTTTACGGTTTTAGACTTATGGCATATAATTGCGGGCTTGTTCAATTAAACCGATCTGTAACTGTTGCAATTTTGGAATTAAATGAGGCTCTAAGTTTGTAAAAATGGTCAGGAACAGTGTATTGAGATAAGTTATAAGTTATTGAGTTATGTTTAAAGATTGCCACATCATATACCCTCTTGACAACAGAACCTAATGGAAGAGTAAATCTCCAAAGTATAACCTCCCACCTTTACAGACATACAAGCAGTCCATGGTGGAATTAGGTAAATTATAAGAATCAGGTAAATTATTTAAACATGCTTTGATGTTTCCATCATACATACTTGATAGTTTTGTGTCATACTTCAGACAGTTCTGCAGCTGGACTTTAACTTGTGAAAGTCTAACCCAGTTACGGAACCGGCCACCAGGCATATGCTGAGGGCTGCTCAGTTCCGCTTGGTCACTGGGTTGTATATGTTGACATCTGAGCACTAGACTGCTAACTATGTACTGTAGCTAATTCTACATACCTGATTTTTCCTCATATACCTATTTAAGGCAGCCAGAGCCAGACCCTAATGCTAAGTGTTCCTGTGTATTTTGGATTAGCTTTCTGGTTCTGACTTTGTCTCTAGATCTCGTTTACTCTTGATATCTGGGTTCCCTGACAGCGGCAGTTTTTCTGGACCTGCTCTCCTTCTGCCAGCCTTCGCTCTTCTGCCTTCCCTTCCACTATCAGTCTCCTCCCTGCTGTACTTTAGCCTTCATGTTGTTATTTTGTTGCCCACTTCACAAATATGTGAATTATTTATCAAACTGCAGTAGTCCTTTATTGAATTTTGGTTAATGTCCTCTAAATATACTTAAGATTACATCATTGTTTACTTGACGTGTGAGACACTAAACTGCACGCTTCATACTTATTTTGGTATTTGACAGCATTAATAAAATGTGAAATGTTGCATTGTAATTGTGCAATACCATTACAATTAAAAGATAAATTCTACAGGAAACAGCTAGCATGCTCTTGAAAGTTCAGAAATCTAGAAACTAAATCAATCAAGATGTTGTAATTTATGTGGGAATGAAATAATATCTATGCTATGAAATTTCACAAATGTTATTGTTAAATGATAAGGATTCAACATAATCATGAAATGATTAAAAAGATATTCTTATAACAGTAAATAATATAGAAATATATTATTTAAAAATTCCAAGGAATTTAATAGACTTTGTATATAATTTCTTCCTCTGGGAGTAATTAGCTAGTAATTTATAAAAACAATCTGAGCTAGTGATAGGCACGTTTAGAGCAAGAAATTCCTGCCACATCTATTTTTCTAAAATTTCCTAACATTAAAGCGGTAATTCAAAATTATGTGATTAAATTCAAGGAATGATAAATGTCTATATAGTTTGGAAAAATAACCAGTAATGTAGTAAAAAAATAACATAATTACACTATTACACCATAATTGACTGTGGGAAGGAAAATGTATATAATATCAAAAATAGCTATAAAAAAAATAAAACAACAGTAATAATGAGTTTATTGCTTCTTCTTATTTAATGATTATGTCTACATGTTTTAGATAAATGTTATAACATTGCTAAGGTATGAAAAATAGAGCCAGCTGGTGTGTTAATGGAGCTGTCCTGATGGTTTGAGGTCATGCATGATGCCCCCCTGTTGATGTCCGAGGAAAAACAACATGATAATACTTAAAATAGCAATGGTTGTTATTTTTTCCAAGTTATTTACTAAAGTGTCCTTTAAAATATTTACACAAAAAAATAACACAGCTCAACTGTATTCTCCATGAGGTAATCGTTATGTCCTCATGTTTGTGGCCTTCAAATAATGTGATACAACTCCCAACTAGACCTTGAAATAAGACTTTTATCCCTTAATGTAGCGAGTTCAAAAACAATTGTGAACTTGATCGTCCAATAAATAAATAAGAAAGTTTGCCATGCACCCTTTTTTTACATTTGTGATGCCAAGAGTTTATTACAATTTGGAAATGTGGAACTGGAAGGCCTACTGCCCATCACCTTTAGATTGTTAGTTTGCGAATTTTCAATATTGTGTCGGTGCTTTGGAAACAAACACTATGTACGTTTAATTTTAAGCTAAAAAACAGGGAACTCCATTCTTTGCTATGAATTCATTTAGTTTTTATTTTGTTAATTTTTTTTATGTACTTATTAATATGTTGTGCGTTACAAATAAAAGATAATAAAAGATAATAATCATTGCCACACACTTTGATGTACTCAAGTTTTCTTATTATATTGAGGTCCATCAAGGATCAACACTTAACTACCTTATTTTCCCATATTTTAAAAAGTATATATCAAATATAAAAGCTTGTTTTCTTACTTGAAGTGCTACAGTATAATGTTATATTGTACAGTATAGCTTTACCCGACCTTCATTTTGAGAGCAGGAGACTTTGTTAGGGCAATCAGAACCTGCAATGGTTTTACATAGCGAGCCCGCGGCCCTTGCAAAGAGAGGGCCTCAGTTGCTGGCATGGAGCACCAAAGGCGCTCCTTGCCAGCAACTGCGACCCTCGCAAACTTTACGTTGGAACACAAACAACATACGAGACACGTTACCACCCATTACGACCTCGCAAAAATCGTCCGCAACCCGCGTACATGAAAAAATGAAAAACACAATAAATACACACAACACATACATAAAAAGCTTACCTACAGCAAGAGGGAGCATCCAGGACCTCAAAAAATGAAGTTACACCTTCATTTAACTCAAAATAAAAGAGTTTAGACACTAAAAAATTCTCTAAGCGAGAGAAAAAATGGCCGCCGAACAAAATGAAAACGAGGCTACAGCACTCTAAACATGCAAAACACCACAAGAAACACGCAAAACACCACAAAACAGCTACGGATATTCCGCTACAGACGCATACCACACATTAGCCGCCATTTTAGAACAATAACTTATACAATGCGGAAGTACACAGCTTCGCTAACGGTTTGGTCTCGCACACGCACACTATTACACTGCACACATCCATCACGCTTACACAGCAGCTCCACACTACTAATGCTCCAGCAACATCAAAACAAATTGCCAGCTCTTCAACACAATGCTTCCTGCATATATTACTTCAAAATAGGTAATGTATATTACTTTATTAATCTATTAGTTATTTTATTATTATACAATAACTAGCATTAGCTCACTTACAATTTCATTGCCATCATTTTTTGACGGGCAATTCGCTAGTTGGAATATATTTTTGTTTAGTGACTACGCTGTTTTTGTATGGTGGCTACACATTTCTTGTTCAAATTTGCAAATGTATTCCTTTAGCTGCAGTGTAAAAGGAAAGTTAAACTATATTGTTTTAAATACAGGATTGTTTAGCATAACAAGCAACTACACTCATACATTAGACATAATTTGTTTAGAAAAAATAACACAGTTGTGTACATTTCTGTATTATATTTTGGCTTTATTTCAGAACTTTTCAAATTCTGGACATTTTAATTGATAGTATCCATGCTTACAAGATAATTACTATGTCTCATCTAAGTGAAAGTTTATAAAAAAGCATGCCTTTGATTTTATTTTTTTATTTTTACATGGAAATGAACAAGAATTGTAAAAACTTATAGTAACAGAATATCAAATATTCTATGTGCACAATCTCCTTTTGGCTCAAATGCACTGAGTGGTATTTTATGGTGCTTACTACTTTATATTTTAACAAATATTCACTAAGCTTCTCAGGGTTTGTGAAGTGGTAGAGATGAATGTTTTCTATTGAAAAGTTAAAGGACCACAAAAGTCCCCTATATGAGCTCTGCACCAGTTGACATAGGGTGAAAAAGACAGTGGAAAAAGTGTTTCAATTTTGAAAATTCATGCTGAATTGATAGTGTTATGATTAGTTGAAGTCAGGCCACTTTGTTGCCTCTGCCAGCATGAGTAATGAGCTCAGTACTGCGCGGCACAATAAATAATTAATTAGAAACAGGTGTAGAAGGTACAAATGAAGCAGTGACGGAGTCATTGTAACTACTTCATAATGTTATAGTCATTTGTGTAATATCGGAGCCTGTGGCACACAGCTAGTGTTCCTGCCTTTGTAGGTGATGTGACTGGGTTTAATTCCCACCAAAAGTGATTTTTTTTTCTTTACAGTTTAACATTTTTTAAATATGTTATTTAGTTTTTATAATAAAGCCTTAAACACCAATAATTTGTTTTTATTTGTTGCTGAGCAAGCAAGAGCAGGTAAATAGTGGGTTAAAATTGCTCCACGGATGCTGCATGCTGATTGGGTGGGGATCAGGAACTTTTGTAGACAACCCATGGGGGCGTCAACACAATCATTAGAGGGATTTTTAGTTATTAATAAATAAAATGTTGTATGCAATGTGCTGTATACACATAGGCTGCTTTTTGCCTATAGAGTGCAGAAATGTATTAATCCAGCTCACGTAGATATACCTTTAAGTTATCTTTTGTGCTAACATATATGAAAGCACTGAGGGAACTGAGCTCTGTAATAGCCAAAAAATTACATCTAATATTTCAAGATTCAAGATTAATTCAACACAGGGTCGTTAACAGATGACTGGAGAAAAGTGGATGTGATACCTATAATTAAGAAGGGAGCATTTATAGAATTATCGACCTGTAAGGAACACTTCTGTAATGGGAAAGCTTTTAGAAGGGTTAATAAGGCGTAATATACAAGAATATGTCTATTTGAATAGGATTATAAATAGGAGTCAACATGGATTTATGAGGTATAGGTCATGTCAAACAAATCTAATTAGTTTAGTAGGAACCTGGATCAAGGCAACTCAGTGGATGTAGTCTTTTTGGATTTTGCAAATGCTTTTGATACAGTGCCACATGGAAGACTACTGTGCAAACTAAGGGATACAGGAATTGCAGTAAATATTTGCTCATGGATTGAGAGCTGGCTAAAAGACAGGAAGCAAAGGGTTGTTGTAAATGGAACATACTCAGATTCAACTAATGTGGTAAGTGGGGTTTTTTCAGGGTTCAGTATTATGTCCTCTCCTTTTTAAGATATTTATTAATGACTTAGAAGTAGGATTGGGAAGCATTGTCTCCAATTTTGCTGATGACACAAAGTTGTGCAAGGTAATTAAATCAGAAAATGATGTACTTTTCCTCCAAAGGAATTTGCATAAATTAGGGAAATGGGCAACTAAATTGCAGATGAGATTTAATATGGATGAATGCATTTGAAGGAAAATTAGCCATGCAATTCATAATCTTAATGGAGCAAATCAAGTGGTATCAGATATTAAAATGGATTTGGGAGTGCTTGTGGACAACCACCTCAACAGTGCTCAATGCCAAGCAACAGCTACAAAGGCAAGTGAAAAGGCTAGTGAAATATTAGCATGTATTTAGAAGTAAGGGAAGCAAAATATAATTCTGCCACTATACTAATCCCTAGTACGCCCTCATTTGGAATATGGAGTACAATCTTGGGCACTACTTCATAAAAAGCACATTTTAGTGCTGGAAAATGTATAGAGTAGGGCAACAAAACTAATAAGGGGAATGGAGGGCCTAAGTTATGAAGAAAGACTAGCCAAATTAAACATATTTTCTCTAGAAAAAAGGTGTCTAAGAGGGGATATGATTACCTTATATAAATACATCCAGGTTCAATACAAGGCGCGGTCAAGTGAACTTTTTGTGCCAAGGGGTTTTCAAATGACAAGAGGACATCCCTTTGAGGTTAGAAGTAAAATTATTCCACCTTAAAGAAAGAAAAGGGTTCTTTACAGTAAGAGTGGTTAAACTGTGGAATTATCTACCAAAGGAGGTGGTGTACCAAAGGAGGTGGTGACAGCGCATTCAATAGATATCTTTCAAAAGGATATGATACATTTTTTAATAAAAAAAGGCTTTCAGGGTTATACTGGATAATTAGTGAGGGAGTATTGATCCAGGGAGGAGTCCAATCGCTAGTATCTGGGATCAGGAAAGATTTTCTTTCCTTTTGGGACAATTGGCAAAGTTTCACTTGTTTTGTTTGTTCTGCTTGCCTTCCTCTGGATCAGTTAACACTTAATTTGCATATTGCAGATCAGGAGATCTAAATAGATTGATCTTGATGGACGAAAAAAAAAGTTTCAACTTGAATTACAATGTAACTATATCGCAAACACAGACAGAAGATACAGTAGTGCCAGAAATGTAGACTCACTGTTTGTTTTAGACACCAAAAGGACGCCAACTTTTTAAGAATGTTGCTAAATTTGCAGAATTTTTGTTGTTAAACAATTTCCGTTGCTAAACAGTTAGTACACATGACACAGCCTTTAACACTTCAGTGACACACTTTACAGGACTAACTCCATATGTGCAGTACACACACCTACTGTAATAGACCAAGGCAATTGTAACCAAATGTGGATTCAACTGAAGCAGCTGTCCTAGTTCATGTGCAATAGAACCACAAAAGCACGGCTTTGTTATTAAGTGATAGATTTTTTATCTTGACCAAGAATTCAAACTTTTGATCAGCTTTTTGTGAGTTTACATGTAAGGTTTCTTATAAAAGTGTAGAAAAAGAGAGAGATTAGTAGAGAATAAGTGAACTGGAGTTCATTACATAAATGTATGGAACAGTGAATTGCTGGAAGTTATGGTTAAATAAAATAGCAACGGTCATGATATACCCAACAGATGGAGCTGGAGGACATGAAATGGAAATATGAATAAACAAATAAAAGGAAATTAAATGCAACATTAAGAGAAATAAATATCATGTGCATTTAAGTTAAAATATTTCCGTGTGTGAGAGAATTTAAACATACTTTGGGGGTCTAGATTTAAATGAAATGAAAGTGAGTGTATTCATTTTCTTTTAGTTTTATCCTGCTTAAAGATTTTGTGTAACTTACCATAAACCGCCCATGCAAGCAGCCTGGATAAATATTTGGTTGATTTGACATATGTTTCCTTGCTGCTACTGATGTCATCACTCATTTTCGCATCAGTAGCATAACAGTAGCTTATCAAACTATTTTAATAATTATCTCCAGTTTTTCTGGTGACATATAGCTTTTTTACCCTTTTGTGGAGGTGGAGGCTCTACGCCGCCTCACAAGCGCTTACAAACAGCCACAGAAGCAGGACTTTGAAAAAAAACATCTATCACACAATGACTAACTACGGACTTCCACAAAAAAATACGACCCGCGGGACTTAGATAAAAAAAAATTATGGACTTACACTAAAAAAATACGAGCCACGGGACTTAGAAAAAAAAACATTACGAACTTGCAAAAATACGACCTTAACGGCAGAACCGCTCTCAGCGGAAAACATAAAAAAAACACTAAATACACACAAAAATGAAATAAAAACCTTACCCACAGCAAGGGTGACACCCAGGACATCTGGAAGTGTAGTTATACCTCAATTTAAGTCCAATTTACCAAGTTTAGACACTCGAAAATCCCCTAAGCGAGAGAAAAAATGGGCGACGAAAAAAATGAAAACGAGGCTATACGTCCCCTAAAGCCGCAAAACACCACCAAGCACATACAGCTTTTCCAAAAAGCCGTACGAGCTACAAGATACACTATTAGCAAGGACGCTAAATCATCCACACCCGCGTACCACATACACATTCGCCGCCATTTTACAACACTAACTTACAGAATGCGGACCTACACAGCTACACTAACGGCTTCACCTCGCGCACGCAGCCTATTTACACTACATACTGCACACATTCAGCTCAACAACAGTGCAAATCTACATTGGATGCTGCAGCAACATCACAACAGATTGCTAGCTCGTCAGCCAAAGGCGCTCAGCGCGAGGCTCGCAATGAGAGCCGAAGGATCTCAGACCACCAAAAAAATTACTGTCTGTGGCAAACAGCATGACCTGCCTTACAATTTTATTGCTCCGTCATTTTTGACGGGCAAGTTGCTAGTTTTAATATATTTTATAAAACTGCTTTTGTATTTATTTATATTTATGTGTGATGTATCTGTTCGTGAGACTGAAATATATTATGGAAAAAAGCTATTACTTAAAAAATATTATTAAACATTATTGAAAACTCGTCAGTTTAAACTCTGGTCCCTTCTTGTTCAAAGCATGTTATACAAATCTTGTAAGAAATGTAACATCCGTTCGATTTGTGATTACTGTTGTATTCTCTAACACACTAACCATACAAAACTATTGTAGAGTATCTTTAATAGGATTTGCTGGCTTGAGAAGAGATGCCCAACTGGGGTGCATGGTGTTGCATCTCAAAGGTTTATTATTGTGTTTGAGACAGTTGATTAAGTTTTGTAATATTAAACAGACATGTGCTACATTCAGTTATATATAGAATACCACATTCTCTAAAGAGCAGCATTAAATGCATTCTAAGAGATTTTTTTGATTGGATAAAAAAAAAATTCTCATCATTTCCATTGTTTTGTTATTAAAAAAAATATTACTACGGAAGGAACTGTAGTTTCTTTTTAGTTGACTCTGAATGGGTCATTTTGTAATGTATTGGTAAATGCTTTGATTATGCCTTCGAGTTGGCTGTTGAAAGAATCGGTTCCACAAAAAGGGATTTGATGTTCCTCAGATGTCTGACAAAGGAGTCATCACATTAGACCTGTTAAGATACTAAGGATTGGCCAACAAACTGCTTGGTCCTACTGAAATGTGTTTGCTATTAATGCTTAGCTCTATATGTAGATATCCTAACATTTTAACAGGTCCTGTTATGCAGATTTAATTATCAAGACCCTTACAGTATACACTGGCCAATTCATGTTAATGGACATTTCTTACTGTTGTCAATATACTGTTGTATATTATTTTATAATGTTTTAAACAAGGCTTAAAAACTCCAAAGAGTCAGGGAGCCAAAACCTTAACATTTTAGTCCCGGCTCCTAATTTTTCAGTTAGCCTATACATATCTACATACATATAACCATACATGGCTCCTAACAATTCTCTCGCTCCTTGTTATTCTGTCTGGCTCCTAACATTCAGATATATTTCTCATCCCCTGGTATAAAATATACATAACAATTTGTGGTACTGTAATATGACTGACAATTGTTACATTAGTATATCCAGTACAATAGCATGACACCTATAATTAGCCTATAGATAGACAAAAGTCAAGGTTAGGAGAGGTAAATTAAGGTTAATGTGGACAATAATTTTATTAATACTGATATTGATATATTAATCTTAATTAAACATTATAATGACTTGAATCCCAGAAAATTTCAGTATATAGTTTCACTGAGCAACCTTGTACCATTTGCAAGCAATTCTGTAAGCCATACACAAGCCCATTTTAGATGATTGCCATAACATGGCATAACATTGCACTATAAATGATTCCATATGGGCATATGGGTGCCTGGCTAGAGTGGATTTGTGTATCTTACAAATGCATTTAAGTATAACCTGTATTTCTACTATTATAATAATGGTTATACTACTAGCCTACTGTCCAATAGTTGTCACTCTACAATTGGGCAACCTATATCTTAAATGATAAAAAAAACAGCAAAATACTGAAACCAATTATTCTATAAACCTTAAACCCACTAAGATATAGTGGGATAAAAACAATAACTACATTTGTTAAAGATTAAACATTTTACATATGTTCTTTTTAATAACAAAATTCCCAAATAAAAACTTCCTGTCTAGTCTTCTTCCACCCGAAGTAGACCTCTGGAAAATAAAATGGTGGATCCCACAGAAGCATAACTGAATTATGCATTAGATGTTGAATTATTTATTTTAAATTCTAAAAACACCTTCCCTAGTTTCCTGTGCAATTCTTCAAAAGGGGCTATTTTAATATTGTAATAAAAACACCTTCCCTAGTTTCCTGTGCAATTCTTCAAAAGGGGCTATTTTAATATTGTAATACATAAGTCCTTATCTCTAAAATTACTATAAAAAATAACTTCTTTTTCTGACAGGGTGTTCAAACCCCATGCGTTTTAGACTTTACCAAATTAGGAGAACATATTTGTTTGTCTCAGACTCATTTTTGTTGTGACCACTCTTTCTTTAACTTTTTCTTCAAAACATGTAAATGTTTCTTTAAATATGTCATAGTTTACAATAAGTGTAATTACTTTCAATTGTACAGTTACAATTTTGTGTAATGGAGCAGAGGTAGAGAAGAGACTAAGAAGTGACGGAGTTCTCCACTACATGACTAGTCTATGGCTCTGTTCACTTTGGGTGAGTTTTAAAGGTGCGCTGTAGATAATTTTTAAATATAAAACAGTCCCTGAAAGTTGAAGTAACAGCAAACTAAAGCAGACAATGTAGAAATTTACTATGCACTTTCTCACCTGAGATGAGGTGAGTTGAGCTGAGATAACGGGAGAAGGTCCGTTTTCCCCATAGGAAATAGTTCATATTAAATCAGGAGATAACATGAGATGCACTTGAGATGATTACTAAGTCCCCACCAATGTTACTATGTTATTCATAGTGAAGTGCTTATTCATTTATTTCAACTTAACTTCAGGAATTATTTCTACTATAACAGAAGGAAAATATATTTCCATGTCCCTTTAAAAAATGGAGGGATACATCTTTGAAGGAGCCACAGAGAAAAACGTCGCAACTCAAACAACACGACACACCAACCACGACCCTCGCAAACTTTACCTTGCAACGCAAACAACATACGAGACACGTTAACACACATTACGACCTCGCAACACTCGGACGCAACTCGCGAACATTAAAAAAATCAAAACACAATAAATACACACAGCACATACATAAAAAACTTACCTACAGCAAGAGGGAGCATCCAGGACCTAAAAAAAAACCTTACACCTTTATTTAACTCAAAATAAAAGAGTTTAGACACTAAAAAATTCTCTAAGCGAGAGAAAAAATGGCTGCCGAACAAAACGAAAACGAGGCTACAGCACTCTAAACACGCAAAACACCACAAGAAACTTGCAAAACACCACAAAAGACCTACGGATATTCCGCTAAGACGCATACCACACATTACCCGCCATTTTACGTCAATGCGGAAGTACACGACTACGCTAATAGTTTGGTCTCGCGCACGCACAGTATTACACTGCACACATTTAGCACGCTTACACAGCAGCTCCACACCACTCATGCTGCAGCAACATCAAAACACATTGCAGCTCTACAACACAATGCTTCAAAATAGGTAAAGTATATTCATTTATTAATGTATTACATATTTCATTATTATACACCAAACAGCATTAGTTACCTTACAATTTCATTGCCGTCATTTTTTGACGGGCAATTCGCTAGTGCATAATAATAATGAGGAAGCAATATATAATACATGTTATAGCTAGTAATTGGTAACAACCTATTAGGAAGAAATTTAGATTTATTACAATTGGATCCTTAAGGACTTCTCCTTATCAAACAAGCAAGAGCTTGCCACTGAATATTTGAACTATACTATTGCTATTTCAACACTTGAAACCAAAGTTGAAGTGAAGGATAAACTAAAGCACATTTTCATCCAAAAACTGACATAGCTCCTCTACTACCAATCATAATGTCTCCTTAGAACCATCTGTGCTATATTCAAGATAAATGATGCTCTGTCATAACAATGGAATGTGGAACATTGTGTGAGAATTTTGCAGAGGCAAGCTTTTAGTTCTTTGATAATATGCGCACGGAAAACTATTCCCAACCAAATTGAGTCACAAAGTTTTCAAGAAAGTGCAGCTGACGAATTGTACAACAAAGCTGCAGGATGTTATATTTAAAAAAACAACACATTGAGTATTCAAAAAGAAAACATAACTTTTTTTTTATTTTTTAAAGTGTTTTGGTTTCATCGTCTCAGAAATGTCAGGCATTTGTTGGGAACCTATTTTCATTTTAACAATGTTTTCAATTTTACAGTGGTTTCTTGGACTGTTGTTATTCACTCTGTAGACACTCATAATTGTCAAGTGTTCCTAAATAAACTATAATTAACTCTTATAATAAACTCTAGTAGCCATAGCAAGAAAGCAGCTTGGTCCCTGTGCATGATGGGGCCTCAAAAATAAGTTAGCTGCCAAATGGTATTACCCTTGGCAAAAATATCAGCTAATAAGCTATGCAATTATTTATGGCAAAAAAAACACTAAATGACTTTGTAGTAATGATACAAACAAATATTATATTTTGTTAATTACATTTAATAGTTAATACTAACTTATAGTATTTTAAAATGTGTTTATGATTATTTCAATTTACATAAATTACTGGTACAATTTTAAATTATTTTATTTGTTCATGGTATACACATTATGCCATATAGACATTATACTGACACTAGCTAAAATTCAAATGCATGCACATTTTGCTGTAAAAATATGTATTACACATGATACTACCTATTATTCATTATGTTACAAAAAAGCTCTGAAAATAGTGTTTTTTTAATGGAAAAATGTTACATTGCAGGCGCAGTGAATCACTTTGCTGGCTGTGCATAGTGAAGGACATCATATAAGCATGGGGATGAGAGATTATTATGCTGTATATTGAAACAATACATGTCTTAATGGTAATAAATATATAAGGTTTCAATGATTTATCTTAGCACAATCATTTTCCATTTACTTAGAGGTGGATAAAAATATCAAAACATAAGAGCCAGGAAGATGTTTTAGAAGCCACACAGGATCCTGGAAGGAAGCCCTTCATAGAAGATGCATTATACATTGGAAACAATATTTAGAAATCAGCAGTACAAGTTTTAGGAGTCTCCACCCCTGTTCGTAATGGTAAAGACACATGGAACAAACCTTTTTTCATGAATTAAAAGGGCATCCTTTACACATTAAGAAAAAAGCTGTATTTTGCATGAAAATATATAAACTAAAGCCCTTTAAACCTAATTTAAACTAACAGAAAGTACACAGAGCCTACATATGTCTGTATATTTCACTGGCAGACAAGTATGAGTCCTACATCTATATTATGGCTCACTGGCTAACAGGGGCAAGCACCCATAAAATGTAAGAATTTAAATCATTTTCAGCTGTAACAAAGAAAAACATGCTTTCAATGTCTCTTTAAATCCTCCAACAAAATAGTACATTTCCTTACAATTCTAATATTAATGATTAATGCCTTGAGTTGCTATATTTTTTTTCTTGCTAACTGGCAAGTTCCACTTTAACTTTTTTTTATATAAAAGAACACACCTACAGAAGTTTAACTATTTATGTACAAGTTGGAATTTGCCCAGGTTGAAGAGAGCTAGAGCCACCATTAGAAGCAAAAGAAACATGCTCCACTTCTATAAATGGCACTTAGAATTCTGATCGGTTTGATCTGATTGGGTCAAAATGTCAAGTGCCATCAATACTGATAGATAAATAATTATTTTTATGTTCTTCCCCAATTGACATTAACTAACATGCAGAGGTCTTGTAATAACAAAACACTAACGCTATAGCTATTACACATACACTGGACTTCTATAAGTATACACCTGCATTTAAGAGCAAGTTGTGTTTAGAATCATTTTTACCTTTAAAGAGATGCAGAACAACTTTTAGAAATGTTCTGTTCCATCAAGTAATGAGAGGTTTTCGAGGAGTAGAATTAAATAATACATTTATAAGAGCCTTAGTGTATTTTGTATAGGCACAAATTTGTTGCCAAGTGCTTTAAAAAAAACAATGACAATCACTAAGAACATAAACCTTTAAAAAACCTTGCAAAAATCAAATAATGTTATTTAATAGGAACTACAAGAGATGTTAGTTATGTGTTGCTTTAAATATGTTTGGTCGCTGAACTGTAATCATAAGGAAAACAATTTAATTCCCAGAAAGGTTGGGTGAATTTCCTGGATGGAAAACTAAGATATGTTTTATACTTACTGTATTTGGGTTACTGGCAGAGATCTTCTAATAATTGAATGGACTTGTCTGTAAACATCCAGCTTAGACATGCATCTGCAGGATGTATGGTTTGCAAAGCTAATTGTTACTGGTTTAGGTCCTTGAGACAGCGGCACCGTGATTTCAAAGAGCTAGGAAAAAAAGAAAGAAAAATGAACATCGCATACAGTATAGGCTTAAAAATATTAACCTTGATGTATATATTAAAAAGGAAAATCATATAAGCAAAATGCTATTCTATTCTATTAGTAAAAAATGTTGTGTGACATGTATAAATAATAATGTGTATAAATAATATAAGAAAGCACTGTACATATACAGTAATATTGAAAATTAAAGCAAACAAAAAAACAAGACTATAATAAACTACTTATGGGGTTCAAGCAAGTTTCTGACATTTTAGTATTCATATTCATAAACAAAAACTTTAAGAATTAATTATACATTATTTATATATTTATGTTATTCATTATTTATTCTTTCCTCTTATACTCCCCTATGTTTTTTACAATGCATAATTTAATGCAGAAGCATTTTAGAGTTGACTTTGTCTAACTATGCACTACTGAATAAATATGGAATTAATAATAATGAACACATATGCACATACATTATAATACAGTTCTACTAATTTTATCAGACATCCAAGACCTCAGTTATTCAAATACAATTCACTGAGCTTTGCTAGGTACTAAGCTGAGGTAGCAATGACAATGCCCCCCATATACACTTACCAAAGGCCAAACAAAACATCCATCTGAGCCATATACTGTGCACTTTGCAGGACCCCCAAAGATCAGCAGAATCACTCCATTTGTCATTATACTAAATATATACATTATTTATTTTATTATTTCAACTTCTTGCACACTTCTTTTCTTTATATTTCTTCTTTTCATTTTATGGATCGAGCATGACATAATTCTGCTCAGAAAATATAACCTTTGTTTAATTTTTGTTATTTTTGATGAATATTGTTTATAACTCCTTTCAGCAATTCATTCTTGCCTTTGCACTCACTTAATTTATCTAACACAAAACATTTCCACAGAACACATTTCATTAACATCAAGTAAAATATTAAGGCAGACAATGAGAGGGAAATGTGTGTAAAATGCATGAAATTATCAGAGCCTGAATGCACTTAGGAGAGTCTTGGCAGTTGCCACAAAGACATTTCTAACATTTCTGCGAGCAGCTGTGTCAAATGTAAGAAGCCTGTTGCTGCACTTTTAAATTTGACATGGATCATAAGGTAGGAAGACTTGTACCACTTTCAACCTGGCATATATTTTAACAATATAAAAAAAAGAGTTAAAAAGGTTAGAAGGCACCTGTATTTTAAGTGCTTTAAGTGCCTGGACAGGATTAAGAAAAAAAAAAAAATAGTAAGTCATGTTACCTCTAACCCATTTTATCCATGCTCTAAATTTGCTGGTATGCAGTTTCTAATAATAAATCAATGAATTACATTGAGCAGTCTGACACTTCTTCAACTTTCTATTCCAGTGTATATGAACAAGGGAACTACATATTTATTAACTCCATTATGCTTTTTTTTTTTGTTGCATGAATAATAAGCACTGCAAAGCTGAAAAACTAAATGTTTAATCTCTTTAGGGTGTGCATCCACAACAGTGCTTATACTTCTAATAGTTTTTTTAATTATGATATGTTACATTTGAGCGCTAATTGAGTTATGGAGCCCTGTTGGAAGTAATTTATTCCAACAAAACTGATTGGATGCACCTCCGTGCCTTACAAAATAGCATTTCAAGTATTTTTTCATTAACAAAAAGACACTCTATATGGGTGGCATGATATGTATTAACCCCTTGATTCCTGGGATCGATATAACACGGAAACAAAAGTTAAAAATAATAATAGCTTGAGACTGTTGTGCAATTAATACTAATGCCTTTCCATGCTTTTCCAGTATTTTAAAGTACAGTAGAGTGTGTTTAATAGCTGCTGCAGCTGTCAGAACTTATCTTTAATCCCCTTGCGAGTCCTATCAAGTCCTACATTTTCAGGCAGAAAGTTACATCAATACAATGCTCTCTATTAACTGGGAACTTGCTGTGTTAGAGTGGTTTCTCTTAGCAACACAGCCTATGATAGTTTAGCCTCGTGTCTAACCTGAGTGTTCTTAAAAGCCCTTTCAGCCGAACCCAGTTAACTGTTGATGACCTTATCAGGGTCATGACAATCTGATATGCTAATCTTATCTGAAAGATAATTGAATATTGAGTATTGCTATTATAAATCATTAAATAGGATTTTGATTAATGATCAGTGCATAATTAAAATAACTAACTACTCTTATTAAGGCTCTTTTTAAGTGTGTCCCAGGTGAATAATAATTTTAAAAAAATTAATAACTCTCTATGAAATTTACCCATAGTGCATTCTGGTGTTGATGAAGCCACTGAGAGGGTTTTTTTTTACATATTGAAGTACAACAAATAACCATAGCCTCCATAAACCAGTTCAATCTGTATAACCAAAGTAAATCAATTTTCATATTATTATATCAGTCAATGCTTTAGCACACAGCGTCAATGGAGCTTGTACAAAAATATTTTCAACTTTCTATCAGTTTTACAAATAATACATTACAATGTCCTTTAATTTCCACAAACACATAAAATGAGTTTTCTAAACCCAGCGCAAGCCGTAGTTGTAACTTAAACAAAACAGAGCCGAGTCAGGACAGTTTTACAAGCAACTCCCTCTTTATGTCAAAGCTCCTACTGTTAATAAAAAAGTTAATTATAGTTGTACAATTCTTTTGAAGATGTTATTATTAGACAATTGACCTTTCTGGAATGCTAAGTGATCTTGCTTAAAACTGCTTTGTAGACCAACACAATACAGCATGCTAGAATAGTCTACATTAAAGGACAACTGAAGCCTTATATTTTTTTGATACTCAGTATATGTAAAAAAATAGATTTATTAAAAAAAATCCTTTTTAAGATAGTAGAGCATGTAAGTGGAGCCTCTCATAATGTGCACAGCAAGGCATGGTGGTAATTCACGAATAGTAACCCAGAATGAGGGTATTGCTACCACTGAAAACACCTGCTACCAGTAATGAATAATGCATATTGAAAGCTCAATCAGCCCAATAATAGTTATTAAATATTGCAAGCTATTTTTTAAATTTCCCTTCTCTAATCATTCAATGTGTGAGAACAAACTGTGAATCTCCATATTGCCGTTGCTAGTGTAAAAAACATGAACAGTGGCCCCCTGTTGGTCTATATGGTCATTTTGTGCCTACTTTGGCACTAGAAGCAGCAGTATGGAGATAACAGCTTAATTCTCATCCATCATACATTGAGTGAGTGATGTAAACATGGGAAAAAAGCAAGAGCGGAGCAAAGAAAAACATTTTTTTTTATATTTCATAACTTCTATACATTTTCGCAAATTCAGTTTCATTATGCTGAATGCAGCTTATGCTTTAAAGGGCCATAACTTGTTTTACCAATGTAGTGTCCCTTTAACTCTGCCTGACAGAAGAACATCTCACATTCCTCACATTTATTTAGTTTATATTAGTTTACTTTTTCTCTGAAGTGTCCAATATTCCTCCTGCTTGAAAGTGTTTTCACTTAAGCTGTAAAAATGATATCTCTACACCATCCATTAGAGGGTGGAAAATAATGTGAAAATTATGTTTACATTGATCAAGATTTCACTTACATATTGTCATTTTATATTAGATCTTGAAGACCTCCCAATAAAATCTGCATAAATAAGGATGGAGCCTGTAAAATGTTACAGATTGTATTCTAGATCTACACCATATCTGGAGTGTGGTCGTGAAGCGGTCAGCATCCTATATTAAAGATTTTTTTTTTTAATGGGTAAGTCACAGATTTGATTCCCCTGTATTCCACCTGTTATCCTTTGTTTATCTAATGTACTTTCATATATATATATATATATATATATATATATATATATATATATATATATAGTGGATATAAAAAGTCTACACACCCCTGTTAAAATGTCATGTTTCTGTGCTGTAAAAAAATGAGACAAAGATAAATCATTTCAGAACTTTTTCTAACTTTAATGTGACCTATAAACTGTACAACTCAATTGAAAAACAAACTTAAATCTTTTAGGTGGAGGGAAGAAAAAAAAAAGAAAAATAATGTGGTTGCATAAGTCTGCACACTCTCTTATAACTGGGGATGTAGCTGTGTTCAGAATTAAGCAATCACATTCCAAATCATGTAAAATAGGAGTCAGCATACACCTGCCATCATTTAAAGTGCCTCTGATTAACCCCAAATAAAGTTCAGCTGCTCTAGTTAGTCTTTCCTGAAATGTTCTTAGTCGCATCCCACAGAAAAAGCCATGGTCCACAGAGAGCTTCCAAAGCATCAGAGGGATCTCATTGTTAAAAGGTATCAGTCAGGAGAAGGGTACAAAAGAATTTCCAAGGCATTAGATATACCATGGAACACAGTGAAGACATCATCAAGTGGAGAAAATATGGCACAACAGTGACATTACCAAGAACTGGAGCTCCCTCCAAAATTTATGTAAAGACGAGGCTACCAAGAGGCCTACAGCAACATTAAAGGAGCTGCAGGAATATCTGGCAAGTACTGGCTGTGTGGTACATGTGACAACAATCTCCTGTATTCTTCATATGTCTGGGCTATGGGGTAGAGTGGCAAGATGAAAGCCTTTTCTTACGAAGAAAAACATCCAAGCCAGGCTACATTTTGCAAAAACACATCTGAAGTCTCCCAAAAGCATGTGGGAAAAGGTGTTATGGTCTGATGAAACCAAGGTTGAACTTTTTGGCCATATTTCCAAAAGATATGTTTGGCGCAAAAAAAACACTGCACATCACCAAAAGAACACCATACCCACAGTGAAGCATGGTGGTGGCACCATCATGCTTTGGGGCTGTTTTTCTTCAGCTGGAACTGGGGCCTTAGTTAAGATAGAGGGAATTATGAACAGTTAATACTGGCACAAAACCTCCAGGCTTCTGCTAGAAAGCTGAACATGAAGAGGAACTTCATCTTTCAACATGACAATGACCCAAAGCATACATCCAAATCAACAAAGGAATGGCTTCACCCGAAGAAGATTAAAGTTTTGGAATGGCCCAACCAGAGCCCAGACCTGAATCCGATTGAAAATCTGTGGGGTGATCTGAATAGAGCTGTGCACAGGAGATGCCCTCGCAATCTGACAGATTTGGAGTGTTTTTGCAAAGAAGAGTGGGCACATCTTGCCAAGTCAAAATGTGCCATGCTGATAGACTCATACCCAAAAAGACTGAGTGCTGTAATAAAATCAAAAGGTGCTTCAACAAAGTATTAGTTTAAGGGAGTGCATACTTATGCAACCATATTATTTTATTTTTATATTTTTTCTTCCCTCTACCTAAAAGATTTCAGTTTGTTTTTCAATTGAGTTGTACAGTTTATAGGTTAAATGTGGAAAAAGTTCTGAAATGGTTGATCTTTGTCTCATTTTTTTACAGCGCAGAAACCTGCCATTTTAACAGGGGTGTGTAGACTTTTTATATCCACTGTATATATATATCAATTATATGTGTGTGTATAAATACATTAGTCAATTAAAAAACAAGTGAAATGTATTGATTTAGAATCAATGACTGTAAACATTTTATGAAACAACACACTTTAAATTATACACTCTGCTTTAGAGCGTATGCTTAAAAGTTAAACTAATTTTATTATTTGAACTGTCTACTATAATAGTTGTCAAATATGCAAAGGAGTTATGCTGTTAGGCTGCAATGAGCGATGTAGACGCTCATTGCAGGGATTACGATGAGCGCCGTTGGGCTCTCATCACGCAGCACACACAACTCCTCACCCCGGATGCCGCACAATTCAAGACCCATTCTGTGGATCTATTCAACTAATTTGCATAAAGCTTCCCAGAATCCTTAGCTGCCTGTGAGAGGTGCTGGCCGCTCTCCCTAATGTTAATAAGGGAAAAAAAGACCCGGGTGCATTGGGTACACTGGATTCAGTGGATCCGTTCAATTAATTTGCATAAAGCTACCCTGATCCTTAACTGCCTGTGAGGAACAAGTCTGATGACTGTGTCCTCATCCCCCAGATGCTGCACAATTCGAGACCCATTCTGTGGATCTGTTCAACTCATTTGCAGAAAGCTACCCAGAATCCTTAGCTGCCTGTGAGAGGCTCTGGCTGCACAGGACTCTCCCTAATGTTAATAAGGCAGTGGGAAAAAGGCCCTTGGATACATTGGATTTAATAATAAATAAAATAATAACATTAATAATGCATGACTGAATAGTTACACTGTCATCTATTGATGCTTATGATAACAATAACTTATTAGAGCGCCATTTATTGGATATGGAAATATAAGTTGCATTCTTACAGCACCATCTGTTGGATGTAAGGGTAAATTACAACAGTGGGAATAGTTTTTGTAGCGCCATCTATTGGATATAAAGGTGTATAATACCAAGAAGCCCCATTCTTCTAATCCAACCTATTGGAGATGAGGACATAAAGTAGAGGGGAGAGAGGCTTGCAATGAGTGCTCATTTCATGGCTCACAATGACTGCCGAAGGTGCTCATTGTGAGCCTCTCCCCACCTTTACTTTACGTGGCTCGCACACCACGTAAAGTAGAAGGGGGGGGGGGGAGAAGCTCGCAATGAGCGCGGAAGGTGCTCAGTGAGAAGCATGAAAGTGGCGGGTTGGCCAAGGCCTGCAATGATGGAGGAGAGGCTCTCAATGAGACGCTCATTGTGAGGACCGCGATGAGCGAGGCCCGCAAGTTAGACGCCTTGCATTGTGTGGCAAACAGCATTGCCAGTCTTAAAATGTTATTGCCATCATTTTTGACGGGCAAGTCGCTAGTATATATATATTGAATGACTATGTGAACTTGTTATTAAATATTATATATATATATATATATATATATAGATATATATATATATATGTGTGTGTGTTTTGTATATTTTTAAATAAGTATTTTGCATAATTATTCATTTTTTTTAAAAATAGACAAAAAAACAAAAGACAGTTACCTCATACTGAGCATATTTCTGATTTTTTAAACAGTAAAGAAAAACATATGTCTCTGTGGGGATCTGAACCCAGGACCTTCAATACCACAGACTGCAATATTAATAACTGTGCTATTGTATCAATTGCTACACTACTTGCTAGAATGTAATGAGGTAATTACAATAACTTAGCCATTACTTGATTCAAAGCTTCTAACTGATTCTAATTGATACTCATTGGCCTCTATTAAATTGTCCAAATTGTAGTTACTGTAGCACGTAATGGTAGCACGTAATGTAGCCAGCAAAAGTTATTGCTATTAAATTGGCCTCTTTTAGCTACCTGCAATCGATCTGCGGGTTACAGGCTTAAAATCCCTATGAGCTGCCAAAACCGTAACTTGACCCAGCTAAGTTTTTCATCTTCCAAGCCCCAAATGTTACAATCGCAAATCGATATTACATTTCTACAATTCCTCAAGTCCGCAATTGCTTTTACACCTGTAAATAGCAAATGTATCCAAAAACCCTGTGAGTACTAAGGAGGACTCTCAAGGGGGTTAAACACCTGTTCGTAACACTATAAAAGCAAATAAAACTCAATACTCAGGGAAAGCGATGAAAGACATTAGAATGAATTGCACAACAGGCTCACAAATCTGCAATCAAAAATTATATTTTTGATGTGTAATTTCCGTGTTTTATCGATCCAGCAATCAATGGGTGACTACATATCATTGAACTCGCATGGACTAGAATAATAGATTTATTGATTTATTTTTATATCGCAACATTTCTGGATTGCGAGTCCAATTGCAAATTGGACTTCTAAACACTAATTGATTGACGTTTACACGCCATGTTTTACTGACGTCATAATGATGGTCTCATCTACTATTGGCTGTCTCTAAATCTGTAGTTATAGCCTTGCTTGGCTGATCATGATCATGCCCTGAAATGCTACTTACGGGTGCATGGTTTACGGTTTTAGCTTTCGGCCAGATAGCTGCAGGCTTGTTCAATTGAATCGCTCTGTAACTGCTGCAAATTTCAAGCCAGCAGACTTATTGCCTGTCTGAAGGCAATTTGCTCTTGGAATTTAATTGGGGCCATAATGTTTCGCACAGTACAGAGCGCATAACTCATTCAGGCAGAGTCAACACACTGAAATAGCCTGACTTCTTTTGATCATGAGTTCAACATCAACATTTTTCCACATGCTTTTTCATCCTTTAACTAAAGGTTTAGGGCGCATATGGGGACTTTTGTTGTCCTTTAATTAGACCCTTACAAGTTAAAAAAATTGTCAAAATATATTTAGCATTACTAAATTTAGCATTTCTACACACTGTATTTCCTAACAATAAGGTCTCATAAAAGTCTTTTATGTTTCAGTCTATGAAGCATTTATAATTAAAGTTTAGAAAATGCAAAGTTTAAACAAATGAAAATAAATTGTAAAGAGGCAAACCATATGTGTTTACAGGTTGTACATGACAGGCAAACCAATGTAATTTCCAAAATCTACACATGCAAGCACAGAGCTAGAGTGAAGAAAATATGCTCACATGTGTTATTCTATTTGCATTATCACTTCATAATACAAAAATGTAATATTGCATATGTGGTGACAAGAACACTGATAAAATAAATTATTTAAGTACATTGTCTATGATTGCTTCAATATGCTGAAAATGACAGTTTGGAATTTATACATCATTGGGATTTTTGTATGTTCTGGAAAACAATGTTCATAAAAATAAACTTTAACCATAAGCACGGGATACATTGTGAAACTCATTGTATGCTGAGTTTAAAAAACTTGGAGATGCAAAACTGGAGCAAAAACAGAAAGCTAAAGCCCCACCTGATCTGAATGTTCATTTTACTTTTTTATAACTTTTTACTGAAGGAGAATGTGATTTACAAGAAAATCTGCAGAAGTACAGTTCAATGGTATATACATCTTAAAGCAGTATTACATTGGCATCATTTGTACTATTCATATACATATCACCAGGAACTTATACAGAGTTAGGTGTAGTTTGGAACAGTGTTAAAGTGTAGAAAACAACTATAGAAAGGTGAGATATAGGTACAAAGGTAACACATAGCTAAAGTTAGGTCTACAATTTAAGGACATAGTTCACATTGGTTATTAAGAAACAGTACATATGTTGTTTCGCATTAGTAAGACATTGCAAAGTAAAGGTATTTCTAGTTTGTGATTGCATTGGGTTGAGCCACCAAGAGAATTTGTGAAGTATATTAGCCGAAAGGTCATTTCTTGGTTACAAGTAATCACAGACCATTTAGCAGGTTCCCTTCCTTGTTAGAGCAGTGGAGGTTAAGGACCCTATTCTATTGCAAAATGTGTAAATGTATACACGCTTGATATTGCCACATAGTCTCTTAGCTACTTGCAATCCAATTATCAGTTACGCTCCCACAATCACTACAGGCCAGACAAATACGTAAATTTGGCCTTAGAACTCCATTGGCTTTAGTACAGCCCGAATATAAGGAGCTCTAAATAATTAAAGTTACACAAAATCGATATTCTATTAGACCTGTAGCTCTAGCTTGCAAATAAAGTCTGACCCGCAACTGAAAAAAGTATCAAGTACCTGTGAAAAATATTATGAGCGCTAAAGTTAACTAGGGTTACTACAGGAACTATTGTGTTTATTGGCTCTGACTCGCTAGTTCAAACTCTTAGCTGCTTAGGTAAAACACAACGGACGTTGTGATGGCTTATAAGCTTATCTCCATAACGTCACAATCCCCCTGGCTACATACATGTAAGAACCAACTTGAATTGGCCTGCAGGATTATGTAGTAGTTCGTAAATTCTCTCATAAGAACCGAGGCAGTCTTACTGGAGTTACTATGGGATCCCTTAACTTTTTAGCTTTTAAAGTACAAGAAGAAGATGTGTAATTGCATTCTATGACATATTTTTTGAGCTCGCTGTTGAATGTATAAGGTATGCCAATGCCTTTATGTTGCCTTACATCCATACATGTTTTTAAAATGAGCAATACAATACAATTACAGAGAGTGTACGATTCATAACATGATGATAAAAGCCAAACTGAATCTGGACTGTCTTGAGTGAAACTAATAAATCAGATAACAAAAATAATGAGCAGACACTAGATGCAACTAAGACCAAAAAAGTCTAATTTATAAGTATAAGGATCTCCTTAGTTAAATATATACTATAACACTGCATATAACTGATATGCATATATATTTAGTTTAGTTTAAATATTCAGTATGCTACAAAAATACAGGAACATTAGCCTTACATTCATAATAAACAAATGCATACAAGCCCTTGATTAAAACAGCATGTCACTTTTCCATATACAGTATACGTTAACCCAAAGAACCACAGTGGAAACTATGCATCTTATATAATCTGAAACTGTATCTAAGAAAAGCTAGAGGCAAATATATTATTGCATCATTTATATACATGATAGATATGAAAATTGTGTTATGTTAATATTATTATTTAAAATTGAGAATCAAGTAGTTCTTTGTGATAATATAAACACATTCCAGAAAACAGGTAAGGCATATCAAGCTTCAGTATGCTAAGGGCTTACTTGTGAGCAACAAACCACTGCCTGTGATTTTGTCTGCATAACATACCCTGTACTCTGAAGTGGGAAATAATTATCTATTGCTATATTGAACAACTGGGCTAAAACTAGTATGCTGCTTTTTTATGTATGTAGGTTTCCTTCAAGGAAAATATGTTGCCCAAAAATTGAGAAAAGACACTTTAGCTAGGGGCATAGCTAGGGGTAATGAGTAATTATTCAATAGTTTTAGGCTAATTATTCTATATCTGTGTGACCTCGCCAGGCTGTTTTGGGTGGTCCCACCGCTCTTCCAATTTAGAGGGTCACTTGGCTTGCTGGGCAAATGGTGCGCAGGCACGCATTGTGGCTGACAGCTGGATATTCCTGGGGAGAACACTGTATTTACGGTATTTATCGGCGTATAACACGCACCGGCGTATAACACGCACCTCATTTTAAAAAGGAAATTTCAGGGGGAAAAAATAAATTTCAAATGAAAGAACTTTGAAGCAAAATCCTCAACCTCCCTCCTCATCCTCATCCTCAACCCCTACATCCTCATCCCCCCCATCCTTAACCCCCTCCTCAAACGCCCCATCCTCAACCCCCTCCTCAAACGCCCCATCCTCAACCCCCTCCTCAAAAGCCCCATCCTCAACCCCCTCCTCAAACCCCCTCCTCCACCCCCCCATCCTCATCCTCCTTCCTCAACCCCCCTATCCTCAACCCCCCTCCTCAACCTCAACCCCCCTCCTCAACCTCCCTCCTCATCCTCAACCCCCCTCCTCATCCTCAACCCCCTCCTCCTCCTCAACCCCCCTCCTCAACCTCCCTCCTCATCCTCAACCCCCTCCTCAACCTCCCTCCTCATCCTCCCTCCTCAACCCCCCCATCCTCAACCCCATCCTCAACCTCCCTCCTCAAACCCCCTCCCCAACCCCCCCATCCTCAAAACCCCTCAACCCCCCTCCTCAACCCCCCCATCCTCATCCTCCTTCCTCAACCCCCCTCCTCAACCTCAACCCCCCTATCCTCAACCCCCCTCCTCAACCTTAACCCCCCTATCCTCAACCCCCCTCCTCATTCTAAACCCCCCTCCGCATTCTAACCCCCCCCCCTCATTCTAACCCCCTCTCCTCAACCTAAACCCCCCAAGGAGCGGAGGCCGGAGCAGAAGCAGGTAAGTGAGGGGGAGGTATTTAGGGGGGTTTAGGTTGAGGAGGGGGATTTAGGTTGAGGAGGGGGGTTTAGAATGAGGGGGGGTTAGAATACGGAGGGGGGTTTAGAATGAGGAGGGAGATTGAGGATGAGGAGGGGGGAGGGAATATCGGTGTATAACACGCACCTATCATTTGCCCCCTATTTTCAGGGGAAAAAAGTGCGTGTTATATGCTGATAAATACGGTAATTAAATAATTTCATCTCCAGTACGATCATTTATGTATAATGTATAAATTCCTAACCAAAAGACAGTTGGCCTACAGTAAGCACATATTCTAACAACTCTATTATAAATGTTATAAACTCTATTATAAATGTCATCATGATTGTAAGCTTTGGGATTGGTATGACTATAATGACATCAGGTCCCCTTAATGAATAATTTATGGCACACTTTTATGATACCGTTGCTTGGGTTTTCATAAAAATAACGACACTTCAAGGTTATATTTTTCTCTGCTACAAAATACTATTTAAATAACAATACACTGCTAGTATAATTTTAATAGGGTTAGTTTGTTGAAGGAAATTGGCTATGTGAGATATCACTATATTACCAAACATAATCCAATGTACTTAGACCTCGACATAGAAGAAAAACAATTTACAGCGCAAATGCTGATGGAGTCCATAAAAACTGTACACTGCTTAAGTGTTTCCAAAACACTGGAATGTTAAGGAGTAACCAACCAGTAGAAAGAAGTCTGTATACACAGATTAGAATTTGTTTGGATTTAGATTAACATACCAAATTGATTTTGTCACTGCTCGCTGTTTGTAAAGGCTCTCACACATGCCAATTACTAATAACAGAACTTATAACACTTTACAAATTTGCAACTGACTATTTACAATATAAATGTAAAGGGAGACTGAAGTCACCAGTTGTGATGTGCACTACCAGAGTGAAAAGTGTTTTCCTTATTAAAATTATTGCTTAATTGATGCACTTGTAGTTAAGAGTTTTAGAGTGTTCAAATCCACTTCTAAATCTGCTATATAGCCATATAATGAGGCTGCAGGCCCAATGCATTAATTAGAACCTGCTGTGCAGGGCTGAGGGAGGAAGTGGTTTCCCATTAAATGCCTTTAATATGGAAGGCTGTGGACGTTTTTTGTGTCATATTAATTTCATTTAGTTAACAGAGTGAAACAGGAATAAACTGTAATGGATGGGTATGAGACCACTATTGGTTATGTAGTGCAAGAGGTGAAAAAAAGTGATTACCAGGAAAATGAGTGACTGTGACTGTCAATGTACAACATAGTCCACAGTTCATTTTATAGTTTAATTTAAAAATAAAATATTATTTTTAATATTGTGTTATTGGAATTTGAAGTTACAACTTCTCATGCCAAGTAATTACACTACCTCTGATGAGTTCTCTACATGATTGAGAGTGAGTGTAGAAATCAAAAGGATTGGATTGTTGTGAGTTAAAGTTCAATGAATACAGAAAGGGAGTAGTCTATTTTACAAACAAAAATGCAGGCAAAAACCATAATATTAATATATCAGTATAAAAGAAGAGAGAAGCAAATGGGCCAAATATAAAACATAAATAACGCTTCTTCATTTGAAAAAAAAAAAATACATTTGAAGGCTTTTATGAATCCACAAGGAAGGGGTAAATTGTTCAATATATAGGCAATGTCACAGTTTATGCATGTTTTGTCTTTTGCAGAATAATGTTGTTGTTGTTATAAAGTATTATAATTTTTTCCTCTGGATATCTTCCTCTAGTAAATAAAATAACAAACACAATATTCTACATATTATTTATTTATCTTGTTTTGAGGTTGCAGAGATTTGAATGCATCCATCCCTATGACTTTTCAGTTTTTCCATAATATACTAAACCTATCTTCTGGATCGCTAACTTGTCGTGGTGAAAGGGCCTGTGTACCTCAAGAAAGCTGTGAGGTATACTATGTACTGTCACCGAAGGTGGGCAGGTCATAGTAGACAAGTCAGACCCACTGGAGAAAGAACTGGCATCCCCCTTCAGTATCTTTACTCAGATAATTGTATGGATAAGCACAACCAGAGGCATAACAATATGGTACAGAAAGATGAGCACCTCAGGTCAGAAAGTGCCTACCACATTACTGGGAGAGAGCAGAGAGCAAGTACAAGTAGCACCAGATTTATTGAAGGGGTTGGGCCAAAGTCGAGAGGAGGTCTTGCTGTAGATGTGTAGGAAAGGAATGAGTGCTACAAAGAAAATTCAGCACAGGAACCTGGAATGTTAGATCTATAAACCAAGGCAAGCTGGACGTGGTCAACCATAAGATGAAAAGATTCAACATTGATATTCTGGGAATTAGTGAACTAAAATGAACTGGAATGGGACATTTCCTATAAGACAACTACCAGATCTTCTATTGTGGTCAAGAAACCCGTGGAAGAAATGGAGTAGCCATCATAATCAGTTAAAGCGGGGCAAAAGTACTCATATACAAGCCAAAAAATGCAGAATGATTTTAATTTTAATTGAAGTCCAACCATTTAAAATCACAATGATCCAAATATCTGTTCCAAACATGGATGCTGAAGAGGATATTCAACATTTCACAAATAGTACACCAGGAAATTATGTTACTCTCATCATAGAAGATTGGAATACTAAAGTTGGGATCCAAAAGACACCTGGAATAACTGTCAAGTGTGGCCTTGGAGTACAAAATTAAGCAAGTCAGAGATTAGTAGAATTATGTCAAGATAATTCTCGCTGCATTGTAAAAACACTTTTCCAACAGCTCAGAGATGACTCTACACATGGACGTCACCAGATGGACAAAATAGAAATCAGATTGACTATATACTTTGTAGCCAAACATGGAGGAGCTCTATACAGCCAGAAAAACACAAGACCTGGAGCCGACTATCAGTCCTATTAAATTCGAAGCCAGTAAGTCCAATGTGAGACTCGCAATGGCTGTGGGCTTGAAATTTGTCTGAGCTACTGTGCTGTTAAATTAGAACGGGCTGCAAGCTACGAGCTAGAGACGCAAACCCTTAAACCATTTATCGGCCATGGGATTTGCGGGCTGGAACATAATCAATTAGTCAAACCCGTAGTTACGGGTTGAGACGGAGCCAATGGAAACAGAGATCGTCACAATTGTGTCAGAGAAAAATGAAGGTTGGATTTCAAAGTCTTGCAGGGTTCAATTCTGAGTTACGATCGGACCCACATTCCAGTTATAATGCAATATTAATAAAGCAGTAAATAAGGTATTCTATCACATGCGTGTTACTGTATATGTATTAACACATTGATTGCTGGTATCGATATAACACAAAATGTGTACATGAAATAAAGTATTTTTCTGGGCCGATTTGCAGGCTTGAGAATGTTGTGCTATTAATTCTAAGACTTTCCATTTTAATATTAGTACAGTAGTGTGTTTTTATTTGCATTTCAAGTGCTACATATTGGACTTTACCCCCCTTGCAAGTCCTCTCCACTTTGGCCTTCGGGCTACATTTGCGTGTTACGGGCTTGCACGCGAGTAACTCTGTTGTTTAATAGCTAAATAGGAAACGTAGCGGTTACAGGCTTGAGAGATCAAAGGATTTACAGCCACAAAGTTCAACGTTGCTCATCCCGTAGGCTTTATTTGCAGCTAACCCGTAGATCGTCAGGGCTCAGATCATGAGCTTATGGCAAAGTTCAGAATTAACTGAGGAAAAGAGTGCAAATCATCAGACTAAGCAATTAGAAAATCAGATATATAGTTGTGAGCATGCGGGCTGTTGCTAACGCGAAGCGAGGGCCTCAGTTTCTGGCATGGAGCGCCAAAGGCGCTCCGTGCTAGCAACTGTGGACGTCGCAAAACTTACGGAGTTACGAAACAAAAATACGAGACGCGTTACGACCCATTACGACCTCGCAAAAAACGCCCGAAACCCGAGCACACATGAAAACATTCAAAACACAAGAAATACACAAAACAAATACATAAAAAGCTTACCTACAGCAAGGGGGGGCACCGAGTACCTCGAAATCTGAAGTTGCACCTCAATTTAACTCCAAATAAAAGAGTTTAGACACCCGAAAATCCCCTAAGCGAGAGAAAAAATGGCCGCCGAAAATAACGAAAACAAGGGTACAGCACTCTAAAGACGCAAAACACCAACAAACACCTACGGACCCCCAAAACATTACCAACACAATAAATACACACAACAAACAGATAAAAAGCTTACCCACAGCAAGGACCTCTGCAAGTGCACTTACCTCGATTTAAGTCCAAATTTCAGAGTTTAGATACCCGAAAATCACCTAAAGCAAGAGAAAAAATGGCTGCCAAACCAAACGAAAACGAACACTAACTTATACAATCCGGAAGTACACAGCTACCCTAACGGATTTGCCTCGCGCGCTCACACTATTACACTACACACTGTACACATTCATGACGCTTACACAGCAGCTCCACAGCACTGATGCTGCAGCAACATGAAAACAGATTGCCAGCTCTTCAACACAATGCTTCCTGCATAAATTACTTCACAATAAAGTATATTAATTTCTTATTTAATTAATTATTCATTGCCATACCGAAAAAAACACCAACGCTGCTCATAGCACAGAAACAACCAAGAGCCTTGCAATGAGTGCCGAAGGCGCTCATTGCAAGACAAGCGGTGAGCACCGAAGGCGCTCATCGCGAGGCTCGCAAAGAGCACCGAAGGATCTTAAAACACCAACAAAAATAATTTTGCATGCAAACAACATTACCTGCCTTACAATCTTATTGCCATAATTTTTTGATGGGCAAGTCGCTAGTATATAATATTGTCTAAGGACATGCAGTGTAGATAAGGAATAGATTTAAGAATATATTCAAGTACTAAAGATCTTAGATAGAATGACAAATTTTGGACAGAAGTTTGTGTCATTGTCCAGAAAACAGAAACATACATTATCTCCAAAATAAAGAAAGACTAAGAAGGCAAACTGGCTGTCTGATGAGGCTTTGAAAGAAGGAAAGTGAAATGTAGCGTAGATAGGAAAATATCTGGTTAAATTAATGCAGAATTCTAGAGGATGGCAAGAAGAGACAAGGAGACTTTCTATAATTACCGATGCAAAGAGACAGAAGAAAAGAAAAGGAATGTCAAAAGATCCCTTCAAGAACATTGGGGATCACAGGGGAACCCTTCATGCCAAAGTGGACATGATAAAAGATAAAAATGGTATGGACTTAACAGAAAGAGATCAGATAAAGAAGTGGTGTCAAAAACACA